>JANAVB010031417.1:20437277-20921817 GCA_029216955.1 Iris pallida | reverse complement strand
CCACAATGGAAGGGAGAACAACTTCAACCCATCTTCTGAAGATCGGCTAATAACTCTGGCTGTGCTGTTAGGAATAAGCTCCGGCTCTCCTGCTCAATGCATCTGCAAAACATTGGCCTTCCAGGATGATACTGCAGGTTGACATCATAATCCCATAAGAAGCTCCAGCCACCTCCTCTGCGCATGTTAAGATCCTTCTGGGTGAAAACATACTTCAGGCTCTTGTGGTCGGTGAAAATCTCCACCCTATCTCATACAAGTAGTGCCTCCACAACTTAAGTGCAAACACCACTGCTGCCAGCTCCAAGTCATGGGTTGGGTAATTCTTCTCATGATCACGAAGTTGTCGTGACGCATAAGCTATTACCTTCCCATGCTGCATCAGAACACATCCTAAACCTCTGCCTGAGCATCACAGTACACTGAGAATCCTTCGGTCCCATCTGGAAGCGTAAGAATAGGAGCTGTTATCAGGCCTCGCTTCAACTGCTCAAAAGAACTCTGACACTCTGTTGTCCAAGCAAATTGCGCATCCTTGCGGGTCAACTGCGTCAATGGCGCTGAAATTCGAGCAAAATTCGAAACAAACCGCCGGTAGTAGCCGGCCAAGCCAAGAAAACTACGAATTTCTGCAACGGTGCTGGGTACTGGCCATGACTCAATAGCTACAATCTTCTGGGGATCCACTTCTACTCCTCCTCTGGTGATGATATGACCCAAGTACGAAATGCGATCGAGCCAGAACTCGCATTTACTGAACTTGGCATATAACTGGTGCTCTCTGAGGATCTGAAGAACCATCCGGAGATGCTGCTCATGCTCCGCCTCACTCTTGCTGTAGACCAGAATGTCATCCAAGAACACAATCACAAACTGATCCAAGTAAGGCATGAAGATGCGATTCATGAGGTCCATGAATACTGCCGGCGCATTGGTTGCTCCAAAAGGCATAACAAGGAACTCCCAATGCCCATATCTCGATCTAAAAGCCGTCTTCGGGATGTCCTGCTCTCTGACTCGGATCTGATGATAACCTGAGCGCAAATCAATCTTCGAGAAGACTGAAGCCCCCTTGAGTTGATCAAACAAGTCATCTATCCTCGGAAGAGGGTATCTGTTCTGATTGTCACTGAGTTCAAAGTACGATAATCAACACATAACCTGGACGTACCATCCTTCTTTTTCACAAGAAGCATCGGGCTCCCCAAGGCGATCCACTAGCACGAATGAATCCCTTGGTTCTGAGTTCTTCAATCATCTTGTACAATATCTCCAACTCTGATGGCGCCATCCTGTAGACTCTCTCTGATACTGGGGCTGTCCCGGGAATCAAGTCTATAGTGAACTCGATCTCCCGCTCCGGAGGCATACCTGGAAGTTCTTCTGGAAAAACATCTGGAAACTCATCCACTATCCTGGGCAACTGAACTGCTGCTACTGCCATCCGCAATACTGGAGGAGATGACTCAACCTCACCTCGAGAGAAAGAAAACTCCGGCTTGCCTGGAATGCTAAAAATAATCCTGCCAATGCGGCAGTCTATCCTAGCATACTGGTTCCTCAACCAATCCATCCCTAGGACCACATCATAATCGGCCATCGGGAATTCTATCAATCTAGCGGGGAACTCTCTACCGCTAACTATGATCCGACACGAGGAAAATACTCTATCTACTCCCACAAGTCCGTTACCAGTAAGTATATTGAGCCTTACTGATAATGACTCGAGCTCCAATCCTACCCGTGTCGTGAATCGTGCAGACATAAATGAATGCGATGCACCAGAATCAAATAAAGCTGAAGCTGGAAAGGAGTTGACGAGAATAGTACCTGCCACTATCTCACCTGGTGCCAATCCTTCCTCCACGATCATCACCATAGCCTGACCGTGCCCTCGGGGTGCTGGTCCCCTCTGCTGATATCCTCGCTGCCTGCTCTGACTCTGGGCTTGGGCTTGTGCATACTGCTGGGGGTTCTGCTGCTGGAACACTTGGGTCTGAGGCGGCAAGGGCCTCGGCAATGGATACTGCTGCTGATGGACCGGAGCTGGTCCTCTCACCGAAGAGCTAGAAAGGTTGGACGATGATGAACCACCCCTGTTCGGACAGGATCCAACCCTATGGTCTGGTGCTCCATAAACCAGACACAATCCTTGTGCCCTGCGACATTCTGCCACCACATGGCCTGGCTTCCCACAATGAGAACAACCCACTGCGGAAGACTGCTTCTGCTTCTGCTGCTGCTGAGGGTGCGTCGGAGTGGAATGCTGAACCGACGTCACTGAGGCCGCTCGCCTCGGAACTCCAATAGTCAAGGCCCTGGCTGCCGGGGCTGGTGCCGAAGACTGATTCATCTGGCCGTGAGATCTCTTCCGACCTCCGGCCCTATCCACAATCCTCTGGGAGGTATACTCATGTCTCCGGGCTGCTCTCAAGACTGCATCAAAAGTCTGATGCTCAAACTGCTCAACTGCCAACAAGATCTCCAGGTGAAGTCCCTGCTGGAACCGCTGGGCTCTATCATACTCGGTTGCCACCAAAGTGGGGACAAACCGACTGAGTCTGGAAAACTCGGCCGCATATCCGTCGACCGTCCTGCCTCCTTGCTTCAGATTAGTGAACCGGGTCTGTAGATCATACCGAGCCACGGCATCGAAATACTTGGTCTGGAATCTCTCTCTGAATACTGCCCAAGCAATGGGTGCTACTAATCCAGCGGCCTGCGCTGCCCACCAGCTGCGGGCAAGATCTAATAGCTGCAAGCGCACCACAGCTACCTTCTCGTTCTCTGGAGTCTTGGCTGCTTCTAGAATCACCTCTGTGTCCTGAAGCCATGCATCTGCTGCGATAGCATCTTCACTACCGTCGAAGAAGGGAGGGTTCAAGCGCTTGAAGCTGTTGGCCGCGCTGTTACCCTGATGACCACCCCGGGTCAAAGCATCCGTCACTGCCTGGTGCAAGGCATCTCCACGCCGGTCTTGGGAAGCTATCAAGGTCCTGACGAGACCTACCAAAGTGCCATCATCATGTTCTACAGGTCGAACTGGCTGGACTGGTGGCTCTCCGCCAGAAGGCACGACTCTGGAGGCTACTCCGGAATGCTGGGCTTGATCTCCAGGTTGCTGCTGGTCCGCGGGAGGTGCTCCGCCTTGCTGATCGGCCGGGTCAGGTACTATGCCGCTGAAGAAGACGACATAGGAAACAATAAGGAAGGACCAGGACAGATCAACGATACAAGCATATGATCAGGACAAGAATCTAGGGATTCAGAAGATACGAACAGAGATCAAGGACGAATACTGATTGAGACATCTATTCGGTAAACCCTCGCATATCTTGATTTACAAGACCTGCATGGGCCACCACTTAAACCATGTCACGCCCCAGAACCAGAATACTGGAGAGCAGGGGCAGACATAGCCAGCTACGTATATTGAAATGGATTCCATCTCGCTATACGGTCACGGCTGTCTAGGATACATGAGGGTTTACTACAAGCCAACAGTCTCCTATGGTCATGAACAAGCCTATTATCTCAATCGTACGCAAGTAAATAGATGTTACAAGATGTATGATCATTAAATATACAATAATAAGGCATCCCAAATATTACATATTCAGCTGATCATGAAGCTAGTCGTTACAAAATGTTAGGACTAGCAAGAGTTTAGTCATACATGATCAACCCTAGGATTTGTCAATCATGTTACAGCCGTAGGCAGACAGTAAGTAAAGTGCAACCGAGCTAAACAGGTGCTCGTCGGCTAAACGCCTCAAAAGAATAATTTTACAATAGAGTGGGAGAGCCAAAAATAACTCACTCGTTGCCAGGGTTCCGTCTAGTGGCCACCATCTGGCTGGAAGGTCGGTAGATCCTCTGGAGCTGCTCCAAAATCTGGCCACACAAAACCAGCTGGGTCAGACCCCAGAAAGAGCAAGTGCCACAAAGGAGCTTCACTTAAGAACTAAAACCAGCAATTAGCACAGGAATATAAATAATATAATAAAAGACAGGAAATATAAATAACTGGTAAAACTGGAAATAAGAAAAACATGTCAGGATGATATACGACGAGATAACCATGGAACTATTCAGATAGCTAGGTTACAATCCGTAAACCAAACAAGGACCGGGGTTGTAACCCTTCGTCTGAACGGAGCTTGGTTTCTCACCATTTATCGAGAAAATAAATACAAGCATGCTGGTCATGTAACAGTCTGGAACATGATCAGGGCAAGACTAGACTTGTTAGACTCCATCCAATCATTTCACGGCCAAACAAGACCTACGGCTTGATACTTTAACTAACTAGGGTTATCACAGTCCTAGTTACTAACAAGATGCAGTGAGATTATTCCACGGCCACAAGCCCTGCAGACCATCCAGGTTACCCAGGTCGAAAGATTAGGGTTGAATTCAGGTGGGTACATCGTCCAGGAAACGCATGTACCCTTAAGTAGCTTGAAGGGTGCAACACATGACAGTGTGCTGGAAATGTGCCCTACTCGACGGCAGGCTACAGATCCCAGGCGCACCCAGGTAACGGGATTGCCTGTAGCTGGGAAATCTCTTCATGACTAATGTATTAATCAAGTTGTTAACCTTAGTCCATTTTAGTAGGTACTCCTGACCGTGGTACTCAGGAGTCCCCTCCTAGACATGATGCAAGACAGGACTGGTTTATTTGTACAAGCACAATCACCCACGGTGTCCAGGATGTTCATTCTTGTCAAGTCATGTCATGTCAGGTAGCCGTCGCAACAGCTTATCAGATATATCATGTCAAGTGTTCTTGTCATGAGTGCGCCACGACGGGCCACTAGCGTACTCAAGTCAGCGCACGCTCGAGCTGGCGTACCAAAGGGTCCATACGCTTCCAAATGGAAGCGTACGCAAGGGTCAGCGTACACGAGGGCACGCTTGAGCTACAGGTCAGCGTACGCTCAAGCTAGCGTACGAAAGGAGCCAGCGTACGCCTTGCTCGCTTAAGCTAGCGTACCAAGGCATACGTACGCTCAAGCTAGCGTACGAAAACTAGCGTACGCTCGCTAAAGAGCTGCGTACGAAGGCTAGCGTACGCTCGCTAAACAGCAGCGTACACAAGGCTAGCGTACGCTCGCTGTCACGACCCGCACCCTAGAGTTAGGGCACGAGAACGTAACAACGCCCAGCCTACGCCGCAGTGTCGGCGGTAGAACGCTGTCCTAGGTCTCAATGCATCTAACAGTATAAGACTAAACAGTTTATACTCCCCGAATGGGGGTGACATAGCAGATACAGACTCAATCACATCTAAGGTAGAGCATGATAAGGATAGATAAAACATGAAATCCAAATAAATACAGGAGATAGAAGTCTAAGTGTCTAAGATACATGAACCCAGAAGTACATCTCAAAACTCAAATAAAGATACAGTAATCCACAAAGTAAATACAACTCCAGACAAAATGAAATAACTACCTAAATAAACCCTACTTTGTCTCCTCTAGGCTAGCAGGCAACCTCCAAGCTATCTGTAAAATTTATCAACAGGTCCAGTCAGGACTGGAGCGAGCACAGTACATCTCAACAGATCATAGCAGGTTAGAAAACATATAACATGCAGTAAAGTAAGATACAGGTACTGAAGAAAAGCAGTATGTAAACAGGAAGAACTGTAATAGAAATATCTACTATAAATAGAGAACTAGCAGTGACTAGTGAGTCAGAGTACAATATGAACATGTAAATAGCCTGGGATGATTCTGATGCTACACTATGGAATGATTCTGATGGTACACTACTGGTGTAGTATTCACATGTCCATTTATACTCCCCCGTACCCCCAATCAATACACAAGGATCCAGCCAGGTTATGTTATATGATGCTATGTAACAGACCCCGAAGGTGATAGACCCCGAAGGTAATAGACCCCGAAGGTGATACATAGTAGTTCCATAAATGGGATAAGGATTCTAGGAAGACTCTACGATCATAAGAGTATATGTCGTAAGTGATCAAAGAACCAATGAAGCATATGATACGCCATGTAAGTGAAACGCACAGATCATGTAGTACCCGATGCTCCCTAAGGATAACATCTCAAGAAGGGATCCATATAGTACCAATCCGTGTGACCAACGTGACAGTACAAGTAAAGTAATCTACTACAAAAAATAATTCTAAGCAGGATATGAAATGATCAGTGAATGTACTCGCCTCGATAACCTGAACAGCTGATAAGTATAGGGGGTCCAACTGAAGCCACAGAGTCCTATTTAAAGCAACACAGGTTATAAGGTGTCTGGCTCCTAATTAGAACAGCACAAGTCACAACATGTCCAGAAGGGTAATATAAAGCACTACAATGCATTCTACATGAATCTAGGTCAAACTAGGCCAAAGTCAACCCTTGGTCAACTCTGGTCAACTGCACTAGTCAAACTAGGTCAAACTAGGTCATGTCCTAACCCAACAAGTCTTACTAGGCCTAACCAAGACTATCCTAGCAAGCACACATCAATACAAGGCTATACAAGCCAACATACACCCGACTCTATATAGCATGCAATTATTCAATACTCAAATAGGCAAGAATTCACATTGGATATACACTAGGTAATCTATTACTTTAAGCTATATATGTCTACACATATATACACATGCATATATTAGTATTCAATATTAGGTCTATAATCATGGCATTTCAAATGGTTATATAAACTTATATATATTACAACACAATATGCTAACATATATATGATATACATACATAGCTAAGTTAACTATATTCATAAATACTTATTTAAGAGGCTATGTGTGTGTATGTGAACATGGCAAAGGGGCAAGTGAGGGTTAAATGGGCATACATAGTGTATACATATCAAAGAGTGTCAAAGTGTAAGTGAACAAAGTGTCAAGTGTGATAGTGTCAACATAGTGTAAGGGGTACATGAGGTAATATAGGATTTGTGTTAACATAGAATATTACATCTCATTAACTTGTATATTACATATATTACATCTATTATTACATTTCATTCATGCTTGCATTCATTCATCATTCATTTATTCTCTTGCACTACTATATGCACCATACATTACATACTATGGAACCTACATATTCATTACAAGCCATACTTATGCTTGCTTACATTAGATAGGATACTTACACCTCATACATCATTTATTTAACCATTTACTCATGCTTGTATTCTCTATTTAATTACATAATGTATATACATTAACATGGGTTAAAATCAAATAGAACATTATATTACACACAAGGGTGCACAAAATGTATATGTCGAATAGTAACTCCTACTAATAATCAATACTGTACCATCTCAGCATGAATTAAAATTTAGGATTAAAGTATGTTATAGATCTATGTGTTAGCTTTCCGAAACTTCAAACGGATCGCATTTTCGTTTCCGGAAACTCCCGGAATCGCGAAAACACCGAGAACGCGTTTGTCTTTCGTACAGCTGACACTCAAATAATTCTCTAGAAAGTTATAGAAATAATTAGGCCTATTAATACATGTTTTTGGAAAGCTAACTTCAATACGCTTCTTTTAAAAAAACAGAAGATTAAACCGAGCTTTAAGCTAGAAGTTATGACATTTCTAAGTTAGGGCTGAAATTAAAAACGTGGATAAAAATCATGACGGATTTAGATAGTTTGAGCCAAAATAATACACAATATATATCCTAATTATCCACAACAATAATAGCAATAATAATATGAGGAACCACACTCACAACTTGATTATATATTCATCATGAACCATTTATTATATATATAAATATAGATACACTCTCATTACAATATATATATATATATATAAATCTATATATGTAACATGAACACATCCACAACCAAAAGGACACTCCTATGACCTCCAAATGGACACAAAATGGACACAAATGGAGATACAACCATGGGGGTCATTCCTATGGGTTCAAAATAGACCTATATGTATGAGAAAATGAAAAGGAGAATGGGATTTATACCTCCCGGTAGATCGAATCGAAGAAAAACCTTCCCGGAGCGACACCGACACGTAGAGATTCCAAAAGGACACGAACGAGCTCCGAATCCTCCCAAACTTGGGTATCTTCCTCCTTGGCTAGAATGGAGAAGAAAAGAAGAAGATTTGGTGGTGAAATAGAAGGATTTGGTGGAGAAATTGCTAGGGATTGTTCTCTAGGAATTTGGGAAAGAACAAGAGAGAGAAAAATAGATGGATAATGACAAATAGGAGGCTCAACCCTATCCTTATTGTGGCTGGCCATAAAGGTGGTTTTATCCTATTAGGAAAAGTCCAAAAGCCCCCACTAACTTATTCTATGAGCATTAGGAAATGGCTAATTGGTTGGGGCTAAATTAGTCATTCTAAAGTCTCTAATCACACTAACCTTATCCATAATAATTAGTCTAACCTCTAACTAAAATATTTCTATCATGTGGACTAAAATTAATATCATGTGGGCCATGCCTAACTAGTGTGTGGGTCCCACTAGAGTCAAACTACCCCCGGGTCCCCGTTTCAAGTCGGATTGAGTTGAAATTCGAACCCGACTCAAATAACCCCAAAACAAAATTATAAATAATAAAATAATATCAAAATAATTCAAAGAGGTCAAATGCAAAAATATTCTTAGGCCAAAAATGGCATTAAAATATCATAATCACATGGTTAGGCTCTAGGTCAAACAGTCTCTAGGGTTTCACTAGCAAAACATCAAAACCACAAGTCATTGATTTAAATAATGTTAAAATGATTTAAAATCACCAAAAATTATATCATGAATTAAATATCATTATTAAAATAATTATAAACATGAAATTTCAAAATTACCCTCATTTGGGAAACTGGGTGCTACAACTCTACCCACCTTAGAAAAATTTTGTCCTCGAAATTTAAGATCGATAGTACTCCTTCTAGAGCCTCTAACCTACCCAATATCTAAGGTAACACTTCCTAACACTGGAATAATAAACGGACATCTAAAAAGTGTCAATCTAGGAATACCTCCAATACTGCTCTGCTGTACGGCGGTAATGGAACTTCAATAAAATATGGACTGGAACCTATATCCAAGGGACTGGACCTATTTTAAAGTGGTCTTAACTAAGGATGAAAGGGAACTGATCAAAGACTATAGGTATGCTCAAACTATTATCTTCCTATTAACCATCTATTAATACATTCTATTACCATAGGAACGATGCATTACTAAGACATATAGATCCCTATCTCTCATAACACATTTATACTCACCAAAAGACTAGTACATCCTATCAAGGCTGATACTATAATCTTTCATAAATCTCATAAGCTATATGTTTATAGACACACATCTCCACATCCAGGACTAACCTATATATATCTACAACTGATACTAATAGGATGACGTCCCTATTTCCCAACAATCAAGGTCTAAATTTTTTTTTTCTAAATCATGCAATTTGAAGGAATAATATACAAGGTCAGGGCATACCGTAGCAGTTGGAAGTCTCACCTAGGTATACTAGTCATGCTAACCGAATCGGTCATAGGGTATCAAAACACACAGGCAGTCTAGGGTGCTAAACAAAAGTTACAAAAATAATAAACTATCAAAACTGTAAGACAGTCTACCATCCTATATGAAAACTGGTACTTATCATAAAAATAAAGAAAAGTAACTACCCATTATCTTTAAAGGGTTCAGAAAAAGAAAAAGAAAAATCAGAATCAACGTTAAGGAATGAAAGCCAATTTCATGAAAATTTCCAATCACAATACGTATTAAGAATATTTAGTCTCGATACGATCTAAGTTGATCAAATTGGAGAAAATCAAGATTTAGGCAATATGGAGGACAGGCTCAACAAAGTCTGAGATCGAGCATACAAGGATAGAGATTCAGGTCACAATCAAATTTAATTCAATTTAGTACAACCCAAGATATAAATATGATAAGAAAAGATAATCGAATTCGATTTGGTCGTGATTAAGGAAACTAGGATTCAATGATATTGAAAAACCTTTTTAGAGAAAAACAGGAAAAGATTTCATGCGAAGTCAGTAAATCATATCTCTCCAATACTATCAGTTTATCATTTGCCAATCATATTCTCACAAACCCAAATATAAAATCAACCTTCATATGACTACCCTCAAAAATTTCTATAACCTTCAGTCATCTAAATTTTACCATGATCACCATAGACAAAAAATTTTAACTTCCAAAATATTTTCCACGAAACGTACCCCTCTTTTTAGGAGTCGACACTTATTCATTTAATCGAAATTTTAAATTCCTTCACCTCGTTTTAAATTAGATCCGAAACCTCTAAATCCGATTTATGAAATCCTTGAATTTGTTTAAATCAAGTCTCGTATTCACTAAACTCCAATACCACTATGTCACACAAATTTATTCTTGTTTATAAATTAACCTTCATATTTTCTTCAACATTTACCCTCAAATGTTATCCTTTTGAATTCCACAATTTCTCCCAATCATCTAAAATAATTTCTATAACGTAAAATCCTTGTGTTCTCTCTGTCTCTAGTCACCCTCTTACAATATCTAGTTCAATTTCGCATAATCATTTAATACAATAAAAAAATTTTACTTCTTTTTAAAAAAAAAAAATTCTACATAGCCTCAGAGTAAAAATTTTTCCAAAATCAATAACCAAGATTTTCCAAATTCTCAAAACTAGGTTGACCTCGAACATCCTTATTAGTTTTGAAATACATCCATGAATTATCCATAACCAACTTTCTGTGATTGTTTCTAAATTGATAACATTTATCCCTCGATTTCATTTTAAACCTTTACCACATCTCCATTTCAAATTTTTCATATTTGACATCCAACACTCTGATTCCTACAAATCATTTTATGATAACCAATTACATCATTTCCGAACTAGATAATTTACGTCACTTCCTCAACATTTCTCAGATAAAAAAAATAACGACATAAAGATTCAAGAGTTTTCAAGGTATAACTGACAGAATTATATACGAGACAGGGAATTGATATAATCAGGACAGGTATATAAGACAAGAATGATGGTAATAAAAATACTGGCAGAAAAAGAATGATAAAAGAATCTGTTCTGCTTATCTGTTTTAAAAGAGGAAACCATTTTGAAATCCAGGACTAAAATATCAAATCCAAAATAAGGCCTAGCAAAATCACTGATTTATTGTATTAAGAAGAAATAAATTTGTAAGAAGTTACACAAGGTTTATAAAAATAGCTAAAGCTACATCCTAAGTAAACAATGAGAAACAAAACAAAACAAAACAACAATAATTCCTCTTTTTTTTTGAATGACTGAAACAAAAGTAGCAAAAACATGTTCGAAAATATTTAAGGTACAATCTGATAATCATATGCGTCTATCCAAAATCATGGTACTCTAAATCCTCGTCATACTAGTAAGCAAGGCTACGATAATCACAGAGCCCTTGACTTATGCGCATATCTCTAGAATCATGGTATTTAACATTTTTGCGGTGCCGCATGCTTGGCTGCGAAAACCTTAAATTCCCACACCCGAAAAATATATCCAGAGTCAGACTATATGTCCTCACCATGCTGGCTAATGTGACTATAGAAGACTAGGTTCCATAACATAGATGACCTAGCCCATATAATTTCATCTTGCCAAAAATTAAATTAAATCAATAATGAATGCTCAAAAATCAAATCAAATTTATTAACGAACATCAAAATTTAAAAATGAACAAAATCTATCAAAATACAAACTCGAATGCAGCAGTTACCATCAAAATTCAAAATTCGAAAATCTTCCATCACAATTTATAAATACAACTCAAATTCAACAATAACCCATTAAAATCAAATTCAACAACAGAAAATAAAATAAAACAAATCAAGGAAAAATAGTTTTCAAATTGAAGTTAAATAAGATTCTCCAGGGTCGTCCCAAGAATCTCTCAAGGGTTCCTATCTGTGATTGAGTACCTTCAAAAATATATCATAATCCTACTGCAGGCTGTAGTGGCACTCAAGTTCGAATACCACTACACTTTAGTCTTGACCTGCATGGGCCACCACTAAAAACGTGTCACGACCCGCACCCTAGAGTTAGGGCACGAGAACGTAACAACGCCCAGCCTACGCCGCAGTGTCGGCGGTAGAACGCTGTCCTAGGTCTTAATGCATCTAACAGTATAAGACTAAACAGTTTATACTCCCCGAATGGGGGTGACATAGCAGATACAGACTCAATCACATCTAAGGTAGAGCATGATAAGGATAGATAAAACATGAAATCCAAATAAATACAGGAGATAGAAGTCTAAGTGTCTAAGATACATGAACCCAGAAGTACATCTCAAAACTCAAATAAAGATACAGTAATCCACAAAGTAAATACAACTCCAGACAAAATGAAATAACTACCTAAACAAACCCTACTTTGTCTCCTCTAGGCTAGCAGGCAACCTCCAAGCTATCTGTAAAATTTATCAACAGGTCCAGTCAGGACTGGAGCGAGCACAGTACATCTCAACAGATCATAGCAGGTTAGAAAACATATAACATGCAGTAAAGTAAGATACAGGTACTGAAGAAAAGCAGTATGTAAACAGGAAGAACTGTAATAGAAATATCTACTATAAATAGAGAACTAGCAGTGACTAGTGAGTCGGAGTACAATATGAACATGTAAATAGCCTGGGATGATTCTGATGCTACACTATGAAATGATTCTGATGCTACACTACTGGTGTAGTATTCACATGTCCATTTATACTCCTCCGTACCCCCAATCAATACACAAGGATCCAGCCAGGTTATGTTATATGATGCTATGTAACAGACCCCGAAGGTGATAGACCCCGAAGGTGATAGACCCCGAAGGTAATAGACCCCGAAGGTGATACATAGTAGTTCCATAAATGGGATAAGGATTCTAGGAAGACTCTACGATCATAAGAGTATATGTCGTAAGTGATCAAAGAACCAATGAAGCATATGATACGCCATGTAAGTGAAACACATAGATCATGTAGTACCCGATGCTCCCTAAGGATAACATCTCAAGAAGGGATCCATATAGTACCAATCCGTGTGACCAACGTGACAGTACAAGTAAAGTAATCTACTGCAGGAAATAATTCTAAGCAGGATATGAAATGATCAGTGAATGTACTCGCCTCGATAACCTGAACAGCTGATAAGTATAGGGGGTCCAACTGAAGCCACAGAGTCCTATTTAAAGCAACACAGGTTACAAGGTGTCTGGCTCCTAATTAGAACAGCACAAGTCACAACATGTCCAGAAGGGTAATATAAAGCACTACAATGCATTCTACATGAATCTAGGTCAAACTAGGCCAAAGTCAACCCTTGGTCAACTCTGGTCAACTGCACTAGTCAAACTAGGTCAAACTAGGTCATGTCCTAACCCAACAAGTCTTACTAGGCCTAACCAAGACTATCCTAGCAAGCACACATCAATACAAGGTTATACAAGCCAACATACACCCGACTCTATATAGCATGCAATTATTCAATACTCAAATAGGCAAGAATTCACATTGGATATACACTAGGTAATCTATTACTTTAAGCTATATATGTCTACACATATATACACATGCATATATTAGTATTCAATATTAGGTCTATAATCATGGCATTTCAAATGGTTATATAAACTTATATATATTACAACACAATATGCTAACATATATATGATATACATACATAGCTAAGTTAACTATATTCATAAATACTTATTTAAGAGGCTATGTGTGTGTATGTGAACATGGCAAAGGGGCAAGTGAGGGTTAAATGGGCATACATAGTGTATACATATCAAAGAGTGTCAAAGTGTAAGTGAACAAAGTGTCAAGTGTGATAGTGTCAACATAGTGTAAGGGGTACATGAGGTAATATAGGATTTGTATTAACATAGAACATTACATCTCATTAACTTGTATATTACATATATTACATCTATTATTACATTTTATTCATGCTTGCATTCATTCATCATTCATTTATTCTCTTGTACTACTATATGCACCATACATTACATACTATGGAACCTACATATTCATTACAAGCCATACTTATGCTTGCTTACATTAGATAGGATACTTACACCTCATACATCATTTATTTAACCATTTACTCATGCTTGTATTCTCTATTTAATTACATAATGTATATACATTAATATGGGTTAAAATCAAATAGAACATTATATTACACACAAGGGTGCACAAAATGCATATGTCGAATAGTAACTCCTACTAATAATCAATACTGTACTATCTCAGCATGAATTAAAATTTAGGATTAAAGTATGTTATAGATCTATGTGTTAGCTTTCCGAAACTTCAAACGGATCGTGTTTTCGTTTCCGGAAACTCCCGGAATCGCGAAAACACCGAGAACGCGTTTGTCTTTCGTACAGCTGACACTCAAATAATTCTCTAGAAAGTTATAGAAATAATTAGGCCTATTAATACATGTTTTTGGAAAGCTAACTTCAATACGCTTCTTTTAAAAAAAACAGAAGATTAAACCGAGCTTTGAGCTAGAAGTTATGATATTTCTAAGTTAGGGCTGAAATTAAAAACGTGGATAAAAATCATGACGGATTTAAATAGTTTGAGCCAAAATAATACACAATATATATCCTAATTATCCACAACAATAATAGCAATAATAATATGAGGAACCACACTCACAAACTTGATTATATATTCATCATGAACCATTTATTACATATATAAATATAGATACACTCTCATTACAATATATATATATATATATATATATATATATATATATATATATATATATATATATATATATATATATATATATATATATATATATATATATCTATATATGTAACATGAACACATCCACAACACAAAGGACACTCCTATGACCTCCAAATGGACACAAAATGGACACAAATGGAGATACAACCATGGGGGTCATTCCTATGGGTTCAAAATAGACCTATATGTATGAGGAAATGAAAAGGAGAATGGGATTTATACCTCCCGGTAGATCGAATCGAAGAAAAACCTTCCCGGAGCGACACCGACACGTAGAGATTCCAAAAGGATACGAACGAGCTCCGAATCCTCCCAAACTTGGGTATCTTCCTCCTTGGCTAGAATGGAGAAGGAAAG
Organism: Iris pallida; assembly: GCA_029216955.1. Classification (NCBI taxonomy): domain Eukaryota; kingdom Viridiplantae; phylum Streptophyta; class Magnoliopsida; order Asparagales; family Iridaceae; genus Iris; species Iris pallida. The sequence continues at coordinate 20,906,644 of JANAVB010031417.1, read as the reverse complement.
AAGAAGATTTGGTGGTGAAATGGAAGAATTTGGTGGAGAAATTGCTAGGGATTGTTCTCTAGAAATTTGGGGAAGAACAAGAGAGAGAAAAATAGATGGATAATGACAAATAGGAGGCTCAACCCTATCCTTATTGTGGCTGGCCATAAAGGTGGTTTTATCCTATTAGGAAAAGTCCAAAAGCCCCCACTAACCTATTCTATGAGTATTAGGAAATGGCTAATTGGTTGGGGCTAAATTAGTCATTCTAAAGTCTCTAATCACACTAACCTTATCCATAATAATTAGTCTAACCTCAACTAAAATATTTCTATCATGTGGACTAAAATTAATATCATGTGGGCCATGCCTAACTAGTGTGTGGGTCCCACTAGAGTCAAACTATCCCCGGGTCCCCGTTTCAAGTCGGATTGAGTTAAAATTCGAACCCGACTCAAATAACCCCAAAACAAAATTATAAATAATAAAATAATATCAAAATAATTCAAAGAGGTCAAATGCAAAAATATTCTTAGGCCAAAAATGACATTAAAATATCATAATCACATGGTTAGGCTCTAGGTCAAACAGTCTCTAGGGTTTCACTAGCAAAACGTCAAAACCACAAGTCATTGATTTAAATAATATTAAAATGATTTAAAATCACCAAAAATTATATCATGAATTAAATATCATTATTAAAATAATTATAAACATAAAATTTCAAAATTACCCTCATTTGGGAAACTGGGTGCTACACTCGCTAAACAGCAGCGCACGAAGGCTAGCGTACGCTCACTAAACAGCAGCGTACAGCTCAGTGGCGTAAGCTAAAAAGCTAGCTCACTGTTCACTGTCTTCTCCAAATGGCAAGAACAGCAAGAACTCCAAGGATGGAACCCAAAACTCCAAATGCTCATAACTTGGTCAAAACAAGTCCGAATCCAACTTTCCAAAGGTCAAAATTGGGTAGAATGAAATTCTCTAAAACATGGAACCATCAAAACTTGAAAACAATGGAGTTTGATAGATCAAAACCACCAAAATCTGAAAATAGTAAAACTCTAGATCTACAAGAATTAAAGCCTCAAAATAGAAAATGACAAATTCTAATGTGGTTTAGAATCATGAGGAGAAGCTAATGAAACCATCAAAAGGAGTTCTCTTGTGGAAGCAAGTTGCACTTGCCTAAGGGTTGGGGAGTTGTGGGGAGGAAGGAAGAAGAAGAAGAAGAAAAAAATAAATGAGAGTTATGGAGGAGAGAGAAGGTTGGTGGGGAATTAAATATCATGGGTTGGTGGTAGGTAGGGGGTTCACCTTGGTCCATGATGGACCAAGCAACCAGCCGGCCAAACCAAGCCAACCCAAACCGAGAGTAAACAAGCCAAGCCAAACCAAGGAGATATGCAAATACAAGATAAAATACGTATACGTATTCCAAATACGTAATACGAACAACAGGCGTTACAGAGTCTTATCGCGGGCTCCGCCAAGTCACGTCCGATAAGGATACGACGCCAAGCCGCTGATGATCTGCTGTTGGATGAGGCCATTGCAGGGTGGAAGTGCTTGAAGCATCTGGCCTTCAAAAACCTGGTCCATAGGTTGTTGTTAGTGCGAAGTTTCCACCATAATTTCATTGAGAAAGCTTTGACGATGTGAGAGAATTTGGGAAATCCCAACCCCCCCTCGATTGTAGGTTGAGCCATGGAATCCCAGCTGGCCCAATGATGTTTGTCTTGGCCGTTGCAATGCCCCCAAAAAAAATTACAGAAGATCTGTTCGAGAGAGGAGAGGACTTTTTTGGGCGGGGAGCATGCGGCCAGGGTGTGAATAGGGATGGAGGTGAGCACGTGGTTGATGAGGATCATCTTGCCCCCAGGGGATAGAGTTGCATTATGCCACCCTGCCAGTTTCTTCCTGATTTTTGTGGATATATATATATATATATATATATATATATATATATATATATATATATATATATATATATATATATATAGCAAATGACCCACTGCTTCATATATATATATATATATATATATATATATATATATATATATATATATATATATATATATATATATGAAGCAGTGGGTCATTTGCTATATATATATATATATATATATATATATATATATAATTTTATTATTAATTATTTTATTCTAAGTTACTTATATTATGAAGGAGCAACAATTTGATGTTTTACTCATTTTACTTGTAGTTGCAAGTAGCTGAATCATGTCATAAATTTTATCCTTAATTGTTTCTAGATGACAAGATTTAATTTGCTCTAAGATGAAATGAAATTATTTTCTAGTATAACATTTTCGATTAAAAAATATAAAATATATAAAGTCAAAGTAAATTAGTGGTTAAAAATAAAATATTTTAATTTTGTTTTTCCTTGAGGGAAAAAATATATTTAATTTTCATAATGCCCTAGGATGACAAGGTTCATGACTAAAATGGTAGGATCTAAGTATGAATTTTTAAGATATATTGAATCTCCTCGATCAAATAGTCAAAATTGATCATTAATTATTTTATTCTAAGTTACTTATATTATGAAGGAGCAACAATTTGATGTTTTACTCATTTTACTTGTAGTTGCAAGTAGCTGAATCATGTCATAAATTTTATCCTTAATTGTTTCTAGATGACAAGATTTAATTTGCTCTAAGATGAAATGAAATTATTTTCTAGTATAACATTTTTGATTAAAAAATATAAAATATATAAAGTCAAAGTAAATTAGTGGTTAAAAATAAAATATTTTAATTTTGTTTTTCCTTGAGGGAAAAAATATATTTAATTTTCATAATGCCCTAGGATGACAAGGTTCATGACTAAAATGGTAGGATCTAAGTATGAATTTTTAAGATATATTGAATCTCCTCGATCAAATAGTCAAAATTGATCAAAAATGTCTTGTATGACTTGACTGGAATGACAATGAAGTTAAGGTTCTGATTATATTATGTTAGAATTAATGTTCACTTTAATACCAATCCTACTTTGAAATGAAATAGAAAAATGAACATCTACAATAGAAAAACTAGAATAAACGACCAATGTTAGGTATGGAAAACAGAATTTGTGACTAATTTATGTAATTTTTTCTCTATATTTTTTTTTGAATTAAAATTTTTTTTAGTCGATTTTTGACCCCGCTGTATTCAAATCATGGCTACGCCACTGCTTTTCCTCTCAATTTTCTTCATCTTTTTTAAACACCAGAAAAAAAATTGATTAGAATTGTAATTTTTCAAATGAAAGAAAATATTATAGAATTAATTTCCTTTCTTTCCTTTCCGCGAACCAAACGAGACCTTTGGTTCACGGAATCTTCGGGTTGGAAAAGAAAAATGATTACTTTCCTATGTTTTGGTGTCAAAGGAATTGAGGAAGAAAGGAAAGTGATTTTCAATGGAAGAAAAATTAGGAGGGAAAGTGATTCTATCCATCCAAACAAGAAATCACTTTTCCACATTGAAGTATATTCACTTTCCTTTCCAAATTCTTTGGCATTTCCAAAGATCGAAAAAAAAAAATCAATAAAAATCTTAATTTTCTAAAGGAAAAAAAATGCCAAGGAATTAATTTTCTTTCCCTTCCATTCCGCAAATCAAACGAGGCCTATGAGCATACCAAATTAAAACTCTCGCACAGCATCAAACTCTTTCCCGCTGCATTATTCTCTGGATTGTTTGTAGTTTTGTATCCTGAATTATACAAACTCTTGGAAATAAAAAGTAGGAAGTCCAGATCCATTAATATCATCAATTTATTCCATGTGTTGAAATCATATGGTTGATTAATTGTTGTTTATTAATCTCCCATATCTAAATCAAAATGCCACCACACCACATTGCTTATTGTCGGTCATCCATACTGTATGCCACTATCTACGGGACTGAATAGGAAAGTCCAGATCCATAATTTCATGCATCACATGTTAGTTTGATAGAGACACCACAACAACTATAACAGATCACATAAATGACATAAGAACTTTGTTAGATATAATTAAAGTTTCTTAAAATTATAAAAAAAGGAAAAATTTGAAAGATTTGCAAATAGGATAAGGACACAACTAACTCTAATAGCGTACAGCCAGAAATGGAGAGAGAGGATGTTGGTGTTTTTGCCTTTGGACTAGAAAAGATAGTCCCACATCGGCTACACCAAATGGTGAGTATCTCAATATAATGCATTGCTTGTGTTGAGGTGTGCACATGAGGTGTAGTGGGGCACAAGTTTGTGCCATGTGAAAGTATTTTCCTAGAAGGAAAAAGGATTAAATCCAACAAGGATGCAAGTTAATTTTTGTTGTGCGGACTCGGACTCGGACACGGACTTCAGGATGTCTCGTGCATGCACGGGAGTGTTCGGGGGGTAGGCGTGGACTGGCACACTTCTATGCTGATTGTGGGATGATCTAAAATATCAAACTCTATTTTTGAGTATTGGTATTTTAGTCCCACATCGGATAGGAGAAGAGGTGAAGTCTCAACTCCACTCTATAAATAGAGCCCCTTGACCTCCTTTGAAAGATGCACCAAGAAGAGAGTGAAGGGAGTCTGTAAAGTCCAGGAAGCCCGTTCAAGTCTCAAATATTGACTTACGAGCGTTTCAGAAGTTCTTCGTGAACTTGCTGGTTCCTGGAAGCTGTTCGTGCTCGTGTGGGGCGAATAAAGCTTTGAGCAACGGTGGTTCATTCACCCCAGCATTTCATTCTCGCCTGTCATCGCTGATGTTGCCTTTTACAGTAACTTCTTTTTAGAAGCTCTACTGCCGATAGTCGCTTGCACAAAAATTTCTTTAGATTTTTTGTGTATTACGTAGAATCTTTTTAGATCCTCGTAATTCAGAATCCTCCAGGATCTCTGTTGCACATCTTCTTTAAGGTGTTACATTTGAAACGTTGTCTTTACAATTGTTTCAGTTTCAGAATTTTCTATCGAAAATTGTGCCTCGGCACTAACAATCTCAAAGCTTTATTGAGAAGATGGATAACTCTCGTGCTTCGCTCATCGATACCAGTTTTAACAAGTTGGAGAAATTCGATGGCGAACACTTCCAGATATGGAAACGAAAGGTCACTTTAAATCTTCAACTCGTGAATGTTGATCACGTGCTGTCAGAAGAAGAACCGATCGTTCCAACCACTGGATCTGCTGCGGCTGTGGCCGCTGCTACAACCAAGCAAGCGAAGTGGAAGAGAGAAAACAGTATATGTAAACTACTGATACTCAATTCCATGGAAGACTATCTGGCAGAGTCCTACTCCAAGAAGACATTTGTCAAAGAGATATGGGACTCCTTGGAAAAGTTCTATGAAGATGACGAGAACCGGTCCAAGATCTTCATGGTAGAAAAATACCATAAGTGGACCTTCGAAGACGAGAAGTCGATGCTGCCCCAAGTGAAGGAGTTTCTGAAGTTGCGTCAGAAACTAGAAGACGAGAACATGCCCCTCGTCGACAAGTTTGTCGTTGGAGGGATCGTCGCGAAACTTCCTGCAGGATGGAGCAACTTCTATGCAAGGATGCATCGAAAGAAGATGGAAATTAGCTTGGAAGATTTCTTGCAAGAGATCCATGTTGAGGACGAGATGCGCTCTCAACAGAAGATGGATACTCTGTCCAAGCAACTGGCGAAGGCAAATCTGGTCCAAACCAAAGAATACCAGGGGAAGCAGGCTGCTTCTCATCGCAAAAAGAAGGACTTCACGAATCTGAAAGTGAAGGGTCCTGCTTTCAAGCAGCAGAAGTCCAAGTCCCATGTGACTTGCTTCAATTGTGGCAAGAAGGGCCACTACAAATTCGAATGCAAGTCCAAGCCCAAAGAACAAGGTGAGCCTAGTAAGGTTTCTATGATTACTAATCTAGTTGCCATGATAGCACAGGTTGCAACTGTGGGGGCTGACTTGGACTGGTGGATAGACACTGGTGCGACCTGCCATATCTGTTCAGACAAAGACTGGTTCATCTCTTATGAGCCAACTTCAGAGAAGGTCATAATGGCAAACCAGGCACAAGCTGAAGTACTAGGGATCGGGACGGTGGAGCTGAAACTCACATCGGGGAACACTCTGACGCTTCAAGGTGTGAAGCATGTTCCAGTAATTGCTAAGAACCTGATCTCTGGAAGTCTGCTCTGCAACGCAGGCTTGAGGATGGACATCAATGCTGGCCAGTTGGTGATGTCCAAGAAGGGTACATTCTTCGGGAAAGCTTTCCAAACTGAAGGAATGTACAAGATTCAGCTTGTTGTAACCCAGCATGATAATATAAATGCAATCACTTTTTCTGATTATTCTCTTGAGTTGTGGCATAATAGGCTAGGACATGTTCATTGTAAAAGGATTAACAGAATGTCTAGTCTAGGACTTATCTCCAAGTGTGGGGGTAAGGTAGAGAAATACGAAGTATGTGCTCAGACGAAGATCACAAGGAAACCCTTTCACAGGGTCCATCGAAGCACAGATCTTCTGGAGTTGGTTCACTCAGATATCTGTGACTTCAAACAATTCTCTACAAAGGCCGGGATAAAGTATTTCATTACTTTCATCGATGACTTCTCAAAGTATGCTTTCGTCTACTTGTTCAAGTCTAAAGACGAAGCATTCGAGAAGTTCAAGGAGTTCAGGGCCGAGGCTGAGCGGCAAACTGGACAATAACTTAAGAGGTTAAGGAGTGATCGAGGCGGAGAGTATCGGTCTCATGAATTCTTATCATTCTGCAAAGAACATGGAATCATCAATGAGACAACGGCTCCGTACTCTCCTCAATCCAACGGAGTAGCAGAACGTTGACAGAGATGATGAACTCCATGCTGTTGACTGCGGGTCTTCCAAAGTGCTACTGGGGAGAAGCTGCACTAACGGCAACGTTCATTCTGAACAGAGTGCCATATGCTACTTCCGACATAACTCCTCATGAACTCTGGTTCAAAGTCAGACCTAACTTGAATGTCATTCGAGTGTGGGGGTGTCTGGCTTATGTGAAGCTCCCGGATCTGAAGATTCAGAAGCTGGGGACAAGGACTACGAAGGCGATCTTCTTGGGGTATGCCGAGAAGAGTGATGCTCGGAGATTCCTTGATATTGAGTCAAACCATATCATCGAATCTCGCGATGTTGAATACTTTGAAGACAAGTTTGCAAAACACAAGAATATTGTTCTCGCGGATCTTCCGGAGAATGATGAGGGTACAAAGCAGACAGAAGTCTTTAATGAACCAGTAGTCCAAGATGAAGCTGTCGTCAAGGAGACACCAGCTAAACCAGAACTCGCTGAGCCGTCAACTAAGCGAACGAGGAGGCCGAAAGACTTCGGAGATGACTTCGTCACCTATCATGTGGAAGCAGATCCGCTTACCTATGATGAGACGATGAAGACCAGAGATGCTGTATTTTGGAAGGAGGCGATAGACAACAAGATTGACTCAATCACCTCCAACAACACATGGGTATTGGTTGACCTGCCAGAAGGAGCAAGACCCATCGGATGCAAATGGATCTTCAAGAAGAAGATGAAAGCAGATGGAACCATTGACAAGTTCAAGGCCAGGCTAGTGGCCAAGGGGTTTGCTCAGAAGCAGGGGATCGACTACTTTGACACTTATGCTCCAGTAGCTCGGATGACAACCATCAGATTGTTAATTGCTCTAGCAGCAATACACAAGCTGGTGATACATCAGATGGATGTGAAAACGGTATTCCTTAATGGCGAGCTAACCGAAGAGATCTACATGCAACAACCAGAAGGTTTTGTCGTCAGAGGTCTGGAAGACAAAGTCTGTAAGTTGATGAAGTCTCTGTATGGTTTGAAACAAGCTCCCAAAATGTGGCATGAGAAGTTTGACAAGGTGATAAGGTCAAATGGCTACAGGGTCAGTGAAATAGACAAGTGTGTCTATACGAAGTTTGCTGACGGAAGAGGAGTAATCGTTTGTCTTTACGTGGACGATATGCTAATCCTAGGTACGGATTTAAGCTGCGTCACAGAGACAAAGAAATTCCTCTCGACCATATTCAGTATGAAGGACTTGGGGGATGCCGACGTAATCTTGGGGCTCAAGATCATCCGGACAGGCACTGGAATAGCGCTGTCATAATCTCATTATATCGAGAAGATGCTCACTCGCTACGGGTTTTAAGATCTTCCCATAATTGATACACCGTACCGGAGTGATCAGAAGCTGGAGCCTAATTCGAGGGAAAGCGTCAGGCAGTTGGAGTATGCTAGCGTCATCGGAAGCTTGATGAACGCTACTACTGCCACAAGGCCTGATATAGCTTTTGTCGTGGAAATGCTGAGTCGGTTCACTAGCAATCCAGGCGTTGAGTACTGAAAAGCTGTGAAGCGTGTTATGAGATATCTCAAGAAAACTCAGACATATGCACTTTTCTACAGCGGAGATCCGTCAGTAGTGGAAGGCTTCAGTGATGCTAGCTGGTGTTCAGATATGGAGAGCGAGTATTCCACAGGTGGATTCGTATTCGCCATGGGCGGAGCTGCTATATCGTGGAAGTCGAAGAAGCAGACTATGTTATCTCGCTCCTCCATGGAATCTGAATTCTTTCAATAGATGCTGCTGCAGATGAAGCAGAGTGGCTTCGGAAGCTCATGTATGATCTTCCGGTGATTGGGGCTCAGATATCGACAATACCGATATACTGTGACAACCAGGCGGCAGCAGCAGTGGCATCAAATGAACTCTTCAACAGGAAGAAAAGAACGGTGCGGTTGAAGCACAGAGCAGTACATGATCTTATCAAGAGAGGCGTTATTGCAATGATTGATGTTTGGAGTCAGGAGAACCTGGCGGATCCGTTCACCAAGGGCCTCAAGCGCCAGCTGGTCGATGACACAGCTTGTAAAATAGGCTTGAAGGCATTCTGATAGTGTGTCTTTGTAATCCTACCATAAAGTTTTATGCTATTAGTTCAAAGAGAAATCTACTAGGCATCTAACTTTTGGTTCAAAGGAGGATCACTGACTGGGAAACTATCAGGTAACAGTGGGTACTTGTTCTCTGGAACATGAAAGGGATACGGACCCATAACCACTGTTGTCTACTATGTATTTTCTGCGGAAAAAATAGATCCTGTGGAAGGTTGCCTTAAACGCCTTAATGAGTTCTCAGGCAGAGTGAATGCCTGGTGTGCTTTACAGGAAGTACGGTAGAGCAGCACTACAAGGAGTAAAACTCCATGCTACAGTGGGGTGACTCCACCATGAGGTTCTCATGTAGGGGTAATGCCTCGGCTTTGCAAGCCAAGTCATAGTGGTGTAGCACCGCAAATAGGCAGGTAGCCTAATGCTGTATCACGTAATTAAAGAGTTGTAGACAGCACTACAAAGGGGAGGATGGCCCCATGTTACAGTGGCACGACACCACGATGAGGTACCAAGTAGGGGTAAAGCCTCGGCATTGCAAGCCATGTCGTCGCGGCGTAACACCGCAAGGAAGCCTTAGGCTTCATGCTGGGTAGTTTGGCACTACAAAGAGGCTTGTGACCTCATGCTACAGTAGTATGACACTACGATGAGGTTCCTAGGTAGGGGTAATGCCTCGGATTCAGGCCATGTCATAGCGGCGTAGCACCGCAAGGAAGCGCAAGGCTTCATGCCATATCTCTTTAATAAAGAACTCACCTATAGTGTATGGAAAGAGATATCAGGCCGTCTCTTGAGGGTAAACTTGTAGACGTCCAAAATTATACACTGAAACCAGGCTGGCACAGGGCCTTCAATGTGCAGCCAGAAGCACAGTTGATGTCATTATGTGAGTAGGAAGAATTGCAGTTATGGTGCAGAATTCAAGGCTTAGTCCATTCTTGTATCATGCAGTTATTTAACCTATGCGGGAAGATTCAAGTCGTAGCGACATCTCTCTTAATGCATGATGGACAGTCACTGTGGGGAACGCTCAACCCATATATTGAGATATGTGGGGGATTGTTGGTATTTTTGCCTTTGGACTAGAAAAGATAGTCCCACATCGGCTACACCAAATGGTGAGTATCTCAATATAATGCATTGCTTGTGTTGAGGTGTGCACATGAGGTGTAGTGGGGCACAAGTTTATGCCATATGAAAGTATTTTCCTAGAAGAAAAAAGGATTAAATCCAACAAGGATGCAAGTTAATTTTTGTTGTGCGGACTCGGACTCGGACACGGACTCCAGGATGTCTCGTGCATGCACGGGAGTGTTCGGGGGGTAGGCGTGGACTGGCACACTTATATGCTGATTGTGGGATGATCTAAAATATCAAACTCTATTTTTGAGTATTGGTATTTTAGTCCCACATCGGATAGGAGAAGAGGTGAAGTCTCAACTCCACTCTATAAGTAGAGCCCCTTGACCTCCTTTGAAAGATGCACCAAGAAGAGAGTGAAGGGAGTCTGTAAAGTCCAGGAAGCCCGTTCAAGTCTCAAATATTGACTTACGAGCGTTCTAGAAGTTCTTCGTGAACTTGCTGGTTCCTGGAAGCTGTTCGTGCTAGTGTGGGGCGAATAAAGCTTTGAGCAACGATGGTTCATTCACCCCAGCATTTCATTCTCGCCTGTCATCGCTGCTGTTGCCTTTTACAGTAACTTCTTTTTAGAAGCTCTACTGCCGATAGTCGCTTGCACAAAAATTTCTTTAGATTTTTTGTGTATTACGTAGAATCTTTTTAGATCCTCGTAATTCAGAATCCTCCAGGATCTCTGTTGCACATCTTCTTTAAGGTGTTGCATTTGAAACATTGTCTTTACAATTATTTCAGTTTCAGAATTTTTCATCAAAAATTGTGCCTCGGCACTAACAGAGGGAGAGCCAACTGAGTTGGCGCCCCCTCCCTCCCACGCGCCAACCCAGTTGCCGCATCTCCCATCCTCCCTCCCATACTCTCTCTCTCTCTCTCGTTAGATAATTTTTTATTATATATTCACAATATATATTTGATTTGAAAAAAAAATCAACAAATAGATAATACCATATTTGTTATCTAAAATAAAATATATGCAAAAGTTTTTTAAGTTATTATGTAAAATAAAATTAAATTAATTTTATGATGATAACAAATATGATTTTATCTATTCACAATATATATTTGATTTAATATATACTAATTATCTATAAAACAAAGCATATATAAGAAATATATGACAACATCTACTAATTATCTATTCACAATTATCTACCATATATAACAAATATTTTGATATTATCTATTCACAGTTATCTATAATACATAGCATTATGGTAGCAAAATATAATGGTAACAAAAATAAATCAATAAATAGATAATACCATATTTGTTATCTAAAATAAAATATATGCAAAAAGTTTCTTAAGTTATTATCTAAAATATAATCAAATTAATTTTATGATGATAACAAATATGATATTATCTATTCACAATATATATTTAATTTAATATATACTAATAGATAATTTGATTTAATATATGATATTAATATATTAATTTTATGATGATAACAAATATAATATATTAATTTGATTTAATCTATTAGTATATATTAAATCAAATGTATATTGTGAATAGATAATATCATACTTGTTATCATCATAAAATTAATTTGATTTTATTTTAGATAATAACTTAAGAAACTTTTTGCACATATCTTATTTTAGACAACAAATATGGTATTATCTATTTGTTGATTTATTTAAAATCAAATAAATATTGTGAATAGATAATAACAAATTATCTAATAAGAGAGAGAGAGAAAGGAGAGAGGAGAGAGTACGGGAGACGTGCCAACTGGGTTGGCGCGTGGGAGGGAGGGGGCGCCAACTCAGTTGTCCCCCCTTCTCTCTCTCTCTCTCCATTTCTAACTGCACGTCATTAGAGTTGTCGTGTCCTTACCCCATTTGTAAATCTTCTAAACTTCTCATCTTTTTTATAATTTTGAGAAACTTCTTTACCCTATATATATAATGTCGGACTTGTCTCCACTCCCACCTTTATATAAATGAAAGAAATAATATATTTTTTATTTCCACTTAAATCTCTACTATTATAAAAGGGGTTTCAAAATGGCTCAATCTTGAACTGTTTAAGTCGTGTGATTTCATCAACTGTTTCGTTTTAAAAAATAAAAAAAATTAAATTCCGTAACCGTAGTTATTTTCTCACATAGTTTAAAATAATTAAAACATGAAATCCTGCTAACTGCAAGAATATGTATAAATACTAAAATATTTTAGAATTTAAATTATATTTAAACTAATTAAATGATATTATCTAACTAAATACATGTCCAAAAGTTTAAAAATATATTTATAATAAATCATAAATAAAATATATTCAAATTATATTTAAAATATTCTAACATAATTTAAAATTTTATATTTCAACCATCTTGTATTTTTTTTTCGTTTTTTAACGTGCAACTGAAAGTAGCTAGTAGAGATAAACAATATAGGATAAAGTACAAAAAACCCCTCGTTAGATGTATAACTTTTGCACTAAAAGACCCGACGCTCTAAATATTCCTAAACGTTTCTAAAATGCTTATAAGACCCCCTAATTCTGATTTTTGTGTAACGGACGTTATTTCTAGAGTAAACTGACCGTTATACCCTCCCTAATATAGGATAAACCCCCCATTAGATTAATGTTATTCTTCCAATTTTGACGCTTAAACTCTCTTCCAGTTCGACGTGAAGCGAAGACGGAGAACAGGAGGTTCGTAATTCGACGCTTAAGCTCTCTTCCAGCCCTAATTTTGCACGAAACCCTAAATCGAAGACGGAGAAGAAGAGATTCAGGTATACTCGTAAACCCTAATTTCGTTTGTAACCCTATTTTGGTGTGACAACCCTAATTTTGTACGAAAATTTTTTGTTTGTGACGAGGATTTTGTTCGTGACGAGGAATTTTGGGAAAAAAAACCGTAGTTTGGGAAGACTTTAGGAGAACCATAATTTCGTTTGTAACTATATTTTGGTGTGTAACCTCATTTTGTTTGTAAACCCTAATTTTGTGTCTGCACATTTACTGGACAAAGTGTGTGGACAGGAAACCCTAATTTTGATAGCTAAGTGTGAAAATGGTAATTGTATGTAATTAGTTGTTAATTTGTTATTAGTTTGTAATTGTGTACAGGTTTTAACACAACATGTTTGGTACAAAGTATGCTCTTCACATGTATGTTGGGGGTCACTTTGATGTTGGTGACAAATACGTTGGTGGTGTAGTGTTGGAACTGAAAGAATTTATTCTTAGTGATGAATTCTGTTGGTTTGACCTTGATGACCTATGTGCAAGTGCTGGGGTGCAGGCTCCCTGTGAAGTTTACTTCTATGAGACATTCAATTGAGGACTACGTGCACAGGTACTACCATAAAGAAACCTACCTGATGGCTTATGCATTGCCAATTAATCCTCTTTCAATGAGACATCTGAGGTGCATACCTGGGGTTGTGCCTATGATCCCTCCTGTAGTTCGTAGCCTTACTGGGAGAAGGCCAAAAAGTAGAAAGAAACAACCTGATGAGATTAAAGAAAGGAAGAGTGCAGGAAAATGCGAAAGAGCTACTGTGACATGTGGCAACTGCAAGTCAGTTGGACATAATATTAGATCCTGCAAAAATAAATTTAAGGAGAAGGTGGCAGTGCCAAAGGCCAAGCCTGGTAGGCCTAGGCTTTCTAAGTCCACCCTACATATTTGTCATGGTGATCCAACAAGCAATTCATGAAGGTCAGCATTGTGCATTTTAATTATTCTTTGTCTATACTACATTGTGCATTTTCCCTTTTAATTATTTGGTACTCATCTTTTCGTAGGTTGTAGACAAGTGAAGGGTCTTTATCATTTTGGTGACCCTTTCTGAAAGTTGGCAATGATGATTTAGAGTTATGTGAGTGTAGGGCTCTGTGGGTGGGGCTCTGTTTGTGTGAACTGCTCTATTTTGTGGGGCTATTTTGTGGGGCTCTGGTGCTCTGTTTGTGTGTACTGCTCTATGTGAGTGTAAGACACATATTTTGTGTCAACTGCTCTATTTTGTTACTCTGTGGGGTGCTATGCTAATGTATGTGTTCAGCTCTATTTTGCACTGCTGAGCCACTGTCCCTACCTCACTAACTCCTCTGAGCCACTATCCCTATCTCATTTTGTCAGGCTGCAGTCCCTAACTCGTTTTGTCATGCTACAGGTTCCTACTTCTTTATTTCATCATTTAATTTTCAACTTTTACTTCATCAATTATAACTCTCCCTTTCTTCCCTGCAGTATACAATGAAGAAATGCAATGAAGAAATGCAATTTGGATGTATGGGATACTTATCTGCCAGTGAAGAAATACAATGAAGAAATGCAATTTGGATGTATGGATACTTATCTGCAGTTTGCAGTTTGCCAGTGAAGAAATACAATGAAGAAATGTCACGCCCCAGAACCAGAATACTGGAGAGCGGGGGCAGACATAGCCAGCTACGTATATTAAAATGGAAACCACCTCGATATACGGTCACGGCTGTCTAGATATATGAGGGTTTACTACAAGCCAACAGTCTCTTATGGTCATGAACAAGCCTAATGTCTCAATCACAAGCAAGTAAGTCAGGTCGCAAGATGTATGATCATTAAATATACAATAATAAGGCGTCCCAAATATCACATATTCAGCTGATCATGAAGCTAGTCATTACAAAATGTTAGGACTAGCAAGAGTTTAGTCGTACATGATCAACCCTAGGATTTGTTAATCATGTTTACAGCCCGTAGGCAGACAGTAAGTAAAAGTGCATCGAGCTAAAAGGTGCTCGTCGGCTAAACGCCTCAAAAGAATAACTTTACAATAGAGTGAGCGAAACAAAATAGAAAATCCACTCGTAGTCCGGGTTCCTTCTAGTCGTCACCATTGGGCTGGAAGCTTGGTAGATCCTCGGGAGCTGCTCCGAAATCTGGCCACACAAAACCAGCTGGGTCAACCCCAGAAAGAGCAAGTGCCACAAGGGGGCCACGAAATAAGAACAAAAGCCAGCAATCAGCACAAGAAAATCTAATATTAAAACTAGAATTTATGAAAACATGTCAGGATGATATACGACGAGATAACCATGGGACTATTCCGATAGCCAGGTTACAACCCGTAAACCAAACAAGGACCGGGGTTTTAACCCTTCATCTGAACAGAACTTGGTTTCCCACCATTTATCGGCAAAATAATAATGTAAGAAATCAAGACAGAAAGCAAGCTTGTACTGGATCAAGACATGGCTAAACTGGTTATAACTCATTCAATCAATCACGGCCAAGCAGATACTACGGCTTACTACTTTAACTAACTAGGGTTATCACAGGCCTAATTACTAACAAGATGCAGTGAGATTGTTCCACAGCCACAAGCCCTGCAGACCATCCAGGTTACCCAGGTCAAAAATTAGGAGTTGAATTCAGGTGGGTACATCGCCCGGGAGACAAATGTACCCTTAGGTGACTTAGAGGGTGCAACACGCGACGGTGTGCTGGAAGTGTGCCCTACTCGTCGGCAGGCTACAGATCCCAAGAGCGCCCAGGTAACGGGATTGCCTGTAGCTGTGTCATCTCTTCATGACTACTGTGTTGTTCTAGTTATTAACCTTAATCCATTTTAGTAGGTACTCCTGACCGTGGTACTCAGGAGTCCCCTCTTAGACATGATGCAAGACAGGACAAGTGGATTTAACAAACAAGCAAGAAAGAACTACCCACGGTGTTAAGGCAAGTCAAGTTAAGTAGCCGTCGCAACAGCATTAAGTTATCAAGTCATGCTACAAGTCAGGAGTGCGCCGCCACGGGCCACTATCAAGTTATCAAGTCACAAGGATTAATTACAAGTTACAAGTTAGATGTGCACGCCACTGGGTCACTAGCAAGGAGATCAGAGAATACCAAAATCATAATCCACAGAAAACCATACTAGTCATAAACAATTACTTGAAAACCGTGTTAGGCCGTGTCGAGTCAAGATAGTCGTGCTGTGTTGAACAGATCTCAGGAAAACTCAATCCACAAACAAAGAAACCAAGTCGAGAAATAAAACCAATACTCCTAGATCCAATGGGTTAAGCAAGGGGTTCAGGGTGCAGCGTACGCACAAGGGCACGCACAGCTTACGCACAAAAGCACGCACGCAGGAGAGCTAAAGTACGCACGCAGGAGAGCTGCGTACGCGAAAAGACACGCACGCAGGAGAGCTGCGTACGCACAAAAGCACGCACGCAAGAGAGCGGCGTACGCGAAAAGTCATGCACGCAAGAGAGCGGCGTACGCGAAAAGTCATGCACGCAGGAGAGCTGCGTACGCAAAAAGTCATGCACGTGTTTTCCATAAATAAATTCCTTTATTTATTGTGTATCTGGGAAAATTACAACTGTGGAAATCTGATCTAGAAGACGATCACTTTATCCCTTGGACTATGCGAAGAAGAAAAGCTCTCAAAATTTTGACAGTAGATAACTATGTATCCGTACCATGAATGAAAAAAGAAAGAACTCTATTTATAGAGTCAAAAATAATAACTGAAAAGATAACTGTCTTCACAGCCTGTGCTTAGTTGAAAATTACGCAGGATTTAACATACGCAAGGTTGTGAGCAGTTACTGGACGTGGCCTGTAACTGTTGGACACATGGCAATCATGCATGAGTCGTGTGCAAGTTACAGGACACGCAGGCGAGAGATCAGTGGCATGGCTGCCACGTACTCCAATTTGATGAAATCTACGCAGACTTGTTGAAGACGAAATCCACGCAGACTCGGGGTAGAAAGCTTCAAAATCCACGCAAACTTGGGGCAAGAAGCTTCAGAATCTACGCAGACTTTGATGAAGAAAACTTCAGAATCCACGCAGACTCGGGGTAGAGAGCTTCAAAATCCACGCAAACTTGGGGCAAGAAGCTTCAGAATCTACGCAGACTTTGATGAAGAAAACTTCAGAATCCACGCAGACTTGAGATAGAACTGCCAGCTGTCTTGATTCAGCGTGCCTCGACTGACACAAAATCTCTGGTAGTGATTGCTTTTGTCAGTCACATTAAATGACAAGAAGCTCTTTTGGTTCGCCAACTTGACGAAGGTTGAGTCTTGCTGAAGAAGATTTCGAAAATCATGCAATAGACGGCTGTGATCTCTCGAATTCTGTGCATACGTGGCATACGAAGAGACATTCTTCGACTGTTGTGCTGTCAGTCATAATTACTCTCTGACAAATGATGAGCTGTCTCCCCAGCGTGATTTGTAAATATTGTCTGGATCAACTGAGCATGACTTTTGACTCTGTCCTGATCAACTCAGCGTGACTGTCATTTTTAAAGGCCTACAAGACCCCCTTCAAAGTTTTCAAAAAAATTGAAAAGACTTCAAAATTTTTGAAATACTTTGAAAATAAGATGATAAAATGAAATCAGTCACGCTGAGATGACTTTAAATTTTTTGGAAGTCGGAAAGACTTCGAAGTTCTTTGAGAATATCCAAATGAACTTATTAAATGTCATGATGACTCTTCATTTTCCGAGACTGATTACATCCAGTTTATGGTGGAATATGAACCGCCGGCGAGCTCTGTTATATATACAGGGAGAGGATTCATTTAATCTTCATCTTACGTCAACATGACACCAAAAGAGAAAGCTGAGGAAGAAGCACGCAAATTGGGCTTTTGTTCCCATGGTGACCCCACTTTTGGGGGTGAAGAGCCAGAGCCCCTTGTCTTCGAACTCAAAGATGATCCCTTGCAACTAGCCAAGAATTTCTTGAGCTATTTTGGCTTAGATGGCTCGTTCTCTTCTGATGGGCGCAGCCTCATAGAGCAGCGTGAAATGTTGAAGGCTCTGTTACACCGTATGGGGGTCAAAAGCGTAGAAGAACTAGGCATTAAGCTCAGTCGCTCTGGAAAATAGAGCGTGTCTTTTGTGCTTTTGTTGCACTCTTTTTGTTTTGTCTTTTGTAAGGCTATCAGTGCCTGTCTTGAAGAATGAAGTACAACTTCTGTGTTTAATCTGCGTGCATTAATGAAGAATATTAATTAGCACCCTTTGACTATTTCCAATGTTGCTCTGTCTTCCAAAGCACACGTAACACTCATTCCACGGTTTACGAGCGCTATTTATGCTGATCTTTTCCAAGAATAGACTTGTACTTTGCCCTTTAAATAGATAGAAGAGTTTCACAGATACTCATCTCCCATTCCTCTTCTTCTTCTCTGAGAATGAAATTTTTGGGAGATTTCACTCTCAAACAGGAAAGCAATGTTTTCTAATATTTGACTTCTGCGCACTGTATCAAACATGAGTTTGCCAATGCTTAGCACCAAACTTGAAGGTAAGTCAGTGTAATACGTGTATTATTTTTGCTGTTGAAGATAGGCTTTCTGTTTCTTGTTTCTGATTTGAACAATACACGCCTGTTTCTGTTTGATAAATGCACACTGAATGATTTCTATTGATACTTTCTGCAGAAACTTGGCTGAAAATTTTCTTCAGAACTGGCATTGGGGATGTGGATGTTGTGGAGAATATCCTGCTGACATCTACATCAGGGAGCTCATACGCTTTTAACGCGTAAATCAGACAACTCAGAACTCTTCGTGGGATAGAAGGGTCTTCCTCAGATGGTAGGAAGAGCCTTTATACACGAGAGTTGGATGGTGGAGTCAACTCTACCCCGAGAAATTGGGTAGTAGAGTTCCTTTCACGGGAGAACTAGAAATTGTATCCCAAGGTTTGGATACATTCCTGTCTTCCAATCCACCAGTTGTATTGTCAGCACCATGACTTCGGGCTGCCATACTCTGTGGTTCTTCTCTCGTCTGAGAGAGAAGACCAGAGTTTGATTCCTGCTGATCTGGTCGTGACTGGGACCCAGACAGTCAGGAATTGCCACCAACAACGAACCTGACGGAGAAGGTCCGACGGAGAAGATCCAAAGAAGAAGATAGATCTCTATTAGGTTATTGTTGTGGTGTAGAATGAAAATCCAAGATTTGTAATAGATTTCCATTATGATTTATAAGAAAGTCTAAGAAAATGTAATAGACTTTTTGTGGTGAAATGAGAATGGAAATGATAATTCTTCTATGCTCAAAGATTTGTATTTGTAGATGAATTGTGGACATGATAGATAATGAAATCTTCTTTTCTGTTTTAGAGTATATGATATTATCAGAGGTATTATGGACGTGATAATATGTAGGAACTCAAAAGAAAATAGATTGATTTCTATGCAGAGGTCAAAAATGACAAATGAGCAAGTAGATTCGGAATTGATTCAGAGGTTATGAAAACATGATCAATAACGAATCCCCACTTTAATAAATTGATCGAAGATCATGAACGGACGAATAAATGAACGGATGAATCGTCGGATGAACGCAATTAATGGATGGATGAACCGTCGGATGAACGTGACGTTTCATTATTTGTAGAACTTCTGCCTATAAATATAGCAGAAATTTGACAAGAACGAACACTTCTTCTTTCAAACATAAAAATGTCGTCTGAAGAAGCATTCAAGAAAACTGGAATTGCCTCAAAAGTTCAGAAAGGCACTGAAGAACACCCTGTTGATCCAGTTCAATCGAAGAAGACGGAAGCAGGCGAAGGTTCGTCTGCCCCCAAGCCACCAAGGGACATTCTGGATTTCCTGCTCGAACTAGGAAAGACTGAAGAAGAAGAAGCCATAAGGATGGCCGTTTGCAAGTTCCTCGTGGGTTCTAGCAAGGAGGTTCTCGACTCTTTTGCTGATCATGTCTTCGAGAAGGACGGCAGTGGCCCACATCCAAATGTAAAAAAGGATGATAGTGATCTTCTTTAATATCATGTATCATCATTCATGATAAAAATAAAATAAAAATTTTATTTCTAAACATGAAACTGTCTGATGATTACAAGCATTTACATTTATACATAGTACTTTTTAAGAAATTTGCCATTAATAGGCATCAAAACTTTTCGACCATCCAATTCTGAGTGTTGATAAGCTCCATTTGAGAAAACTTTGCTCACAATATAGGGTCCTTCCCACTTTGCGTCAAATTTGCCCTTGCTCATATGAGTCATAGTCATAGGACGTCTGATAGTTAGAACAAGTTCTCCTTTTTGATACGCCCGAATTCTGACTTTCTTATTAAAAGCTCTTGAAATTCTAGCTTGATAGAATTCAATATTCTGTTGAGCAGATAATCGCTTTTCATCCAGAGCTTCGAATTCTTGAAGTCGAAGACGATCATTATTTTCTGCAGTGAGTTCATTAGCGATTGCTATCCTTAAAGAAGGAATTTGAATCTCTAATGGAAGAACAGCTTCGCAACCATACACCAGAGAGAAGGGTGTACATTTAGTAGCATTACGAACTGTAGTGCGATAAGCCCACAAACATTCACCGAGCTTCTCACTCCAATTACGTTTGTTAGAAGAGACAAACTTCTTTAGGAGTTTGATGATGGTCTTGTTGAAAGCTTCTGCTAATCCGTTAGCTGCCGGATTATATGCGGTAGAAGCCACATTGTTGATCCGGTAATCGTCACAGAATCGAGTAAACTTCTGACTGACGAACTGTGGTCCGTTATCATGAATAATGCGTCGAGGAACACCAAATCTGTAGATGACGTGGTGCTTAATAAAGCAAATGACATTGGACGTCTTAACTTCAGACAAAGGAATGGCTTCGGCCCATTTGGAGAAGTAATCGGTTATTGCAAGAATAAACCGATGACCCTTGGATGACGGCGGATTGATCGGACCAATAATGTCCATGCCCCAAGCTTCGAAGGGCCATGATGCTGCCGTCGGATGTAGAAATTCCGAAGGTTGATGAATAAAATCTGCATGGATTTGACAAGCTTTACACTTCTTTGCATATTCGATGGCGTCTGATACCATAGTAGGCCAATAATAACCCATACGTCGAATACGGTCTTGAAGTTTTGGTCCAGGCTGATATGCTCCACAAATTCTATCATGTGCTTTACGAATAATTTGTTGAGCCTCGTCACCGGCAACACATCGGAGAAGTAAACCATCATAGGCTCGACGATATAAGGTCTTTGTTGTATGATTATAATAGAATCGGAATGATCGTCGTCTGATAGATGCTGCTTCACTCGGATCATCCGGAAGAATATCATACAATACAAAATCTAAGAAAGGAAGTCTCCAATCCGTATCCGTATTTTGATTCTTGGCCGAATGACTGAAGATGAATTCCATGCTGGAATCAGATGAAGATGATGAAGATTTACGACCAAATCCAAATCCTCTTGTTGTGTTGACGTCATGAGATGTTGATTCTTCAGTGTCAACAGGAAGTCTTAGGGTCAGGTTATTTTCAAGATGAAATAATTCTCGATTGCGAACAAGAATCATTTGTTGTCGTCTAATTGGGATAGCCAACACCGCTGCAAGATTAGCTAGAGCATCAGCTTCTGTGTTACACGCTCATCTAACATGTTCAATGAAGAATTCTTCAAACGAAGAAGCCATAATTATAGCTGATCTAAGATAAAGAACCAGATCTTGATGGCGGACTTCATAAGTACCCTTTATCTGATTGACAATGAGTTTAGAGTCTCCGTACGCCTCCAAATGTTAAATATTTAGATGTTTAGCGAGTTGAAGACCAATGAGTAATGCATTGTACTCAGCTACATTGTTTGAACACGGCTGATCGAGAGAATAAGCTCTTTGGATAGCAAGACCTTCTGGCGATACAAGAACGATTCCAACTCCAGCGATAACATCACCATTAGGACCTATCCTTGAAGCTCCATCAAAGAATAGACGCCAAGTAGGATCTTCTTCAGCAATTGTCACGACCCGGTCCCCAAATACTTGGGTCGAATCGGATCATGCCCAGCCTGCACCGTTGATGAGACGGCGGCAGTAAGCTGTAATCCCATTTGCAGGTAAATCAACAACAAAATTGAAACTGATAATTGCCACAACTTTTATTTAGCGATAATTAAAAACTTGTTCTGAATACAAGGCTCATAAACTGGAATTAAAAGAGCAACTAAAAATTCTTAATTTCTAAGTAGCATCTAAGTTGACGCCACATCATCCTCCTCAGGTGGAAGTACCGCCGGATACAAGTCGGGATCGTAGTAGCTACTGATCATCAGCTCTATGTCGTCAGGAGTACCTACGGGGATCCAGTCAGGAAAGGAGCAAAGTACAATTCATGCAAACTTTAACAATTAAAATAACAATTTATGACATGCACTTTTAAACAATTTAAAGATGAACAGTTTTGAAATAGTACAATATAGTGATGTGAATAGGTAATGAATATGACCGGTTTGGGTTACAATAGTATCCTAGCGATACGGTATGGCTTGTCCCCGTGTGAAGAGGGGAAAGCTAATACATTCATTATCCTAAGTTTGGATTTGGTCATATCCACTACTCTACTCCCCCAGTCCCCAACAGTAAAATCAGTACTCCCGAAGGAGTTTCGTGTTTGAACAGTGGTTAAAATATGCAATGAAAAGATTGCTAAGAAAATTGTAAATCTACACAAAATGTACTTGCCTTAATTTCCGGGTTTGAAGAGTTGGTACTTCGGTATTTGGTAAGTCACGCTCTTCCTTGAAATCCTACATTTCCGGGAACTTGTTTCAGAAACATTTACAAGTTGTCTAGTTGCAATCTCTATTTGTCTTTCCTAGTCAGTTTTAATTGTTAACTAACTAACACAACATTTACTAATGAGTTGTTCTTTAGAAATTCAATTTTATTTTGCTTTTCAGGAAAACTTGTAATTACCATTTAAGTTGTTAAAACTTGTAGTTTATACATAAAATTATTATTTGATTAATAAGTGGGAAATCACTAATTTCTCAACTAATATATTATAGTTATTCTAACATTTACGTTATACTAACACATCCAGAAAAATAAAATCTAATTATTACATCTTCACAGCATGGACAAGTAATTGGGCTTATGCCCTTACAACCCGATTTACATGAATTTAAATAAGACGAAAAATGGTTAGTCTCAAAATTAAATAATAATAAATCTACAATTCCTAATTTAAATTATAGAAAAATATTGTGAGTCTCAGACTCTGGTCCAGTCTTCACGTTTAGCTACTCTGCCTCAACGTCCGGTCGAACCGGTACGTTTGCATTTCGTTGGGGCCCAGTGACCGTAAGGTCGTCGCCCAAAAATATTATAACATTTTTTTTTATATCGAAAATCATTTTTAAAATTATTTTATTATTTTTTCCAAAAATTTCGGCAGCACTCCCTCTGTTTTCGGTCAACCCAAAAACTGGGAATGCGCCGTAAAACCTGCAAAATAACTCCGAAACTCCAATTTATATATATATACCACAGAATATTATTTTCCAAAAACCCAAACCAACATATTAAACTTCAACCAAAGTTTCAAAAGAACAATATACTAACAAAACCAAAGCCAGAATCATTTTTTTTTTAAACTCAACAGAACTCTCTCCAAGGAAATAATCCGAACTCATCTAACCAAAGAACTGAAACCAACAGCAAACAAGCCACAGAACATAGAAAGAGAAAGCTTTCCGAAAGCAATATCGAAAACTTTCCGATACCAATTTCGGAAACTCTGAGATTGAAAGGAAACACAAATCCAAGAAATCTAATCATTCTCCAGAGCTTCTTCTGAAAAACTCAAATATATCCAGAAGCAAGCAACAGCAACTATTTTCGAGGAAATTTCGGAAAACAAAATTGGTAACGTAATCGTTACATTGCTGGAAATCTCGAATTCCCACTGGAATTGGGTTGGACCAGTTCATCATAGACAGGTAAATAAATCATTGGGTCAGAGTGTACCGAAACCTAAACGGAACCGCAGAAAACTCGAAATGGCGGCCGTCACCGAAAACAAACGCCGGTGTCAGGGGATCGTCGAACCGGGATCGGGTCAACGCGGGTACGGGCGGCGGCCACAGGGAGCGGCGCCGGTGGCGCGGGGCCGCGCGGATCGGCGAAGGGGCCGCTGGAAAGAGGTGCCGGCCTCGGGATCTCGCCGGGGAGATGCGCCGGAATGGGGGCGGCCCTGAAACTCCGGGAAGGGGTGGATCGGCTCGAGTTCGCCGGAAAAGCTTGCCAGAGTAATAGATCTAGAACTTTTTTTTTTCTCAGAAATTTGGGAAAAATTTGAGATGGTGATGGAGATGGAGAAGTGGAGAACCTCTTTATAGGGAGGAGTAGAGGGAGGTTACCAGGGTAGGGAAGGCCGAGGGTCTCCGGCCGTTCAGAATCCCGACGGTCGCCGGCGTCGGTTTGGAACTCAAGGGGTCGGCCACAACCGAAATTCTTTCGGTTCTCCAACAGAAACTTTAAGGGAGAGAGATAAAAATTATACAATGAATGGCCTAATGAATGGAAACATTCATTCTGATGCATGCTAAGGACTAATGGTTTAAGAGTATGCTTAATGGGCTATTGGGTTTAGGAAAAAGGGTGGGCTTTAATATAGGCTTCTCATTTAGAATAAAGTTTTGAATAAAATAGTTGATGCTTAAAAAAGCTTAATGGATTTGGGCTTTAATGAATTAATAGGTAATTAAAACTCTTGGCCCTCCATGAATTTATTTAACAATAGTCAATATTTATTTTAATATAGTTTAAGTTGCATTTTATGATCGGTCTGGCCCTACAACAAAATTTCCATGTTAATTAATTTTTAAAATAATTTACACTTAACTAATATTATTCTAGCATTATTCCAAAAATTAATTTAAATCTAGCAATTAAATATAAAATTGTAAACTAAAATTATGGGTTTCACAACCTTCTCTCCTTAAGAAATTTCGTCCTCGAAATTTTAAAAAGTTAGGTTGAGAAATTACCTCAGGTCTCAAACAAATACGGGTACTTCTCCCGCATCTCATCCTCTCGCTCCCAGGTAGATTCGCCTGGGGAATCATGCCTCCACATCACTCGAACTATGGGAGTCACTGTGGTTCTGGTCTTCTTCTCGCCTCGGTCCAAGATTGCCACTGGCTTCTCTGGTATAGTGAGGCTCGGTCCGATCTCCAACTCTGAATGGTCCAAGACGTGGTTCTCATCAGGTACATACTCTCTGAGCTGTGAAACGTGGAAGACGTTATGCACTCCTTCTAGATTAGCTGGTAGAGCTAACCTATACGCCACTTCTCCAATCCGGCTCAGAACTTCGAACGGGCCAATGTACCAGGGACTCAGCTTCCCAGCTCTACCAAATCTGATTGTACCTCTGGTAGGAGAAATCTTCACGAAGACCTTATCTCCTTCTTCAAATGCCATTGGTCGACGACCGCTGTCTGCCCAGTGCTTCTGTCTGTCTTGAGCAATCCTGAGCTTGTCTCTGATTATCTTCACCTTCTCTGCTGCGTCAGTCACCATCTCTGGACCCAGCAGTACTCTTTCACCAACGTCATCCCATGCCAGTGGTGTACGGCAACGACGTCCATAAAGAGCTTCGAACGGGGTCATACCAATACTGGCTTGGTAGCTGTTATTGTAAGAAAACTCTACCAAGTGCAGATGGTCTTCCCACGATCCTCCAAATTCCAAGACACAAGCTCGCAGCATATCTTCAAGTGTCTGAATAGTCCTCTCAGATTGCCCATCGGTCTGGGGATGATAAGCCGTGCTGAACTTCAACTGAGTCCCCAAGCTGTCATGCAAGCTCTTCCAAAAATGTGAGGTAAAACGAGTGTCTCGGTCAGAAACAATGCTTACCGGTACGCCATGAATCCGGTAGATGTGCCGCATGTACAATGCTGCCAACTTCTCAGTGGATAAACCAACTTTGAAGGGGATAAAGTGAGCTGACTTGGTTAGTCGGTCCACTATTACCCAGATGGCATCCTTCCCTCCTTGGGAATGAGGCAGTCCTGACACGAAATCCATCGTGATATGCTCCCACTTCCACTCTGGAATGTCCAGTGGTTGTAGAAGTCCTGCAGGTCTTTGTCTACTAGCCTTCACTTGTTGACAAATCAAGCATCTAGCGACATAACTGGTGACATCCTTCTTCATTCCACTCCACCAGACAATAGTGCGCATATCCCGATACATCTTATTGGCTCCAGAATGTATGGAATATTGAGACTGATGCGCTTCCTTCATCAATTCGTTCTTCAGTTCGCCAGACGGTACACAAAACCTCGTACCATTCTTCAGAGCTCCATCGCTGGCGATTGAGAAACCCTCAAGTGTTCCTGCCAACACTTGATCTCTCAGCTTGCAAAGTGCCTCGTCTTGAAACTGCATCTCCTTGATCTTGTCCATCAGGTACGAGCTCACTTGCAACTTCATCAACACAGAATCTGCATCCAGCTCCTTCCGTCCAGGCAGTACAATCTCCAGTTCAAGCTTCTCGATGTCCTCCAGCAAGTGCCTTTCCTTGGTTAAGAACATCGCCACTGGGTAACGACTAAGTGCATCAGCAACCACATTAGCCTTACCCAGGTGGTATTGCAAATCGATGTCGAAGTCCTTCATTAACTCCAGCCATCGCCTTTGCCTCATGTTTAACTCTTTCTGAGTGAAAACATACTTCAGACTTTTGTGGTCCGTGTATATTTCCACCCTCTCTCCATAGAGATAATGCTTCCAAAGTTTCAACGCAAAGATGACTGCAGCAAGCTCCAGATCATGAGTGGGATAGTTCTTCTTATGAGTCCGTAATTGCCTAGATGCATAAGCAATCACTTTCCCATGTTGTTGAAGAACGCAACCCAGTCCTTTGCCCGAGGCGTCACTATAAATTGTGAAACCACCGGATCCTGCGGGTAGCGCAAGGATTGGTGCAGTAGTGAGCCTCTTCTTCAACTCCTCGAACGCTGCTTAGCAGTCCTCCGTCCAGACGAACTCTTCATTCTTCCGAGTCAGCTTTGTCATAGGTTCAGCAATTCTAGCAAAGTCCTTCACGAACTTCCGATAGTAGCCCGCCAAGCCCAAGAAACTTCTGATGTCAGCAACTGAGCTTGGGGTAGGCCACTTCTCCACAGCAGCTATCTTCTTAGGATCCACAGAAATTCCTTCTCCTGTGACAACATGGCCAAGAAAATCCACTTTGTCTAGAAAGAATTCACACTTGGATAGCTTACCGTACAGCTTCTCCTTCCTCAAAGTTTCCAGAACTTTTCTGAGGTGCTCTTCGTGTTCCTCCTTCGTCTTTGAATAGATCAGTATGTCATCAATGAAGACGACGACAAACTGGTCTAAGTATTCATGGAAAACCTTGTTCATAAGGTTCATGAACACAGCAGGAGCATTCGTCAGACCAAACGGCATGACCAAGAATTCAAACTGCCCATACTTGGTGTTGAATGCCGTTTTGGGAATGTCTTCCTTCCTGACCTTGATCTGATGATAGCCAGACCTGAGATCAATCTTGGAAAACACCTTGGCTCCACTCAACTGGTCAAATAAGTCATCGATCCGGGGCAGAGGGTACTTGTTCTTGATTGTGACATTGTTCAGCGCCCGGTAGTCGATGCACATCCGCACCGTTCCATCCTTCTTGGGTACAAACAAAACAGGTGCTCCCCAGGGTGAAGCTCCGTCTCGAATGAATCCAAGAGCCTTCAGTTCATTGATCTGCTCCTTCATTTCTTTGGCCTCCTTCGGGTTGACTCTATAACATCCCTTAGAGATTGGGGGAGAGCCAGGGACTAAATCAATAGTGAATTCTATGTCCCGATCTGGGGGTAGCCCAGGAAGATTATCAGGAAAAACATCCATGAATTCTACTATGATAGGATGGGGTGGTCCAGGTTCTTCAGTAATAGAATAGACAATACTCTCCATAACCTCCGGAGCTCTAGAGACTTCAAACTCTGGCCCTCCAGGTGGGCTGAAGATTACACATCCTCTGTGGCAATCTATCAGCGCATGCTGCTTACTCAACCAGTCCATTCCAAGGACTATATCATAGTTGGGCAAGGGCATCACCAACAAAGGTGCTATAAACTTATGGCCAGATATTGTAATGGGGCAATTACAGGTCTCTGTTATGGGTAGGGGTCCACCTCCAGTCATCACCCTACATATTCTCTTGCTAAAGCCCGTAACTATGTGGTGTGCAGAGATAAACTTTGTTGCTATGAAACTGTGTGTTGCACCAGAGTCGAATAAAACTAATGCAGGATGAGAATGTACATAGATGTAACCTGATATGACATCCGCATTAGGCTCCTGCTCCGGCTCTGGTTCCTCTGCAGTGAGGGCAAAAGCTCGCCCCGTCTTCTGTTGATGCTGCCCAAATTGTTGCTGCTGAGTGGGCAGAGGTCCTTTCTGTTGATTTGCTCCAGTCTTGTTGTTTGACAAAGGGCAGTCCCTCACTTGATGGGTGGAAGACCCACAGATCAGGCATTGTCCTAGCCTCTTCCTGCAAATGTTTGCCAGATGTCCCGGCCTCTTGCAAAAGTCGCAGATAGGAATCTGTCTCTGGGGTGCTCTATCATTATTCCTTGCTTGCTGGTGATGCTGGGGCCTGTTGTTGTTGTTGTTGTTGTTGGGCTTCTTCTGATTACCCTGGAAGTTGCTAGTTCCAGGATAATCTCTCTTCGAGCGGGCATGTTGGCTCTTCTTTATGTCTTGTGCTCGTTCCAGGATCTTCTCATAAGTCTTGGCACCGCCTGAGATCACATGGGTGCGGATCTCTTCTCGAAGTCCATACTTGAATCGTTCTGCACGATCAGCAGGATCAGCTACCATGTTCTTGGCGAATCGGCTGAGCTGGCCGAACTCTGCCGCATACTCTCCAACAGTCATAGTGCCTTGCTTCAGGTTCTGGAATTGTCGCTCCATCTCCCGCATCTCAGAAGTTGGGAAGAACTTCCTCTGGAACAACCTCTTGAAAGTGTCCCAGTCAACCTGTCTATCCTAGAGTCGGGGTTCATTTCGATACCAGGTGCTAGCTACATTCTGCAGTTGAAGTCCCACTGCTTCAGCCTTGAGGTCTTCTGGAAGTCGAGCGACGCTCAGAAGACGCTCCATATTGTCAAGCCATTCATTAGCATAGACAATTCCCTCGGTACCCTTGAAAGGTCGAGGGTTCTGCTTCTTAAAGCTCTCAATATCGCCCACCTTGGCAGGTCTTGGTTCCTGTTGAGCTGCTTCTCCTCTTTCCAATGCAGCCATTGCCACATTGTGGGCATTCTCCATGCCTTCCTTCATAATAGCCGTCTGCTCGCGATGAGCTTCAGCTTGAGTTCTCTGAGCTTCTAGCACTCCTCTAAGCAGACTGATGAGGTCAGTGGGGTCCACAGGTACCGGTGGGGCAGCTGGATTAGGCGTAACCACAGGAGGTTGCATCTCCGTCCGAGAAGATGATGGATCCATTGTTGTATTGTGGGGACGGTCGGCCAGCTGCCGAGGTGTAGGATCCGGACTTGATTGGGGAGGTGGGGTATGGTCAGGTGTTGACATCCTATCGCCAGCAGGGTTGGTATTGTCAGTGGTCATTCTCTGGAAGTTTTAGGATAAAAACATAAGCAAGGTAGCCTATCTATAGTAAAAAAAATATTTAATAATAATATGTATATATATCGGTCCTATGTTGTGACAATTTGATGTTCTAGTGTTCTAACTGTTTCCTAGGTTTTCCTAAGTTGTTGATATTAAAGACCTGCATGGGCCACCACTAAAAACATGTCACGACCCGGTCCCCAAATACTTGGGTCGAATCGGATCATGCCCAGCCTGCACCGTTGATGAGACGGCGGCAGTAAGCTGTAATCCCATTTGCAGGTAAATCAACAACAAAATTGAAACTGATAATTGCCACAACTTTTATTTAGCGATAATTAAAAACTTGTTCTGAATACAAGGCTCATAAACTGGAATTAAAAGAGCAACTAAAAATTCTTAATTTCTAAGTAGCATCTAAGTTGACGCCACATCATCCTCCTCAGGTGGAAGTACCGTCGGATACAAGTCGGAATCGTAGTAGCTACTGATCATCAGCTCTATGTCGTCAGGAGTACCTACGGGGATCCAGTCAGGAAAGGAGCAAAGTACAATTCATGCAAACTTTAACAATTAAAATAACAATTTATGACATGTACTTTTAAACAATTTAAAGATGAACAGTTTTGAAATAGTACAATATAGTGATGTGAATAGGTAATGAATATGACCGGTTTGGGTTACAATAGTATCCTAGCGATACGGTATGGCTTGTCCCCGTGTGAAGAGGGGAAAGCTAATACATTCATTATCCTAAGTTTGGATTTGGTCATATCCACTACTCTACTCCCCCAGTCCCCAACAGTATAATCAGTACTCCCGAAGGAGTTTCGTGTTTGAACAGTGGTTAAAATATGCAATGAAAAGATTGCTAAGAAAATTGTAAATCTACACAAAATGTACTTGTCTTAATTTTCGGGTTTGAAGAGTTGGTACTTCGGTATTTGGTAAGTCACGCTCTTCCTTGAAATCCTACATTTCCGGGAACTTGTTTCAGAAACATTTACAAGTTGTCTAGTTGCAATCTCTATTTGTCTTTCCTAGTCAGTTTTAATTGTTAACTAACTAACACAACATTTACTAATGAGTTGTTCTTTAGAAATTCAATTTTATTTTGCTTTTCAGGAAAACTTGTAATTACCATTTAAGTTGTTAAAACTTGTAGTTTATACATAAAATTATTATTTGATTAATAAGTGGGAAATCACTAATTTCTCAACTAATATATTATAGTTATTCTAACATTTACGTTATACTAACACATCCAGAAAAATAAAATCTAATTATTACATCTTCACAGCATGGACAAGTAATTGGGCTTATGCCCTTACAACCCGATTTACATGAATTTAAATAAGACGAAAAATGGTTAGTCTCAAAATTAAATAATAATAAATCTACAATTCCTAATTTAAATTATAGAAAAATATTGTGAGTCTCAGACTCTGGTCCAGTCTTCACGTTTAGCTACTCTGCCTCAACGTCCGGTCGAACCGGTGCGTTTGCATTTCGCTGGGGCCCAGTGACCGTAAGGTCGTCGCCCAAAAATATTATAACATTTTTTTTTATATCGAAAATCATTTTTAAAATCATTTTATTATTTTTCCCAAAAAATTTTGCAGCACTCCCTCTGTTTTCGGTCAACCCAAAAACTGGGAATGCGCCGTAAAACCTGCAAAATAACTCCGAAACTCCAATTTATATATATATACCACAGAATATTATTTTCCAAAAACCCAAATCAACATATTAAACTTCAACCAAAGTTTCAACAGAACAATATACTAACAAAACCAAAGCCAGAATCATTTTTTTTTTAAACTCAACAGAACTCTCTCCAAGGAAATAATCCGAACTCATGTAACCAAAGAACTGAAACCAACAGCAAACAAGCCACAGAACATAGAAAGAGAAAGCTTTCCGAAAGCAATATCGAAAACTTTCCGATACCAATTTCGGAAACTCTGAGATTGAAAGGAAACACAAATCCAAGAAATCTAATCATTCTCCAGAGCTTCTTCTGAAAAACTCAAATATATCCAGAAGCAAGCAACAGCAACTATTTCCGAGGAAATTTCGGAAAACAAAATTGGTAACGTAATCGTTACATTGCTGGAAATCTCGAATTCCCACTGGAATTGGGTTGGACCAGTTCATCATAGACAGGTAAATAAAATCATTGGGTCAGAGTGTACCGAAACCGAAACGGAACCGCAGAAAACTCGGAATGGATGGCCGTCACCGAAAACAAACGCCGGTGTCAGGGGATCGTCGAACCGGGATCGGGTCAACGCGGGTACGGGCGGCGGCCACAGGGAGCGGCGCCGGTGGCGCGGGGCCGCGCGGATCGGCGAAGGGGCCGCTGGAAAGAGGCGCCGGCCTCGGGATCTCGCCGGGGAGATGCGCCGGAAAGGGGGCGGCCCTGAAACTCCGGGAAGGGGTGGATCGGCTCGAGTTCGCCGGAAAAGCTTGCCAGAGTAATAGATCTAGAACTTTTTTTTTCTCAGAAATTTGGGAAAAATTTGAGATGGTGATGGAGATGGAGAAGTGGAGAACCTCTTTATAGGGAGGAGTAGAGGGAGGTTACCAGGGTAGGGAAGGCCGAGGGTCTCCGGCCGTTCAGAATCCCGACGGTCGCCGGCGTCGGTTTGGAACTCAAGGGGTCGGCCACAACCGAAATTCTTTCGGTTCTCCAACAGAAACTTTAAGGGAGAGAGAAAAAAATTATACAATGAATGGCCTAATGAATGGAAACATTCATTCTGATGCATGCTAAGGACTAATGGTTTAAGAGTATGCTTAATGGGCTATTGGGTTTAGGAAAAAGGGTGGGCTTTAATATAGGCTTCTCATTTAGAATAAAGTTTTGAATAAAATAGTTGATGCTTAAAAAAGCTTAATGGATTTAGGCTTTAATGAATTAATAGGTAATTAAAACTCTTGGCCCTCCATGAATTTATTTAACAATAGTCAATATTTATTTTAATATAGTTTAAGTTGCATTTTATGATCGGTCTGGCCCTA
Source organism: Iris pallida (assembly GCA_029216955.1). Classification (NCBI taxonomy): domain Eukaryota; kingdom Viridiplantae; phylum Streptophyta; class Magnoliopsida; order Asparagales; family Iridaceae; genus Iris; species Iris pallida. The sequence continues at coordinate 20,874,183 of JANAVB010031417.1, read as the reverse complement.
CAACAAAATTTCCATGTTAATTAATTTTTAAAATAATTTACACTTAACTAATATTATTCTAGCATTATTCCAAAAATTAATTTAAATCTAGCAATTAAATATAAAATTGTAAACTAAAATTATGGGTTTCACAGCAATTTGGTTTGAATCTAGGACTTCATCTGGAATTTCGTCATAGAGTTTTGAATCTTCTGAAATTGAATGAGCAGCCAGAAAATTAGCTAAAGCTTGTCCTTTGACTGACTTCTGAGGAATATAATGCATGTCATACTGTGCAAGTAGGATTCCCCAGTTAGCTAATCGAGAATTCAAAACACTGGGTTTCTTCATCATGATCCATATAGGATTGATCCTGGAGATGACATGAATAGTCTGGCCAATGCTATAATGTCGTGTCTTTTGAACAGCGAACATCAAGGCTAGACATTCTTTTTCGACCGGTGAATATCGAGGTTCAGCTCCGGTCATAGTACGACTGAGATAGTAGATGGCTTGTTCATGACCATTTTGATTCTTTTGAGCGAGTAATGTACCCAATGAATGACTCATTGCTCGAGTATATAGGAGAAATGGAATTCCTGAAACGGGAGGTACCAATACTGGAGGGCTCATCAGATATTGTTTTATATCATCGAATGCTTTCTGACATTCATTATTCCAGACAAAAAAAACTCCTTTCTTCATAAGTTTGTTGAATGGTCTGCAGCGTCCTGATAAATTAGAGATGAATCTCCTGATATAAGCGATCCTTCCTTGAAATCCTCGTAGCTCTTTTAAGGTGCGTGGAGGACGCATCTCTTGGATGGCTTTGATCTTCTCGGGATCCACGTGTATACCTTTAGAGGTAATGACGAAGCCGAGAAATTTACCACTAGAGACGCCTAAGAAGGACTTAGTAGGGTTCATCTTTAATTGATGTTTACGCATTAGATCAAATATAGGCTTCAAATCTTGGATATGATCTTCCTTTTGTCGACTTTTGACTGCAATATCATCAACATAGCATTCGACTATTTTCCGCAAATGTTCACAGAATATAGTGCTCATAGCTCGTTGATAAGTTGCTCCTGCATTCTTGAGACCGAATGGCATAACTGTATAACAGTATGTACCGATCGGCGTTCTGAAAGAAGTGTGCTTCTCGTCATCTGAAAACATTTTAATCTGATTGTATCCAGAATACCCGTCCATGAATGACATCCGCTCAAATCCACAGGTATTATCAATCATGACATCAGTGATTGGTAGAGGGAATTCGTCTTTAGGGCATGCCGCATTGAGATCGCGGAAGTCTATGCATACTCTGACCTTGCCAGTCTTTTTAAGGACAGGAACTATGTTAGCCACCCAATCGGGATGTTGCTCCTCTCTAATAAACCCGGAGGTTATGACTTTATTGACTTCAACTTCAATTGCATCCATAATATCTGGACGAAATCGTCGCTGTTATTGTTTGACCGGTTTGACATTCGGCAAGATATTGAGCTTGTGAGTTGCAATTTGTGGATCAAGTCCTGGCATATCTTCATAACTCCAAGCGAAGATGTCGATGTAGTCACGAATGAGTTTGATCATGTCTTGCTTATCAGGTTCAGAAAGACTTTCACTAATGAATATTGGTTTGGGAGATCCCTCTTCACCAACATCTATTTGAACAAGTTTGTCTTCAGTCGGAGGTTCTTTTTGCTCGAAACGGAACTCCCATTGATTATCTAATCTTTGGGCCCATTGTTTCGATTCAGGTGAGATTTCAAACTCTTCTTCGTCTTCATCACTTTCTTCAGAATGGTCAATGAAAACCATGTTGGAAGACAGAATGTTGTAGTAGAAGTCCCCGATACTTGTATCGGAATCCCAAGAAGTGGTACTAGAAGAATCAGATCTCTTATCTTCGTCAGACTCGGGATCTTCATGGATAATATTGATAAAAGGAGTAGGAGCTATATAGCCCAGTCCGCATTTCGTCCTTCCATATTTCAGAGGAGGAATACGAACAGGCATTTTTCTTTCCTTTCCACTATTGAGGCCAGTCCTGAAGTCATAGCCCATATTTTTGATGATGTCTTTAGATTGCTGACTATAACGACGTAGTTGTAATCTTCCAGTGTCATCATTTTTGTCTTCATCTTCTAAATCAGAAGGACTTTGGGGCCCTTTATAGAAGAATATTGGAATGTCTCCTGGCTTTCTGCTGGGAACTAGAAAGTATGAAGATTGTACAGGTTCTAGGGATACATCTGTATGAACAGTCTGTACAATCCCTATGGTTATTGCGTTCAAGTCATCTAACAAATGTAAATAACTATGAACATAATTACACACATCAGCATACTGCAAAGATGGAGACTTTTTATTAAATGTAAAAGCAGCAGTATTTACATTGGGAGAAGGCTGAGCCTTAGAGATTTTAGCCAAGTCAATGACTAAAGGGGGAGAAGAAGAACGAGAAGAAGCGTTGTTTCGATTAAGATTGATAACAAATGGCTCAGAAGAGGTGAGCTCCCTTGAAATTTGAGATAGAAGAATAATCCGCCCTCCAACTGGAATTAGCAGAGTATCCTGTTTCATATGTGGAGATGCAGGAATTACAGTACGCCCACTGACAGGAATAATCATTGTGTCTTGAGCAAATGACTGAGGTAACGGAGAAATCCGTCCACTCACCGGAATGATGAAAGAACCTTCTTCAGAGAGTTTGGGAGATTGTTGCTGAATAGTTCGACCTTTAACAGGAATTATTAAGGTCTCACTTTGTGAATCCTCTTTCTCCATAGCTTGTATAACCCTTGTATACTCTTCTTTGTACATTCGGGAATCATTGAAATAAGCTTCAACCCCATGGAAGGGATTTATATCAGCAACTTCTTTTTGTACTCTTCCATTGCTATCAATATATTTAAAACACTGATGAAGAGTAGAAGGCACCACATTATTTTTCATGAAGAAAGGGCCTCCCCAGAAAAAGATTATAGGATCCCACGATCTCGATCACATAGAAAGTGACTTTGGATCTGAAATCGCCTATCTGAAGCTTCAGATGAATCTTTTCCAAAGGCTCGCTTCGGCTTTGATTAAATCCCGGGATAGTAGTAACCGTCTTAGAGAGCTTGTGAAGAGGGATTTTTAGTTCATCCAACAGACTTTTTGGCATTATGCTTATAGCAGACCCTGGATCAATGAGGATACGATCTATCTTCATTGTATCGATATAACCGGTGTAGTAGAGAGGCCGATCATGTCGATTATCCTCCAATAGCATGTCATCTTGTGTAAAGGTGATATTTGGGATAATTTCCAATACACTGTTGTAATGTAAGCAAGTGGCAGGTTCTGCATCTGGCTTCTTCAATTGTGCAAGACAAGAGTCAGCTTGTAGAAGTGCTTCACTTAATGTCTCCCGAGTCTCTTTGGAAAGACGTAGAACTTCAAAGAGGGATATTCTAGCTAGAGTATTAGCAAGCTGAGCTAAAATGTCAAAATTATAAGGCTTCTGAAGTCCAAGAGGAGAGGACTTCTTGATTGGCTTATCAAACCGAGCCTGTTGTTTGCCTTTCTCCAGAGCTGTAGGCTTGGGAGGAATAGGTTCAGTGGATGATTCTTCTTCAGGAGGAACATTAGAAGCATCTTTATCAGCTGGAGGGATATCAAGAGGATCCTCAGGATTTTTGGAATAATCCTTTAGATAAGGTTTTCCCGTTCGAGTAGCACTAACAAGTGCTTCTTCTTTCTCTTTTAGCTCTGTGTCAGGAATAGATCCAAGAGAAGTCATATGACATGATTTAATCTTTCCAGCCTTCTTGGACTTTCGAGAAGTAGTCTTTTGAGGAGAAGGCGATTCAAAATCTGCCACTAGATCAGGATGGATCCACATGATTTCTCCAGTTTCCAAAGTGATTGGCACTAATCCTTCAGACCGTGGAGGAGGAAGATTCACTATGTCAAGAGTTGCCTTGGGAATAGGAACGATCCCACTTTCAAGGAGTTGAGGAGGGAAATCTCCAAATTGCATAGAGACGACGTTGGAGGTGACGGTCTTCTCTTTTGGAGTAAGAGAGATAGCTCCAGATTTAATCATTTCTTGGATCTTTCCTTTCAGTACATAACATGTACGAATTGTATGACCCAGCATTCTGTGATATAGACAGTATTTGGGATGATCTGTTTTACCAGCTTCATCAGGTTTCTTGATCTCAGGTAATTGTATCTTATTACCTTTCAGCAGACATTCAAAGATACCAAGGACATCGTCGTCATCGAAAGAATATTCTTCTTTGGGGCGAGGTGTTCTTGGTTGTTGAGTTGTAGGAGAGGTTTGAACAGTTGATGCATCTTTGCTCTGAAAATTAACTTCAAGAGTTTCTTTTTCCTTGCGAGCATTGTTTTTATTGTTAGTACCTTGACCTGTTTCTTTAGGAGTCATCTGTACTCCTAAACCTTTGAAGGTTTCAGCACTAATTTCTGCGGCCTTAGCACTAACTATGAAAGAAGGCCAGTCTTGGAATTGAGTGGATCCTGTCCACATGCTAATGATTGGCAACAAGTTTGATTTGCATGTGTCGATGGTGACAGCATCAGGAGTTCCAAGAGGCATCTTCAGAGCTTCTCTTCGAAACCGTTCAATGTACTCTTCTGTAGTTTTATTATTTTTCTGCTTGATTCTAATAAGAGCAGACATAGTCATGTCATTGAGCCCTTCATAGAACCGTTCAAGAAACATCTGTTTGAAACCGGAAAATGAGGTAATGCTCCCATCTAGGAGACTTCTATACCATTCATAAGCCGTTCCCTTGAGACATCCAACAAACACCCGAGTAAGGAGGGCGTCGCTTGGTTGCAGCTGATCAGTCATCACTTCAAAGTGATTAATGAACTGACTTGGAGAAGTGGTTCCATCATAGAATGAGATAGTAGGAGGCTTGTATTTAGGAGGATATGATACTTGCTTCCATTCTATCGGATAAGGTTGTTTGATGCCTAACCTTTGTAAACCATCTTTCTGTTTGAATGCCTCGAATTGAGTTTTGAGATTCCTCAATTCTTCATTAACAATTCCAGAAGATTGTGGAGTTGTAACTTGTAGAGAATAGTTGGGAGGAGGAACAGCATTGTAAGCACTACCCCCAGCTCCAGAGAGACTAGGGTTTGGTTGAGCTGGTCCAGGAGTATTAGATTGTACTGCTGGAGGAACTTGTACTGGACTCATATCAGTGTCAGTTGGTATGGCATCTGGTACAGTCTGTCGATTTTGCATCTGTGTTGCCATGAGTTCATACATCGACTTCATAGTATCAGCCATAGACTTCATTTGTTGTTCCAAAGAAGCAATTCTTTGATCTTGAGGAGTCAAGGAAGAAGAAGGTTCATCAGTATTCCCATCAACCATATAAGTCGTGACTGTACGAGGAATTATTGATGAACTGGTAGATGTTGTTTGTTCTGAATCATTGCTTTGTGCATCAAAGTCAATTATAGGAGAACTACCCCCAGTAGGAAGAGGTGGGAAGTTAGATTCTCCAAGAAATTCAGAATCATCTTCAGAGATCAAATTTCTTTGACTAGAGGCCAGGACTCTTGCTCTGGTATTTCTATATACTCCATCTGGACTATCAACTCTACCCCCAGCATCCCGAGAGGTCATATTGGCAGAAGCAAACAAAGGCTCATCTTTATCAGGCATAGGTTCACACTGAATCCGATTGAAGACAGATTGTCGTTTTGTTTGACATCTGCATTACATTGTGACTCTTGGCTGGAAGTCACATTCATGATCAACATGATCATGAGCCATTGATTGACATCTGCATTGAATTATGACTCTTGGATAGAAGTCACATTCAGCATGGTCCTTTGACACAGAATCACTTCTTCTCTTCTGTTGAAGATATTCTCGTAAATCTGTTTGTGAAGATTGAGGAATATATTTCCTATTCTTGGGTCTTGATGGCTCTTGATTATATAGAGAATGATTAATATGAGCCACATAGTTTCTTGCATACTCTGCGTCTGGATCTCTTATCCTTGTTTCCAACTGGTATGGTTTTTTAACACCAGAAGTGTTAATTTTTGTTCTTAGATCAGTTGGAGGTAACACATTGGTTTTGGACACATGGATTTTTCCTTCCATTGATCTGGATATTTGCAGAGAAGGAAGAGTTGAACCACCCCCTTGATTAGGGGTTAGTAACAGACCTTTTCTAGACAAATTCTGTGCCCAATTCGAAGAAGTCATAGAAGAAAACATTAAGGAATGTTTCTTCTTAGACTCATTCAAGTTTTGAGACATAAAATGTCCAGAAGGAAGAGTAGTCAAAAGACCATCTCCTTTTCTTTGACTAACAAAATTGTCAGTCAAAGCTGTTCCTGAAGTAAAAACTACAGGAGCAGAAGAAACAACTAAAGAGTTATTTCTCTTCGAAGGGACTTTGTGTGGAAGACCACCCCCAGTTCTGGTAGAACTTGGCAAAGAGGAAGAGATAGCTAAAGAGCTATTCTTCTTAGATGAAATACACGCTGAAACAGGCTTGGTTAAAGAACCAGTGCTGTTGGCGTGACTTTTGACTTTGGAAATACACGCTGGAATAGATTTGGCTAAGGAGCCAGTATTGTTAGCGTGATTGTTGAGGTTGAAATTGCACGTTGGAACAGACTTGGCTAAGGAACCAGTGTTGTCAGCGTGACTTTTGAGGTTGAAATTGCACGCTGGAACAGATTTGGCTAAGGAGCCAGTACTGTCAGCGTGACTTTCAACTTTGGAGACACACACTGGAACAGATTTGGCTAAGGAGCCAGTACTGTTAGCGTGATCTTTGATTGCTGTCATCTTCGAGCGCACAAGTGTGTGCGTGCTTGCAGTAGAGTTCTTGCCAGTGTTAGGAGCAGACACTGTGGCAGAGACTTCACCATTGACTGCCAACTGATTCTTAGGGACATAGATAGAGTGTCCCTTCGATTTGGCAGTGATGATGGAGGCTGTAGTGGGCTTACCACTCTTAGCCCGCTGCATTTCTTCATAGGCGAGTTGATCGAATTGGATCGTCATCACCTTCTTCGTCGAGCCGATTGACGAAGTATCGCATTGAGTTGTTGCCATCTCAGAAGAGGAGATGGTTTTCCCCAGCAGAGTCGCCAATTTGTTTTCCATAAATAAATTCCTTTATTTATTGTGTATCTGGAAAAATTACAACTGTGGGAATCTGATCTAGAAGACGATCACTTTATCCCTTGGACTATGCGAAGAAGAAAAGCTCTCAAAATTTTGACAGTAGATAACTATGTATCCATACCATGAATGAAAAAAAGAAAGAACTTTATTTATAGAGTCAAAAATAATAACTGAAAAGGTAACTGTCTTCACAGCCTGTGCTTAGTTGAAAATCACGCAGGATTTAACATACGCAAGGTTGTGAGCAGTTATTAGACGTGGCCTGTAACTGTTGGACACATGGCAATCATGCATGAGTCGTGTGCAAGTTACAGGACACGCAGGCGAGAGATCAGTGGCATGGCTGCCACGTACTCCAATTTGATGAAATCCACGCAGACTTGTTGAAGACGAAATCCACGCAGACTCGGGGTAGAAAGCTTCAAAATCCACGCAAACTTGGGGCAAGAAGCTTCAGAATCTACGCAGACTTTGATGAAGAAAACTTCAGAATCCACGCAGACTCGGGATAGAAAGCTTCAAAATCCACGCAAACTTGGGGCAAGAAGCTTCAGAATCTACGCAGACTTTGATGAAGAAAACTTCAGAATCCACGCAGACTTGAGATAGAACTGCCAGCTGTCTTGATTCAGCGTGCCTCGACTGACACAAAATCTCTGGTAGTGATTGCTTTTGTCAGTCACATTAAATGACAAGAAGCTCTTTTGGTTCGCCAACTTGACGAAGGTTGAGTCTTGCTGAAGAAGATTTCGAAAATCATGCAATAGACGGCCGTGATCTCTCAAATTCTGTGCATACGTGGCATACGAAGAGACATTCTTCGACTGTTGTGCTGTCAGTCATAATTACTCTCTGACAAATGATGAGCTGTCTCCCCAGCGTGATTTGTAAATATTGTCTGGATCAACTGAGCGTGACTTTTGACTCTGTCCTGATCAACTCAGCGTGACTGTCATTTTTAAAGGCCTACAGCACGCAGGAGAGCTGCGTACGCGAAAAGTCACGCACGCAGGAGAGCTGCGTACGCGAAAAGTCATGCACACAGGAGAGCTGCGTACGCGTAAAAATACGCACGCAGGAGAAAGGATCTTCTTCTCCATGGCTGAGAAGAAGCTCTCATGGCTCCCAAAACTTCAAAGCATCACAACTTGGCCATCCGAACTCCAAATCCGGATTTCCAAAGTTCCAACCGGGGTGGAATTGAACTCTCTTCCACATGGAAACATCAAAACCCACAACCTAACTAGATCAAAACCATACAAAACCGAAAATAGGGAAAACTTAGATCTAGAACAATGGAGACTACAAATCACAAAATACCAAGTTCTAATGTTGATCACCATGTCCTAATCTAGCAAATGGACAAATAAAATAGGGTTCTCATGTGGTGGCAAGGTGCACTTGCCTATGTGGGGGGTGTTGTGTGGAGGAAGGAGAAGAGTGTTGTGTAGAGGAAGGAGAAGAAAAAATTAATGGAGGTTATGAGGAGAGAGAAAAAGTTGGTGGAGTTTTAAAGAGGGTGGGATGTGGTGTGTTGAGGGTGGAGCCTAGGCTAAGGTGTACCAATACATATAAACCAAACCAAACCAACCCAACCTAATTCAAATTAAACCGAGCCATGACAAAACCCAAAATATGATAAATACCGAAATTTCACAAGTTGAGAAAAATAAAAATACATGCCAAAATCCAGATACGAGTATAAATACGAAATACTAGAAATACGGGAAATGAGGGTGACAACTCTACCCACCTTAAAAGAATTCCGTCCTCGAAATTTAATCAAGGAGCTAGAGATTGTCACGACAAGTTATGTTAAGCACAGGCAAGTTACACCAAGCACTTCAATCATACAATCATACAATGCAAGCAAGGAAGGGAAAACGTAAGGCATAAGGCAGACATTATACCTCACGAGTCAAACAGGTAGGGATATCGTGATCGGATGTCGTCCTCACGCTCCCACATTGACTCACCTAGAGAGTGATGACCCCAAGCAACACGGACTAATTTAATAGTCTTGTTCTTGAGTATCTTCTTCCTCCGGTCCAATATAGACACGGGCCTCTCCTCATACAAAAGGTTGGTACCAACAACCAATTCCGAATGGTCTAGGATGTGGCTCGGGTCCGGAATATACCATCGTAATTGGGACACATGGAATACATCATGCACCTCACTTAGCGACGGCGGAAGAGCGAGACGATAGGATACATCTCCTACTCGCTCTAGAATATCGAACGGCCCTATATACCTAGGACTAAGATTTCTCCGCACGTCGAAGCGAATGACGCCGCGGTTAGGCGAGATCCTAAGGAATACATGGTCGCCGACAGTAAATTCTAAGGGACGCCGATGAGCATCGGCCCAATGGCGCTGGCGGTCCTGGGCAACTCGGAGGTGATCTCTGACCTTCCTGACCACTTCAACCGTCTGGGAAATCAATTCGGGTCCGAGTATCTGCCTCTCCCCGACATCGTCCCATGCTAGCGGGGATCTACACTTCCTGCCATAAAGAGCCTCGAAGGGTGCCATCTGGATACTGGCCTGATAACTGTTGTTGTACGAGAATTCCACCAGGTGCAGATGATTCTCCCATGAATCACCGAAGTCATGGGTACAGGATCTCAACATATCTTCAAGAGTCTGGATTGTGCGCTCTGATTGACCATCCGTCTGCGGGTGATAAGCTGAGCTGAATTGAAGGCGAGTCCCCAAACTCTTCTGCAAGCTGCGCCAAAAGTGTGATGTGAATCTTGAATCCCTGTCCGAGGTGATGCTGACTGGCACAACGTGAGCCTGACGATCTGCCTGAGATACATCTCTGCTAACTGCGCCGTCGACTGTCCAACTCTGAATGGGAGAAAGTGTGCCACCTTGGTAAGCCTGTCCACAATTACCCAAATAGCATCTCTGCCGGCCGGAGATCTGGGCAATCCGGTCACGAAATCCATGGTTATATGTTCCCATTTCCATTCTGGGATCGGTAAGGGTTGAAGAAGTCCAGCGGGCCTCTGATGTTCAGCTTTAACCTGTTGGCAAACCAAACACCGAGAGACAAACCGGGCTATCTCCCTCTTCATGCCATTCCACCAGAAATGCTGACGAATATCACGGTACATCTTCGTACCACCCGGATGAATAAAATATTATGAACTGTGGACTTCTGCCATGACTTCCTGTCTGATATCTCCACTGGGTACACAAAGACGAGTGCCGCGCCGAAGTGTACCGTCTTCATGGATACATAACTCTGGCCTTCTTCCTGCTTCACATTCTGCTCTGAGTCGCTGGATCTTGGAATCTGTTGACTGCGCCACCCGGATTCTCTCAACTATGCTGGACTGAACCTGTAGGCTGGCCATCAATGCCACGCTGGTTGGAAGAACCACTTCAATTCCCATCTTCTGAAGATCTGTCAATAATTCTGGTTGCACCGTCAGGAAAAAACTCCGGCTCTCCTGCTCAATGCATCTGCTACAACGTTGGCCTTCCCGGGATGATACTGCAGATCCACATCATAGTCCACCAGTAGCTCGAGCCATCTTCTCTGTCGCATATTAAGGTCCTTCTGGGTGAAAACATACTTCAGGCTCTTATGATCAGTAAAGATCTCCACTCTATCTCCGTACAAGTAGTGTCTCCACAACTTCAAAGCAAACACTACCGCCGCCAATTCCAAGTCGTGGGTCGGGTAATTCTTTTCATGATCACATAGTTGACGTGACGCATAAGATATTATCTTCCCATGCTGCATCAAGACACACCCCAATCCTCTGCATGAAGCGTCGCAATAAACTGTGAATCCTCCGGTCCCATCTGGAAGGGTGAGAATGGGAGCCGTTATCAAACCTTGTTTCAACATCTCAAATGATTCCTGACACTCTGCTGTCCAAACAAACGGCACATCCTTGCGGGTCAACTGGGTCATCGACACTGAAATCCTTACGAAATCTGAAACGAACCGCCGGTAGTAGCCGGCCAATCCAAGGAAGCTGCGAACCTCTGCCACTGAGCTGGGTACCGGCCATGACTCGATAGCCACAATCTTCTGGGGATCCACTTCCACTCCTCCTCGGGTAATGATGTGACCCAAGTATGATATGCGATCGAGCCAGAACTCGCATTTACTGAACTTGGCGTACAACTGATGCTCCTTAAGCGTCTGGAGGACGACTCTGAGATGATGCTCATGCTCCGCTTCACTCTTGCTGTAGACCAGGATGTCATCTAGGAATACGATCACAAATTGATCCGAGTAAGGCATGAAAATGCGATTCATGAGGTCCATGAATACGGCCGACGCATTGGTCGCTCCAAAGGGCATAACAAGGAACTCCCAATGTCCATACCTCGATCTGAATGCTGTCTTCGAGATGTTCTGGTCTCTGACTCTGATCTGGTGGTATTCCAACCGCAAGTCGATCTTCGAGAACACTGAAGCCCCTCTAAGCTGATCAAACAAGTTATCTATCCTCGGAAGAGGGTATCTGTTCTTGATTGTCACCGAATTCAAGGTACGATAATTAACACATAGCCTGGATGTACCATCCTTCTTTTTCACAAGAAGCATCGGGGCTCCCCAAGGCGATCCACTTGCACGGATGAATCCCTTGGTCCTCGGTTCTTCAATCATCTTGTATAAAATTTCCAACTCTGAAGGCGCCATCCTGTAGACTCGCTCTGATACTGGTGCTGTCCCGGGAATCAAGTCTATAGTGAACTCAATCTCCCGCTCTGGCGGCATCCCTGGAAGCTCCTCTGGAAAGAATCTAGAAACTCTTCGACTATCCGGGGTAACTGCACTGCTGCTACTGCCATCCGCAATGCTGGGGAAGACGGCTCCACTGCGCCTCTGGAAAACAAAAACTATGGCTCGCCGGGGATACTAAAGACAACTCTGCCAATATGGCAGTCTATCCTAGCATACTGGTTCCTCAACCAATCCATGCCTAGGACTACATCATAGTCTGCCATAGGAAACTCTATGAATCTAGCGGGGAACTCCCTACCGCTAACTACGATCCGATACGAGAAAAACACTCGATCTACTCCCACAAGGCCATTACCAGTAAGTATATTGAGCCTCACTGATAATGACTCGGGCTCCAATCCTATCCGTGTCGCGAATCGTGCAGACATAAATGAATGCGATGCACCAGAATCAAATAATACAGACGCTGGAGAGGAGTTGACGAGAATAGTACCTGCCACAACCTCACCTGGTGCAACTTCTTCTTCCATAGCCATCATCATGGCCTGACCTTGTCCTCTGGCTGCTGGTCCCCTCTGCTGGAAACCTCTCTGCCTATTCTGGATCTGAGCCTGGGCTTGTACATACTGCTGGGGGTGTTGTTGCTGGAATGCCTGAGACTGAGGCGGCAAGGGCCTCGAAGACTGATACTGCTGCTGCTGAACTAGTGCTGGGGCCGGTCCTCTCATCGAAGAGCTAGAAGGGTTGGATGCTGATGAACCACCCCTATTCGGGCAAGCCCCTATCCTATGATCTGCTGCTCCACAAGCCAGGCACAATCCCTGTGCCCTGCGATAGTCTGCCACCACATGCCCTGGCTTCCCGCAATGAGAACATCCCATCGCGGAAGTCTGCTTCTGCTTCTGCTGCTGCGGGTACGTCGGGGTCGAATGCTGAACCGACGTTACTGAGGCCGCCCGCCTCGGAGTTCCAATGGTCAATCCCCTAGCTGTCGGGGCTGGAGCTGATGATTGGTGCATCTGGCTGTGGGACCGCTTCCTACCTCCGGTCCTATCCACGATCCTCTGGGAGGTGTACTCATGCCTCCTAGCTGCTCTCAAGACTGCATCGAACGTCTGGTGCTCGAACTGCTCAACCGCCAACAAGATCTCCAAATGTAGTCCCTGCTGGAACCGCTGGGCCCTATCAAACTCGGTCGCCACCAAGGTGGGGGCAAACCTACTGAGTCTAGAAAACTCCGATGCATAACTGTCGACTGTTCTGCCTTCTTACTTCAAGTTGGTAAATCTGGTCTGCAAGTCGTACCGAGCCACAGCATCGAAATACTCCGTCTGGAATATCTCTCTAAACACTGCCCAAACAATGGGTGCCACTAATCCCATGGCTTGCGCCGTCCACCAACTGCGAGCCAAGTCCAACAACTGCAGGCGTACCACCGCCACCTTCTCATTCTCGGGTGTCCTAGCTGCTTCCAGAATCACCTCGGTATCCTGAAGCCATGCATCCGCGGCAATCGCATCCTCGGTGCCGTCGAAGAAAGGAGGGTTCAAGCGCTTGAAGCTGTTGGCCGCCTGGTTCCCTGGATGTCCGCCTCGGGTCAAAGCATCTTGAACTGTCTAGTGCAGGGCATCGCTTCGACGATCCTGGAAAGCTATCAAGGTTCTGATGAGGCCTACTAAGGTACCATCATCTGGCTCTGCGGGCTGGACGGGCCGAACTGGTGACTCTCCTCCAGTAGGCACAACTCTAGAGGCTGCCCCGGAATGCTGGGCTTGATCTCCAGGTTGTTGCTGGCCCACGGGAGGTGCTCCTCCTTGCTGATCGGCAGGGTCAGGTACAGTGCCGCTGAGGAAGACGACACAGGAAAACAATAAGGAAGGACCAGGACAGATCAACGATACAAGCATGTAATCAGGGCAAGAATTTCAGGGATTTGAAAATACGGGCGGAGATCAAGGGCGAATACTGATTGAGACATCTATTCGGTAAACCCTCACATTTCTTGATTGACAAGACCTGCATGGGCCACCACTTAAACCATGTCACGCCCCAGAACCAGAATACTGGAGAGCGGAGGCAGACATAGCCAGCTACGTATATTGAAATGGAAACCACCTCGATATACGGTCACGACAGTCTAGATATATGAGGGTTTACTACAAGCCAACAGTCTCTTATGGTCATGAACAAGCCTAATGTCTCAATCACAAGCAAGTAAGTCAGGTCGCAAGATGTATGATCATTAAATATACAATAATAAGGCGTCCCAAATATCACATATTCAGCTGATCATGAAGCTAGTCATTACAAAATGTTAGGACTAGCAAGAGTTTAGTCGTACATGATCAACCCTAGGATTTGTTAATCATGTTTACAGCCCGTAGGCAGACAGTAAGTAAAAGTGCATCGAGCTAACAGGTGCTCGTCGGCTAAACGCCTCAAAAGAATAACTTTACAATAGAGTGAGCGAAACAAAATAGAAAACCCACTCGTAGCCCGGGTTCCTTCTAGTCGCCACCATTGGGCTGGAAGCTTGGTAGATCCTCGGGAGCTGCTCCGAAATCTGGCCACACAAAACCAGCTGGGTCAACCCCAGAAAGAGCAAGTGCCACAAGGGGGCCACGAAATAAGAACAAAAGGCAGCAATCAGTACAAGAAAATCTAATATTAAAACTAGAATTTACGAAAACATGTCAGGATGATATACGACGAGATAACCATGGGACTATTCCGATAGCCAGGTTACAACCCGTAAACCAAACAAGGACCGGGATTGTAACCCTTCATCTGAACAGAACTTGGTTTCCCACCATTTATCGGCAAAATAATAATGTAAGAAATCAAGACAGGAAGCAAGCTTGTACTGGATCAAGACATGGCTAAACTGGTTATACCTCATTCAATCAATCACGGCCAAGCAGATACTACGGCTTACTACTTTAACTAACTAGGGTTATCATAGGCCTAATTACTAACAAGATGCAGTGAGATTGTTCCACAGCCACAAGCCCTGCAGACCATCCAGGTTACCCAGGTCGAAAATTAGGAGTTGAATTCAGGCGGGTACATCGCCCAGGAGACAAATGTACCCTTAGGTGACTTAGAGGGTGCAACACGCGACGGTGTGCTGGAAATGTGCCCTACTCGTCGGTAGGCTACAGATCCCAAGAGCGCCCAGGTAACGGGATTGTCTGTAGCTGTGTCATCTCTTCATGACTACTGTGTTGTTCTAGTTATTAACCTTAATCCATTTTAGTAGGTACTCCTGACCGTGGTACTCAGGAGTCCCCTCCTAGACATGATGCAAGACAGGACAAGTGGATTTAACAAGCAAGCAAGAAAGAACTACCCACGGTGTCAAGGCAAGTCAAGTTAAGTAGCCGTCGCAACAGCAGGAGTGCGCCGCCACGGGCCACTATCAAGTTATCAAGTCACAAGGATTAATTACAAGTTACAAGTTAGATGTGCACCCCACTGGGTCACTAGCAAGGAGATCAGAGAATACCAAAATCATAATCCACAGAAAACCATACTAGTCATAAACAATTACTTGAAAACCGTGTTAGGCCGTGTCGAGTCAAGATAGTCGTGCTGTGTTGAACAGATCTCAGGAAAACTCAATCCACAAACAAAGAAACCAAGTCAAGAAATAAAACCAATACTCCTAGAGCCAATGGGTTAAGCAAGGGGTTCAGGGTGCAGCGTACGCACAAGGGCACGCACAGCGTACGCACAAAAGCACGCACGCATGAGAGCTAAAGTACACATGCAGGAGAGCTGCGTACGCGAAAAGACACGCACGCAGGAGAGTTGCGTACGCACAAAAGCACGCACGCAAGAGAGCGGCGTACGCGAAAAGTCACGCACGCAGGAGAGCTGCGTACGCGAAAAGTCACGCACGCAGGAGAGCTGCGTACGCGAAAAGTCACGCACGCAGGAGAGCTGCATACGCGTAAAAACACGCACGCAGGAGAAAGGATCTTCTTCTCCATGGCTGAGAAGAAGCTCTCATGGCTCCCAAAACTTCAAAGCATCACAACTTGGCCATCCGAACTCCAAATCCGGATTTCCAAAGTTCCAACCGGGGTGGAATTGAACTCTCTTCCACATGGAAACATCAAAACCCATAAAAATCCAACCTAACTAGATCAAAACCATACAAAACCGAAAATAGAAAAAACTTAGATCTAGAACAATGGAGACTCCAAATCACAAAATACCAAGTTCTAATGTTGATCACCATGTCCTAATCTAGCAAATGGACAAATAAAATAGGGTTCTCATGTGGTGGCAAGGTGCACTTGCCTATGGGGGGTGTTGTGTGGAGGAAGGAGAAGAGTGTTGTGTAGAGGAAGGAGAAGAAGAAATTAATGGAGGTTATGAGGAGAGAGAAAAAGTTGGTAGAGTTTTAAAGAGGGTGGAATGTGGTGTGTTGAGGGTGGAGCCTAGGCTAAGGTGTACCAATACATATAAACCAAACCAAACCAACCCAACCTAATTCAAATTAAATCGAGCCATGACAAACCCAAAATACGAGAAATACCAAAATTCCACAAGTTGAGAAAAATAAAAATATATGCCAAAATCCAGATACGAGTATAAATACGAAATACTGGAAATACGGGAAATGAGGGTGACAAGAAATGCAATGTTGGTCTCAATGTATACTTGAATGAAGAAATACAATTTGGATGTACTTTATGTGTTGGATACTTATCTGCAGTTTGCAGTTTGGATGTTGGTCTAAATATACTTATCTGCTGTAATGAAGTACTTGAATGTATGGATAGCTTTATGTGTTGGATAATGTACTTTATGGATGCTTTATGTGCTAAAGATGTGTCTGAATATACTTATCTGCTGTAATGAAGTACTTGAATGTATTGATGCTTATGCAGTATATATGTGTTAAAGATGTGTCTGAATATACTGCTTATATGTGCTTACTTGAATGTATGGATACTTATCTGCAGTTCTTAACTTCTTTTTAACTTCTCTCTTCAGCTTATATATGGATACTTATCTGCAGTTCTTATATGAATGTATGGATACTTATCTGCATGTATGGATACTTATCTGCAGTTCTTATATGAGCTTACTGCAGTTTATATGAATGTATGGATACTTATCTGCAGTTCTTATATGAGCTTACTGCAGTTTATATGAACTTATCTGCTAACAATGTCACCAACATTTTTTCCACATAGCTTACTTCATTCAACAATTGCAGTCGTCATACAAAAAATTTAAACATAACTATACACGTTACAAAACCAAAAACAAATTGCAAAATATGCATGTTGAGGTATGGTCTTCGTTCACTTGTCGTCATCGCCACTGTCACTTCTCTAGAAGAAATTAAACGTTGGCTTCGATGCTCCTTCAATTCTTTCATTAAATTCCAGATTAGATTCTGATAGTACTCTGGAAGTTTTTCATCCTCCCATAGTAGAAATCCACAAGAACTTGTTGGAAAATTTGCACACCCATAGAATCTTCTTCCAGGGTTTGCTTGCGTCCACGAAGTCTTCAATGGACTAATTGATCCACAATGGCAGTAAATAAATTTTCCTCGATTTCTACTTGAATGTCGTGAGAACGAAGATTGCGAGCTAGAAGGCATAACTTCGACTTTGGATTAATCTGTTCGAAAAAAAAATTAGAAAAGAGAACAAATTACTTTGGAAATAAATTAGCAAAAATAAAAGAACTGAAAATATCAGGAAATTTTTTTTTTTAAGGCTTGTGTACAACCCCCAAGCAACTGCCGGCCGTTCTCTCCTCCCAAGCCCCAAACATCCACAGCCTTAAATAGATCAAAGGCAAAGGGTATTTTGGGTGTTTCATTAAAAGTTTTCAAAAAATTTGGAGAGTAACGGCTGTTTCCAACGGCTCTCAGACGGGAGGTCCTATTCCGAGCAAGTCACTAATTGCGGGGGTCTTTAACTGCAAAAAATAACTAAAAGGTCTTTTAGTGCAAAAGTTATACATCTAACGAGGGGTTTTTTGCACTTTACCCAACAATATATGGACATTAGATACTTGTTTGTCAACAAAAATAATATATGTCGGATTTGCAAAATAAAAAAAAATGTACCAAGAAATTACCAATAAAGTTTATGCACAGAAGATGAACTTTTAAATGAGCAATTTGGTTTAATGTCAGCTTGAATCATTTATTTTTTATTATCATTTTCAAAATCATAAAATTGGTATTTTTTTTTTTTTTTCCTGCAGAACTAAATCTTGGTTTGGTATTGCTTCTCATTTTCAAAATGCAGAAATAGAAACAAGTTTTGGAATCGTGCCACTTATACACGCTGCTTTGGTAACTAGCTTTTAACATAAACTTTTGTTACTAACAAAGTTTGTTTGCTGCTAAAAGAGCAATTACAATCTTCCGAGTTTTTAATATGGATTACCAAAACTATTTTTAATTTTCTACAGTTTTGAAAAATATTATAGATTTTCTTATAATTTAAGGATAAATTTGATAATCCATCTTAAAAATTTAAAAACTTTACTGGCAATTTCAGTTACAAAAAAGAAATCTAAAAATACAAAACTAATTATGTACAATTGATTCATAGTGAACTTTTTTTTTACATGGAATATATATATATATATATATATATATATATATATATATATATAATATTTTTTTTTCCTACTTCTACTTAATCAAGTAAGACTAGATTATAAAATAAAATAATAAAAAATGGTTCTCAGACATATGTAGTACAAATTATAAATTTACAGCCAAAATTTAAGAAGAAGCAAGCACATGTTATTTATAAAGTAGAAAAGAAAGCCTATTAGCGACTTAAAGTTTGCAATAATTAACATAAAACCAAACCGAAATGGAATTTGTACCTAAGGCAATGCATTCCCAATACCATTTTTTTCTTCTTCTATTTCTGAAAGCTATAAAAAAAATGCAAATCCGGTCTCTTTCCTATGTGGTCCTTTTTGAAGTTTTCATCCACAAATCTAAAATAAAACAAAAACAGCAGTAGCAGTCAGACTCACAATTTTTTATTTTATTTTATTATAATAAAAATGCAAACTAATACACATAATATTCTAGTATAATTATTTGCACTTATTCATAAAATCAATTCAATTTTATATACATCCCCTAAATCTCATCATATCTTCGTGCACATTATATTTTTTCCTTTTGTTTTTATGACACTTGGACTCAACCTCTTGAATAATCATGATCAGTCCCAACCACTAGACCACCCTCTCGAATGACACCGCCCACTATTTTACTTTTTTTTTTTTTTTCTCTATTTTCTATTTTCATTCCTATCTCTTCTAAACCGATTAACTACATCCCATCGTTTACCTTAATACTCATTTCAATGTCCCTTTTACTGAATTTTTTTATTTATTTATAACTTAATATACTAAATATCTTTTTTTTTTTTACAGATTTATAAGTTGCTACTTTAAATTATTAAAATAAAAATTTTGATATCCTAAACTATTATAATTAGTAATAAAATGACTTCATGATTTACAAATTTATAAATTACTAACCTTTTGCTGTTAACAACGTTTCATATTTTCGTATTTCTTAATGGTATATTATCTTATTGGCATAGGATAGCTAAGTTCAAATTGGTAAAACTTTAAGGTATTTATTTACTAATTTTAGTAGTTTAGAATAATATGTTTTTATTTTAATAGTTTAAGATAATAACATGTAAATTCGTTCATAACATTTAGTTACAAGTTTATAAAATAGTATCCATAAAAACTTTTTAAAAAAAATTTAAAAAACATTTCAAAAGGAGAAAAAATCTATAGTCATATTGTTGTATAGTTGTACAATAATAAAGGAAAAATCAAGTTTTTTCTTACGTTGGAATATGTCCAACGGCTCATCTCCCTTTTAATTTTTTTTTTAATAGCTTTCAATATCAATGATTTCTCATTAAACATCATTCATTTTTTGGGATATAGAGTTGCCTATATATTGAGCTCCATTCTCCACCTTTAGACCTACAAAAAACAATCTCCTCTACAGAAACTCTCTCCAATTCTTGTCGCTCTCGAATTTCTGTTGCTTCGTTGTTGCTCTGGGCAGAGCTAAGTCGGGATCGCTCTCTCTACGTCGTGTGCGGCAAAGAGATTCCGGTGAAGCGGAGATTTTACCACTATGAGCGTTCGGATCCAGTCTGCACATAGACCCGGACTATCTCTTAGGGCAGTGCTTCGTGCGCGACTTCCCCGGAGGCCGGTAATTTTAATTTAATTTATTTTCTTGCAGATTTTTAATCCAAAGTTTTTGAAGAAAATTCCAACAATCTAAGAGATAGCTATTTTTCACAAAATATTTAGTTTGTTGTTTTTCGATTTCTGTACGAAAATATCATTGGTTTCCTGTCAGCAATAAAGAAAAAAATTGTTTATTACTTAAAAGTATCTGAGACTAGTAATTTTTTGTTTTTTATAGTTGCTTGTTGTCACAACAAGCAGTTTATTACTTAAAAGTTGTTTTGTCATAGACAAAATAAAAATAAAAAAAAATAAAAATTGTTCTGTCATATACAAGCACTTTATTACAAGTTTTTTATTACTTAAAGTTGTTCTGTCATATACAAGCATTTTATTACGTAAAGTTGTTCTGTCACAACAAGCATTTTATTACTTAAGCTTGCTAGAAGTAATTTTTTTTTTCTTATACAAAAGTTGTTCTGACAGAAATAAAATTGCTTTGTTATACAAAAGTTGCTTTGTTAGCAAAATTTGCTCTCATATACAAAAGTTGTTTCTACTGTTAGCAATATTAACAATATTAATATTAATTTGTTCTGTTAGCAATTTGTTCTGTTAGCAAAATCTGCTCTCATATACAAAATTTGCTCTCATATATAAAAATTTGCTCTCATATACAAAAGTTGCTTTGTTAGTAATTTTTATTAAACCTTTTAACATAATTTGTTCTGTTAGCAATATTAATATTGTTGCTTCTACTGTTGTTCATTTCACAAATAGCTTTATTCACATATTTGCTAGCCATTTCACTAGTTCCTTTTTACTCAATATATATTAATTTAGGCTAAATCGAACAATTAATTGATTTAGTAAAATTTCTTTAATTTTTAAAGTTCTAAAGTTAAGATTTGTTTGGGAACAAGCCGAAAGGGCCCTTCTGTCAACAAGGCGAAAATTCGTCTAAGCGACCGGTACTTAAGAGTTCCTAGTGAACCTCCGCTTGCTGGGATCCGGCCCCTACAGCTAACCCAACCTTATCAAAACTTGGAAAACTAAAATTTTAAAGGTCTATTACTAAAATTATTTTAATTGTTAATTTTAGTTTAAAACCATCTTATTGAGTAAATATAATTTTACAGACTTTAGAAAACATGACTTCCAAGGAAGAGACTTTTTCTGCAAAGCCTGCAAAATTCAATGGCACCTACTTCAAGAGATGGCAAAGCCAGATGAAATTTTGGCTTACCACTTTAGGCCTGATTTCTGCCATTGATGGGTCCACGCCCATCTCAAATGATTCTGATGAGACTGAGTCTGACGTAGGGGTTTCCAAGTCCTCATCTTCTACCAAACCCAAGACCCCTAAGGAAATTGACTACCACTGCTTCCACAGAATCTTAAGCGCTATGTCGGAGTCACTCTACGACATATTTTTTGAGTATAAAAGCGCTAAAGAACTCTAGGATGCTTTGGAAGATGAGTATGGTTGTGATGATGCTGGAATTGATAGATTCAATTCCACTACATTCAACCAATATGTCATGGTAGATAACAAACCTATCAATGACCAAATCCATGAGTTCCAAGAACACATTAGGCAGGTTCAAGCCAAGGGAACTTTCTTTTCTACTGAGCACAAAATATGATGCTTGATAGATAAACTCCCTCCTTCCTGGTCTAAAGTGGCAAAAGACCTGCTACATCTACAAGGATCTATTACATACCCTCAAGCTCTACAGAGAATTAGAACAGAAGAGAAATATAGGTCCAAAACCAAAGCTAGGTCAAATGCCACAGCTAAGGTAAACCTTGTAGAAAGCCTTGCAAAATCCAGATCAAACAACCATCTCAAATCCAAGAAAAACCCCTTCAAAAAGAAGCAGAGTTTTCAACCTCCTCACCAAAACCATCACCATCAAAACCATCGCCACCAAAACCCTCAACCCCAAAAACCTAGAACCTTTGGTCAGACTCAGGATCAAAGAAGATTTTGTTTTGTGTGTGGTAGAACCAACCATACAGCCATCAACTGCTTCCAAAGGAAGAAAGAACCTATCCAGAACTCCTTCAAAGGAAAAGGCAAGCCAGAGGCTAATATGATTCTGAATGGGTCTTCCAGCTCCTTCAGGTCTGTAAGCTTTCAACCTGTAGTAAACCTGTCTTTCCATTCTGATGATTGGTGGTTGGATTCTGGAGCTAATGTTCACGTTTCATTTGATCGCTCCTGTTTTTCAACCTATCAGGAATCAGGTGGAGAGGCGTGACCCTAGGAGATGGCTCAACGGCACAAGTTGTGGGAAGGGGAAGAATAGATCTGAAGATGACATCAGAAAAAATTCTACCTCTCCATGATGTGCTTCATGTGCCGTCTGTCAGGAGGAATCTTGTTAGTGGATCTCTCCTTGTAGCCTCAGGATACAAAATTATAATGGAGGCCAATAAAGTAGTTTTTTCTAAGAATGATCTGTTTATTGGAAAAGAATTTGTGAAAGATGGACTTTTTGTTTTAGGTACTATGAATAAAAGTTCTAATCCTTCTTTTGTTGCAAATGTTGAATCATCAAATGTTTGGCATGGTAGACTAGGTCATGTGAACTTAGGATCTATCAAAAGGATGATGAACTTAGATCTTATCCCTAAGACTCCTATAGATGATGAACACAAATGTGAGATTTGTGTTCAAGCCAAACACACTAGATTACCTTTCAAATCTGTCTATAGATATTCTGAACTCCTAGAACTCATCCATAGTGATGTTTGTGATTCCAATAGGGTTTTGACCCGAGGCGGTAGGAAATACTTTGTAACTTTTATAGATGACCATTCAAAGTATTGTTACACCTACCTCCTTAAGACCAAAGATGAAGTTCTAGACAGATTCAAGGTCTATAAATCTGAAGCTGAGAACCAGTTGGATAGGAAGATTAAGATCCTTAGATCAGATCGTGGTGGAGAGTATACCTCAAATGAAATGACTAACTTCTGTGAATAGCACGGAATTATTCATGAGGTAACTGCTCCTTATTCACCACAATCCAATGGAGTTGCTGAAAGGAAGAATCACACTCTTTTAGATATGGTCAATGCCATGCTTCTCAGCTCTGGTGCCCCTGACAATCTTTGGGGAGAAGCCTTATTGTCAGCCTGTTATATTCTTAATAGGATACCCAGTAAGACAAATGATAAGACCCCATATGTGTTATGGAAAGGTCGGACTCCTAGGATCAACTATCTTAAAGTTTGGGGATGTCTAGCTAAAGTAGGAATTCCTGAACCCAAAAAGAGGAAGATAGGACCTAAGACTGTAGATGCTGTATTCATAGGATATACCCTAGATAGTAATGCCAATAGATTTCTTGTAACCCATTCTAAAGTAAATAAAATCTCTAATAACACAATCATTGAAGCTAGAGATGCAGTTTACTTTGAGAACATTTTTCCCTTCAAGGATAGAACCCCTTCATCTTCCTCTAACCCTTCTCTTACTCCGTCTACTAGTTCTCATGACCAAATGCCTAATTCTCAATCTGAACAAGTCATAGAACCTAGAAGGAGTAAAAGAGAAAGGATTGAAAAGAATTTAGGAGAAGGATTCTTCACATTTTTGATAGAGGGTGATCCCTCAACTTATGAAGAAGCCATATCCTCTCCTGATGCCCCTTTCTGGAAAGAAGCTATTAACAATGAGTACAACTCCATCATGGAGAACAATACTTGGTTTTTAGCAGACCTTCCTTTAGGTAGCAAACCCATAGGTTGTAAGTGGATTTTCAAAAAGAAACTTAGAGCCGATGGTACCATAGAAAAATATAAGGCTAGAATAGTAGCCAAAGGTTTTACCCAGAAAAAAGGATTAGATTACTTTGATACCTATTCTCCTGTTGCTATGATTTCTTCTATTAGAACCCTCCTAGCCCTAGCTTCCATTTATGACTTGCTGATCCATCAAATGGATGTAAAGACAGCATTTCTAAATGGAGATTTAGATGAAGAGATATATATGGAGCAACCTGAAGGTTTTATTGCTAAAGGCCAAGAATATAAGGTTTGTAGATTAGTAAAATCCCTTTATGGCCTAAAGCAAGCTCCCAAGCAATGGTACAACAAATTTGACAAAGTCATTATAGAATTTGGTTTTGTGCCAAATGAATATGACAAATGTTTGTATTCCAAAAATACAAATAAAAGTTGCGTCATCTTATGCTTATATGTTGATGATATCCTTATTTTAGGATCTTCACTGGATTTGATAAATAATACTAAGAACTATTTGTCTAACCAGTCTGATATGAAAGACCTAGGTGAGGCAAACCTGTCACGACCCGCTCCCGAATAATCGGATACGAGTCGGACACGCCCAGCCTTCGTCGTTGGACACGACGAAGTAAGCTGTACAATACTAAGGAAAACTCAAAGTCACAATGTAATGTAAACCAAATCACAGCTTTTATAACGTTCCCAGAAATTACCAATATCCATCAAGTTTTTTTTAAAAATACAAACTCAGCCGGAGACAAATCCGGTCCAATGAAATAATATACAATAAATGAAACTCTAAGATACAATCTCCAAAAAAATAAACTGAAATAAAAACTGCAATATCCAAGCAATCACCAGCTCCATGCAATCTCTCACTCACCTGCAACGATTCTATCAGGAAAAAAGCAAAGTACAACCCTGACTAGACAATATACAATGTAATCTGTAATCCAGAGTACAAGGTGAAACAGGAATACCAGAAAACTAGAACATGAAATAAAACTGAAACTGCGGTACCAGAAATGAAATGTAAAACTGCAGGCAATGGATGACAATCAAGATGCTAGACAATGAACACGGCTATCAATGTACAAGGCAATCAATCAATCAATCAATCAATATGCAATTGTGACCATTTTGAAATATTATAACTAATGTGTGATCGGCTTAGGAGCAATCAATCAATCAATGATGCAATGAGTCAATGAGTCAATTCTACAAAGTCCGGCTTCATCGTACGTGACGTGTACGATTAGGCTATCTTCAATACCTATGTTGGGTGTGGTCACACAAAAGCTAATATTTCCCTCAATCCCGCAATGAACAATGACGCACAAGCAATGAACAAGAGAACAAGACAATCGTGTGTAATTCGTGTCAGATATGAGAACATGGCACATGAAGGTAAGACAGAAAACAAGGTACAAGTCAAGTCAGTGTACTTGCCTCGGTTTGGTTGCACGAGAGTAGTACTGCATGGTTGTAGATCACCTGTTAATATTTGTACAAGTTATTTAGGGTTTTGAAATAATGACATGTTAACTAACTATATATATTGTCCAAAATTACCTAATAATATTATTAACAAATAATACTAGAATCATTTACTAAATCATTTGTGTTAGAAAAATATATATACATAAATGTTTTTAGAAGATAATTGCTAGTTAAACTATTTCTAACCATATTTTAGCAAAGGAACTATTTTAGAAAATACTATAACATTTTGCTATCAAGATATTTAATATTAACAATTTAAACCAACTATTTACTAACTAAATACTAATTATTATTAATGCTAACAAGATATTTAACCAAAATATCTATAAAAGAATTTTATAACAATATATACATATATTTTTGGCAAAACTCTAATATAATAATATTAACTAAAATTATTTAGAATAACCCTTCTTAAAATAATTGCTATCTAAGTATAAGCATATTAATAATAACACAATAGTATTAAT
This sequence comes from Iris pallida, assembly GCA_029216955.1. Taxonomy (NCBI): domain Eukaryota; kingdom Viridiplantae; phylum Streptophyta; class Magnoliopsida; order Asparagales; family Iridaceae; genus Iris; species Iris pallida. The sequence goes on along the minus strand of JANAVB010031417.1, from coordinate 20,848,352 downwards.
ACCATTAATACTATTAATTTAAATGTTTAGCAAAGCTCAAATTTATGTATAGAAGACAGCCAGCCTTAAGCCCAACTATTCAGTCCAAAGCCTCTGGCCCAAAACTATGCTAATAAATTTAACTTAATATCTTAAAATTCCAGTCCAGCCTCTATGCCTGGAAACCCGACCCACAGTCCTGATAAACCAACAACATCTAAAACCAATAGACTGAGCCCACACTCTATTACAGACCGACCCACAAGACCCAGCCCTACTTCTCAGCCCACTGCTCAGCAACTTATTCTCTCTGCTAAATAATTCTTAACTGAAATATTTAAACAACAGCCCAATACCCCGAGCCCACTCTTACAGCCCAAGAACCCGGCCCAACTCACATCAGATATTAATCCAAACCAATTCTCTCTCCTGCCCATTCTCTCGAGAAATCCAGAAAAATAAGAACTCTTCGAGAGAGTTCTCTCGTCTTCTCCGGCGAGTCAGCTCGGCTACTCCGGCGACTCCGGCGAAGACTTGACTCCTCCGTCTCCGTCTCTTCCTCTTCTCACCTTCTTCAACCTCTAGCCCGAGAAACCCTAACCCTAAAGCTTCTCCTTCTCTTCTCCGGCGAGGAAAACCCTAGATTTCTAGGAAACCCAGTCGACCAGACTTCGTCTTCCTCCTCCAGACTTCCAGAGTACACCCTAACCCTAGGATCCATCTTCTTCCTCTCGCCTCTTCTTCTAAACCCTAACCCATAGCCGCAACTCCTTCTCTTCTCCACCTCGTCTTCTCCGCTCGGGAAACCCTAGGTCTAGGTCTTCATCTCCTGGCCAAACCAGAACCCCCCATGGCTCCATACAGCCCTAACACTTCCGGCCATCTAACCCTAGATCTAGATCCAGGAAACCCTAGATTTAGCCACCCCTCTTCCCAGTCTCTAGGTTGTCCTCTTCACTGGCCGAAGCCCTAGTTCAAACCCTAACCCTAGCTTCTAGGTTCCCTTGGCCGACCACAACTCTAGGTGAAACCCTAAAACTTCCACATAGCAAAAACCCTAGAAAACAAGAGGGAGAGAGGGATCGAGGAGGATCGATAAAGAAAGGCTCACCAGCCGTGACGGGGACGTCGATCCTCGGCGTCGGTGACGGAGATCTGGCTCGGCTCGGCGAGGAAGCTCTGGATCTGACGGCGGCGGCTCGATGACGAAGACGGTGGCTCGGCTCTCGAAGACTCCACACGAGAGCCGATGGGGTCTCCTCGGCTCGGCGCTGCTCTGATGGCGGTGCGCTCCGGTCGTCAGGCTCTGCAGTCGATGCTCTTCTGTCGTTGGTGTGGCGGTGGCGAGAGAATCGAGGCGGCGAACGTCAGAGGCGCGCGGCTCGAGAGTCTCCCAGATCGACCAGATCGAGGAGCGCTGATGACGGTGCACAGTCTCCAAGACGGCGCTGTCTTCGAGGCTCCTGCTCTTCTGGCGGTGCACGCAGCCCGAGATGGCTCACTGCTCGAGGAGCAGCGCAGTCCTGGAAGCGGCGGCGAACTCAGTGGTGATGGAGTGGCGGTCGATCTCGGCGAGGGGCGGTGGCGCACGGCGGTGGTCCTCCAGTGAAAGGAGAGAGAGAACAGAGAGAGATGAGAGAGAGAGGGGGTGACGTGTAGAGAGAGTACTGTGTCTGACAGTGCATTGGAAACTGTGTAATAATTTAGTATTATATATAGTGTAATAATGGGTGGCAGAGTAGGTAATAACTGTAGATCTAGGGGTAATTAGAATGGCAGTAGCAGTAATAACAAATAGATCTGGGGGTTTTAGAATAGATTTAGTAACAGAATTTCAAATTAAAGCAGATTTCAAAACTGCTCTCCAAAATCAAGTATTCCCTCCAATAATTTCCAAAAGAACATATTTCGAAATTCCAAAACAACTAAGTAGCTAATTCTGTTAGCCATTTGATGATAATAACCAACTAATTAAAATAATAATATTCAATATGTAAATTACTAATACTTGACCAATATATAAATCATCCATTAAAACTTAACTCATTACTAGAATTTAGTTTTACTGCTTAAATTAATTAAGGAAAATCAATATATAAGTCCAGTAACACCCTGAACACTGACAACAGAGAAATATTGGAACTTCAACACTTACAACTTGAATTTGCTATTTTACTAATAATCAATCATAAACCAAAAATCAACAAATCATTTAAACTTTCGAAATAGTATTTAATATTTAGGAAAGGAAATATTTTTGTTGAAACTCAATCTGTATATACACATATTGTATCCTTGACAGAAATTTTTAGAAAAATCTAAAATTTATCAAATACGATTTTTGAGAGTTACAAAACCTGATCCTAGGAATGCAAGTGTCCAAATGCAAAGAGGGATATACTCTATCCTTAGCACATTCAATTGAAAAAATGCTAAGAAAGTTTGAGTATTTTGATAAGAAACCTGCTCTTACTCCTTATGATAGTAATGTTGTTCTCAAGAAGAATGAAGGATCTCCTATAGAACAACATAGATATTCACAGATGATAGGGTCCCTTATGTACATAACAAATAGGACCAAGCCTGATATTGCATTTGCTATTAGGAGACTAAGTAGATATACTAGTAACCCAAATCAGTCACATTGGACTGCATTGGACAGAGTATTTAGATATCTTAAAGGTACTCTAGATTATAAACTTCATTATACTAGACACCCTGATATCATAGAAGGTTACTCCGATGCAAATTGGGTAACTGATTCACATGATGTGAAATCCACTACTGGATATGTTTTTACCCTAGCAGGAGCTGCAATCTCCTGGGGATCATGTAAACAAACTATCATAGCCAGAAGTACAATGGACTCTGAAATGATAGCTTTGGATACTACATGTACAGAGGCCGAATGGCTCAGAAATCTTATTATGCATATACCTGTTTATGTTCATCCTATTCCTGCAATTTCTATAAACTGTGATAATAAATCTGTTATAGAACTACTAAAGCATGATTCTGTGAATGCTAAGATGAACAGGCACCTGCAGCTGCGCTTCAAGTCAATAAAGAGCCTATTGGACAAATATGTGGTTCTTGACTATATAAAGTCAGAAAAGAATCTTGCAGACCACTTGACGAAGGGTCTGTCTAGGACATTGATCCTAGAATCATCGAGGGGGATGGGGTTAAGTCCATAGTATAGTCACCAGCAGTGGCAACCCAACCGAGACTGACTGGAGATCCCAAGAAGCCGGTTCAATGGGTAGAAACAAGCTGGACTAGGTGACTATTATGGAACACTGACCTGAGATTAAATTCTCTTTAAAATAAAAGCCCAGGAGGCTGTACATGTGTACATTCATACCCCATCCCTATGGTGACAGTGTTCCTTTTGTGATATGGATAGGGCGAGTTTAAACTCTTAATAAGTCCAAGCATAATATGCAGGGTTGATTCCTATCACCATCCCTTAAGGACTTACCTATATGAGAGGTCGTGAGGGCCGCGACTATAGGACAGGGCGATCCTAGACAACTCTCATGAATATGTAAAAGTGCGCATGGCCAATCTAACGCGCCACCCGATAGACCCAAGTACCTCTAGCGTACTATGTGTGCTATTTTCTGAATCTGGTTCAAGAAGACTGATTCAAGGCGTAGTCCATCAAGCTCTTCTTCAGACAAAGACAATAGTCACTACGTGAGATTCAAGGCCGTAGTCCATCTCATTTATGCATAGTATAAACCTGCCCAGATTTTTTCTACTCTTTTTCTTTCCTTACTCGGAACTTGATTTTTGGGGGGGATTGTTGTATAGTTGTACAATAATAAAGGAAAAATCAAGTCTTTTCTTAAGTTGGAATATGTCCAACGGCTCATCTCCCTTTTAATTTTTTTTTAATAGCTTTCAATATCAATGATTTCTCATTAAACATCATTCATTTTTTGGGATATAGAGTTGCCTATATATTGAGCACCATTCTCCACCTTTAGACATACAAAAAACAATCTCCTCTACAGAAACTCTCTTCAATTCTTGTCGCTCTCGAATTTCTGTTGCTTCGTTGTTGCTCTGGGCAGAGCTAAGTCGGGATCGCTCTCTCTACGTCGTGTGCGGCAAGGAGATTCCGGTGAAGCGGGGATTTTACCACTAGGAGCGTCCGGATCCAGTCTGCACATAGACCCGGACTATCTCTTAGGGCAGTGCTTCGTGCGCGACTTCCCCGGAGGCCGATAATTTTAATTTAATTTATTTTCTTGCAGATTTTTAATCCAAAGTTTTTGAAGAAAATTCCAACACATATGTGTTTCAAAATAAGAGCAACAAAAATCATTAAAGAATAAGAAGAAGAAAAGGAGAACGAAAGGGAAGGACAAAGGCAAAGTGTAAAATACACCAAGTTAATACAGTATTTACCATCTTCATCAACTTAAGTTTGCAAAAAAATTTCCCATTTCAGTTCAATGATTGATTATTTTATTTTTGGCTCAAAGTAGTTTTTGTAGGGCTGGGCACGACCCAAATTTGATGGACCCAAACCATATCGGTTAGTTGGCGGGACGGATCAAAAAAATATTGGAACCGAACTGGACTCGATCCGTTCGAAACGGGTCCAAATTGGACATAATCACGAGTCCAAATGGGTCCAAATTTTTAAAAGAAAATTCAAAAATTATAATAGTAAATATCTACATATGGTATATTATTTATAAGAACAAAACAAATTTAATGTCTTACCAAATTTGTAGGATTTGTTTACTAAACGATAACATGTTCTATCTACAGACTTAACAAAAAAATTCAAAAATTGATCAAAAAAATGCATACCCTCTAGAAACAGGTAAGGTCGGGACCGTTTATTTTGAAAATATGACCCATCCCGACCCGTTAATGTTGCACGATCCGTCTTGTCCTGTCCCGTTTAAATTCAAAATATTAGGAACCGACTTGTTTTGACAATTTACGATTTGATCGGATCGGAACCACACGTCATGAAACGATATCCCAGCTGTAACTTTTTTAGTAGTTTTTGTGTAAAGTAGTTTTTTGTGAGTGACTTAAATAAAGTTTGATAAGGTATAAAGGACTTATAAAGAAAACACTAAATGCACCTGAAAATTTTCTTCTACTATATAATGCGGTTTGGAAACGGCTCAGAAATAAGCCATGCAAGTCCTATATATATCATCAACAGACCCCGTTTGGTTCACTATAATATAGTCGTCATCGCAATATAATCAAATAAAAAAAAATTAGGGAGCTTTTTTTTTTAAGGCACAAATATATATTTAAAAATTAGATTTAAAAGCTAAATTTTAAATTTAACTTAAAGTAAAAAATATAAAAAAAATAATTGTTTAACAAATTTAAAATTAAATATATTTAAATATTTAAACTATTTTTAATTATATCATTAAAAAATAACTATATCATAAAAAATTAAAAAATTAGAGGCACGTGAATTTAATAGTATAAATAAAATGTCCGGAGAGAGAACATTCGTAGGACTCTTAACAGATGATGGGAGAAGACCTCAAGACCCAAACGTGCATAAATGATGATATTTTCCTCGATTCGCTAACCCTTAAAATCTCCCCAAATCCACCAAATTCCTAATTTGTAGGGTTTGGTCTTCACCATGGAAGCGGATCCGATGATGGTGAAGAGGAAGGCCCTCCTGTCGGTCCTCGACCAGTGCCGGGAAGCCTTGGAATCGCTCGAGTCCGCCGATCGGAACCCTAATTCCGCCGCCAAAGTTGGTGATTACGAGGAAGGAGAAGAGGAGGGAGGTGGATCTGGCGGGAACTTGCCTTCCGATGCCGACTCGGAGACGGACGAGGTGAATTTTTCTAGGGTGTCCCTTTAGATGATTAGATTCATAATATTTGTCGCTAATTTACTTCTTTTTTGGTTCACTAAAATGTGAGATTCAGAGTTGGACTAAAATAATGTTTATTTAAAAAAAAAGTTTTTAGTAATTTTGGAATGTATTTTCAAACTACGGTTCTTTTCGAAATTGAGTTTAAAAAATATATGAATTTAGTTGAAAATTGCGTCCAGTTGGACTTGAATGACTTAGTTTGGAAATAAGTTTAAGTATGGTTCATATATATATATATATATATATATATATATATATATATATATATATATATATATAGGAAGCGGATCAAAGGCCCCGCCCGCGGAGCCCCGTCGAAGCCCCGCCCCCCGCACCATCGGATCGCGCGGGGCCCGCGTGGGGCCCGCCCCCGCCCGCGCGATCCAACGGCTAAGGGAGGGCGGGGCTTCGGCGGGGCTCCGCGGGCGGGGCTCCCGATCCGCTCCCATATATATATATATATATATATATATATATATATATTACATTTGAATTGCGTAGTTTGGTAAGTTATTATTTATCAAATCTTTTCTATACAAATTCTTCTTCATGTCACCTCATTTTTATTGGGCAACATGGAAGCCAGCCCTGTGGATCATATCCCGTTTACCCATATATATATATATATATATATATATATATATATATATATATATATATATATATATATACCTAAGGTCGACCTTAGGTAAGTTACCTAAGGTCGACCTCATTTTCCTCACTTTACAACATTTTTTTCTTGAATTTTTTTTTATGGGATTCATCTACACCTTATTGATTGGCAACATACCAAATTTCAAGAAAAAATAATAGTGCAAAATCGACGTTGCACGTATTTTAACATTCTTTTAATTAACTTAGGAAGACTCTTTAGGAAGACCAAAGGGTAGTCTTCCTAATTATTAAGTTGACTTTATTAAAATTAATGAACAATTTTTAATTAGTATAGACATGCAAGGGTATTTTCGGAATTCAAATTTTTCACCATCCAAAATTTTCTATTATATAGTAGAATATATATATATATATATATATATATATATATATATATATATAAGGGCGGAGGCAAGAAAAAATTTATGGGGGGCTGAAAGTAGAAAGAGAAAAAATTCAAAGACTGAAAATGTCATATCTACCAAAACAGGTTTTGAACCTGGAACAAACCGTTGTAGACAGAACCACTTTACCATTTGAGCTAACACAACTATTTGTTGCTACATGTGATAACGGATACTTAACGCTTACCAAGCCCGGGCTACAGCCCGGACTAGCCCAGCTTATGATCCGCCACTCTATATATATATATATATATATATATATGCCAAAAAAAAAAAAAATATATATATATATATATATATATATATATATATATGCCAAGCCCGCAGTGGCAAGGAGGTGGAGGCATAGGTTCCCAGGGATGGGTTGATGGGCAGGTGGGTGGGTTCGATCCCTAGGAGAGCGCTATTTTCTAACAGTTGAGAATTAATCCCTAGAGCTAACCCACTAACATAGATATATAATTACTTGCTTATATATATCAGAAAATTTCATCCAACGGGAGAATTTTTGTTATATTTGTGCAAAATAGAAAAAGTTTTATAAAATTGCGAGGAGAGGATTAGGCGCCACTGAAACTGGCGCCAAACATTAATTTTTTTTTTGTTTGGCACCAACGACACTGGCGCCGAACTATTAATTTTTTTTTTTTTTTTTTTGGCGCCAGTGGAACTGGCATCGCATTTTAAAAAAATGAAAATAAAAATTACTGGCGCCAAACTTTAAAAAAAAATAAAAAATTACTGTTGGCGCCATTGATACTGGCGCCAGATTGTGGGGGTAGTGGGGTGTGTGTGGGTGGGCGGAATTTGGATTGTTTGGGAAAGTTTGTTCTGCTGGTTCACTTCCACAGAAGGAGCACATGCCCTTTGCCTTAACATGCATGCATGTACATTAACATTTGCTTATTGGCCCCTTGCAATGAGCCCATGCTCAAATACTGTTGCAACAATGCACCTAACATCCTAGTGTAGTAAGTAGTGTTGCATGCAACTTTAGTTTTGTATTGCAGCAATAAACATTCCCAAACAACCCGGCGCCAGTGTCAGGGCCGGTCCGGAAGGTTGGGTTGCCCTAGACGGAACTAATTTTGGTTGCTCCATGTGTGTCAAAATCCAATTAAGCACTCCATGGTAAAATGTAGTATTTTTTTAACTCTCATGTAATCTAGCAGGGTTCTGAAATTCTGTACGCGCAAGGTGCCCAAAGCATTTCTCTTGGGCACTTATATGATTAGAAGACTAATTGAATTTATCATCTTTATTTTGAACCACATTGTGTCAATTGTAGATGGTGAGTTTCTTGACATGTAAGCATCAATTACATCTTTCTAATGTAATCTTCAACTAACACCGAAAAAGACTAGAAGAACTAAATGTAACAAAAATGATATACAAGGAAAAATAACATTCCAGAAGTTCATAAGATTAGCATACAGGGAGAAAGTAGGCAAATTATAAGAAAATAATCAAACAAAAAATCAGTCTGTTTAATACAGGGTCTTGAACAAAACACCAACATATATAATCAATCCAATCTCATGTCTGGATCAAAATCCATGTTTTGAGGTTTCATTAAATTTTCTCGCCCTTCAAACTCAGTTCAGATGCCGCAAGCAACATCATCAACATATATAATCATTAACCAAACTCCCAAATTCCAATACCATATATTTTTTCTTTCCAATAAAATGGTGTCCATTTCTTTCTTCCTATGTAACCAAAAATATGAAAATAAGCACTTAAGCAGATACCACTTAAGGAAGTAAATGTAATGGACCTCTTCCTGTTGCTCCTCGTGAGCAGTTATAAAGTCATCGGTTCTTTCTTGTAGTCATTGATCAACACTAGTTGGAACCAGTGTTCTTTAGACATGAATAATAATTATTATGCAAGAAACTTAACAATCATTAATATCTTATTAGAGGTTCTTTCTCCCTCGAATTTGTTCAGAGCAAGGTTCCAATAGTCAGCTGAAATCAACACGAATCAGTAGTTATTGATCGTTTTTACCCTAGCGAATCCTAAACTCCACAAAATTAGTAGTATCACCTCTAACAGAAATCATGTCGGATGGAGAAATTAGAGGGAGAGGAGAGAAAGAGGAATATCTAGTTTTAGATGTGATGTGAAGAAACCTCGGCGCGGAGCGGTGGACGGTAGTGCAGATTAGACTCGGCGACTGTTCGGCGCGAGAAAAAGAAGAAGAAAAGTTGGGGGAATGGAAATGAGATCAGAATTAAAGAGGGAGAATATTTCTTTTCTTCCAGCCGCACCTGCACACGTGTCAGCACTCAGCAGTAGCATTTTTTTCATGCTGCTTGCCTGGTAAAAAGTTGCCCTATACATAGGTGGTTGCCCAAGCCCATTGTCTTGTTGGGCTTGCCCTAGGGCTAGCCCTGGCCAGTGTCAATGGCGCCAACATAATTTTTTTTTAGAAGTTCGGCGCTAGTTCAACTGACGCCGATAATTTTTATTTTTAAGAAAAAACGCGCCACCAGTTCCACTAGCGCCAAAAAAGTTTTTTAATTTTTTTTAATAGTTCGGCGCCAATGTCATTGACGCCAAACAATTTTATTTATTTTAATGTTTGGCACCAGTTTCACTGGCGCCTCCTCGCGATTTTGTGAAACTTTCCATGTTTTGCGCAAGTATAACAAAAATTCTCCCGTTGGATGAAATTTTCTGTATATATATATATATATATATATATATATATATATATATATATGGAGCGGATCAAAAGCCCCCCTTAGAAAATCCCCTAAAAATCTCCCTCACTCTAATTCGTAATATTAATGTTAATATTAATGTTAATATTAATGTTAATGTTAATATTAATGTTTATATTAATGTTAATGTTAATATTAATTTTTTTTTATATTAATTTTAATGTTAATGTTAATATTAATGTTAATGTTAATATTAATTTTAATGTTAATTTTAGTATTTAATGTTAATATTAACATTAACATTAATATTAACATTAAACTACGGATTAGAGTGAGGGGGGTTTTTAGGGGGTTTTCTAAGGGGGGCTTTTGTTCCGCTTCCATAAGAGAGGCCTTGTATTTTCGCTGCCGGTTCTAAGTCTGGATGAATTAGGAGGGTGCGTTGGGTAGCAGACACCCTTCATAAACCAGTGTTAGATCTCTATGAAATGAATCCTTATTCAATATAAGTTGCAATAAGCTAGGACGAAATTGATTCAAACATCCGACCCCAAAAAATCTGGTGTGTGCGCGTCTATATATATATATATATATATATATATATATATATATATATATATATATATATAATTTTGACTGATTAATCAACGAATTCGATTTCTTCACTACTCCCTTGAGCCTACTATCTTCGCTGCCATGTCGTAGTTAAGACCTACAATCGGTTGGTCCAAGAATCTCTATTGCTGAATGATTGTCCTAGTGATATCTTGGTTCAACTAGAGTGATGGTGTTAACTGTTGATTGAATCCACTTTAGGGAAACGTACAAATTATGTTTGAAAACCTCTTGTTTCTCATATTTTAATAATATTTTAACATTCATTTTCTCCCTAAAGTGTGAATGTCTGGTACTACCGTTTAGGACTGCTTAAGATATCTAGTATTGATATCCATACTGATAGGCTGGTTTTGATAATAATAGTGATATGGTTGATAAACCAACTTAAAGGGAAAATGTTTTGATGCCCATAAAGAAACTTTTTCAGTTCTCTCTCTCTCTCTCTCTCTCTCTCTCTCTCTCTCTCTATCTATCTATCTATACTTCTTGAGTTAATTCTCGGTTGTTTTGACCTATGTTTTTCACCTACCATGGTGACTCTCTTTTGGATTGACATCTTCATTCACCACCCAACACATAATTTAAGCAGCCAATGTTGTAGAAAGCAAACTGTAGGTGAAATGAAATCGAAACATATGCATTGAGCAACAAAAGTTGATACATGATAACAAAAGAGGGTTCTCTTACATATCCTGATGAAATCTGAGAGTACTCTACCACCCGCAGTGACAACCACGCCGGGCGTTCTTACACACACACCCTCCAACACTTTGGTAGATATAGATCGCCTATAGGTCTTGTAAGTGTTGAATTTAAATATATAACCCTCACCTCTCACCTCTCACCTCTCACCTCTCACCGACACTATAGACTCTTGGAGCAAGTGGCAAGTATTTTAACATTGTTTCATAGCTACCCAGGTAGGCTCAAGTTCTCTAACGCGCATTTAAGTGAATCAAGAAAAAAAAAAAACTATTGCGTGAATCCAACTCTCAACCAATAAACTTGCTATTCAAAATGCGGGGGCACGTTTAATATAAATATAAAACTGTCATCTCTCAACCAATAAAATTGGCCTTCGACGTGCGGGGTACATCTAGTATAAATACATAACTCTCTTCTCTCATCAACATTCTAGAGTTTTGGAACATGTGTTGCCACGCCCCGATCTCGTAGGACTGAAAGTCGTCACTGGGCATGAAGTCGTACAAACCTAAATTGTACTTGTACAAGGCAAGCACCGAAACGGTTGATTCGATAGTTAAGTAACAGAGTCACCGCAGCAGCAATACTAAGCAGAGAAATTAAATAGACAATAAATATTAGAAAATGATTCTCTTTATTAATATGGCAACAAGATTTACAACGGCTCGAGGCCAAGAATACAACTCTTTTACAAATCTCTCTCAATACAGTGAAATCATGCCACAAGGCTTACAACTCATGAAGCTATACAATGACGATGTTCCATATATTATGCCATTTATATACAAAGCAAATATCTTCAACCGCAACGCTTCAGACACAAACCAAGCTCCCAACGCCTTAGAACTTCAAGCAAACTCCATCCTGCACAGATCTGGTGGGGGTGTCAATTCAAGAGTACCGGTGAGTGGTCTCTCACCCCTCAACCAAAACCAACACATTAATTTAGTAAGTGCATACAATATTTGTAGGCTTTTCTAATCTTGTCTTATGATCGGTTACATCGCATAGCATATTTGTGTCAATACATAATTATGGCACGCAACAAAGTAACAGAGTTAATCTTAGCCGATAGTTACCATCATTCCCTGTCCGAGTAAAACCAACATCACGTTATGAAACATAGTATCAATAAACGATACCTATCTAAACTGCAGATAAGAGTGTCAAACTTCGTGTCCATGCATAAGACACTCGTTAGTCATCATGAAAATATAATCGTGTTAAGTGCTCATCTCGTATCCAGTACTAGGCCTGCAAACAGATAATGTTAGCATACAGCCTAACTACATGAAGGTCACGGACACCACAAGCTATCTTGGACTCATGGTTAGACGAAGATCCTTCCACTATGGGTAGCTAGCTCGACTGGAGGTCCCGAATCACCGGTGCCACAACACCTCTGTTTTTCGACAACCGTTCGAGAAACACGCCCTTGTGCACAAGTTGTCCATGACTATGCAATACTCAAAAATTGCTAAACTACGACATATGCATGGCATAATTCTACAAATATGAAATAACTCTCTATCCATCTCTACTCAGCATTTACTATAAACATTGCGCCATTGTTCGAGTCAATCTTTCCAGTACAGTGATTTTCATACTTACACAGTTTCCAGTCCAGGAATACTGTCTTGACGTCCCAACGGTCCTAATCTTCCATGTTCTATTTTACTTGGACTATAATACTAAACTATATCTCATATATTATTGAAATGTGTTATTCTCATAAGTAAAGCATAGCTACAGAGTGATATTTCCAACATTATATAGTATCATAGGCACAAAATCATCATGTCGTAGGCAATAAAACAGTTCTCTCTATAATATTCTACAACAATAACATATTCCATGTGATAAAATAAAGGCAGCTCTAGTGTACACAAGTCTATAGTATACGGACAAAGTTCATGTCTAGCAGCAGTATGAAAGTTTATCTTTAGCATCATGTTAACATTCTATGTTCTAGAGCATCAAGTATCCAAAATGAGATTACTCTCTTATCTATGTGGGTTAGTCTCTTTATTATTAGCATGTTTACTCATAGCATATGAAACGTATAAGCAACATCCAATTCATTTGGTGTGAAAGCAAGGCAAAGAAAGTTCATCAAAACACACTCACATGAAGTAACGTCGATATCAGTGTTGTCAAAGGCGCGCCTTGGACCTAGGCGCAGGAGCAGCGCCTTAATAGGGTCTGGACGAGGCGCAGTTCGTCAGGCGCGCCAAAGGCGCGCCTTTTCCTCAGGTGCAGGATGTGGTTAAGGCGCGCCTCGATGATTTTGCTGATTTTTCTTGTATATGTGTAGGAAAAAAAATTCCAATTCACATTGACTCATTTATTTTGGCGACATTATTCATGCGCAGGATGTGGTTAAGGCGCGCCTCGATATAGAGAGACTAAAGAGGTGACACAGGTTCCAGCGCAGTGCATAATAAAATTCGTAATTTCCTCACAATGCGTGTTTACGTAGTTCAAACTTAAGAAAACTTCAAATTGCAAGAGAATTTATTTTGGTGTCGTGAAAATTCCAGTAAATTAAATTAAAGAATAGATCAACACAAGGATCAAAATCTTCAAATTCAGGCAAAATAAACACACACACACTATATATATATATATATATATATATATATATATATATATATATATATATACACGCCTTGCATTGTTCGGACGCGCGCCTTAAGTGCGCCTTGCGCCTCGGACGATATGGACCCTTTGCGCCTTAAGTGCACCTTGCGCCTTTGACAACCTTGGTTGATATGCATCGATCGAGCCGATATCTACAACATCCTCTGCGAAAACCCAAGCCCAAACTGTCGATCTAGCCAACGAACCAACTGAAGGCACCAAGCGGAGCGGGACATTACAAGTATTAGGGCTTTAACAAAAAGTTTGTTATTCTTGCGACTGTGGGGGACACTTACTAAGAAGATTAATAAAAAGATTTAGGGAGAAAAGAACTATTGACATATAATTTTTATTGACTTGGAGAAGCTTATGATCGAGTTCCTAAAAAGATAATGCAGTGGACTTTGAAGAAGAAACATGTTCATAGTAGTTGTATTGAGTTTAAGGATATATATGATATTATTGCAACCGTGCGAACTGTTGTAGCAGATAGAAACTTGTTCCCTACTATCACTTACTTACATCAAGGATCAAGGTTGAGTCGTTACCTTTTTTACAGTTATGAATGAAATTACTAGGCATATTCAGGAGAAGGTTCCGTGGTGTATGATGTTTGATGATAATATTGTATTGGTTGATAAGAGTGGAGAACAGTTAGATGCTAAAGTAGAAGTGTCAGCAAATCAGCAAAGACTATGGAATCTAAGGGATTTAGGATTAGTACAGCAAAAACATAATATTTGAAATGTAATTTCAACCCGAAGTTAAAGAGAAACGAATGGAAGGTCTATATAGATGGAGTACTGGACAAGAGATACGCAATAGTGATAGAAGGTCTATATAGATGGAGTAACAGACAAGAGATACGCAATAGTGATAGCTTTCAGTATTTTGGATCGATCATCATAATGCTGAGGTTGAGAAAGATGTCATGAATAGAATTAAAGTATGATGGTTGAAATAGAGGAGTGCTTCTGGAGTACTTAGTGAACGCAAGATACCTCTGAAGTTGAAAGAAAATTCTACAAGTGTGCTATAAGATCTAGCATACTTTATTGATCAAAGTGTTGAGCAATTAAGACAAATACGTCAGAAAGTTAGTCTAGCTGAAATGAGAATGCTAAGATGGATGAGTGGCAATACCTTAATTGATATGATAGAAAATTTGAGATGGTGTCAATTGAGGACAAATGTTACTAAGCCACTAGGACTATAGGTTGGCCTAGATGAACATGGTTTTAAGTGTTAAAGAAGAATATTGATCTTGTTACCGGTACAAATGTTAGCCTTACAGAGGACATGGCCCTTAACCAATTTGAATGGAAGAAGAGGACTCAAACAACGGACCCGAGAAATTTGGGATAAAGGTTTTGTTGTTGTTGGTACAAGGGTTACTGACCTTAAAAAGGATTGTGTTGGTGAATTGTAGACATGACGAATCTTTCCACTTCATCATTTTAGACTGTTGTTTTTAGGCTTATTAGAATGAACAATGCATATGTCAGTCTTTTTTTATAAGGCTCTAGTATCTCTTGTGATGCTTTTGAATTTACGTGTAACTGACATACTATACATTTCTATTCTAGAATGGAGCTCTGCCCATGTTCTATTGTTTTCTTCTTTACTATGACCTGTTTTCCATGCAAGGGTGTACTTGATCCTTCTTTCATGGAGTCTGCCGACTCAGTTTGGTTTCTATTTCAATTGCACATCTCGTTTGCAAATTGTTGATACACCATGTAACACTTTATTACTTTAGTCTTGCGTTTTTATCTGAGCAAAGTCTTATGCAGTTATGCGATCTTGTGAAGTCTAAAATTGACGCACCTAACTTTCTTGAAAAACTTGGAAGCATCCACATCTCAGTTCTGGAGAGTATTTATGGTAAGCACAACATTATGATTAACTATTGCTTTTTGCTATCTATCTATAAAACAGAATCAAGTATATGCCCACCTGAAAGTTTTTTTTTTTTTTTTTGGTATTCTCTCTACTCGGTAACATAATTTTTTATATCAGCTGATGAGAGCTCTTCCTGGGATATGGTCACTGCCAAAGATCTATGGGAAGATAAGGACATCAGTGGGGAAATTGAACAAGACCAAGATAGTTATGTTCTTGTTCATCAAGATGACATAATGGAGGGGATTGCGTGCTTCATCTCCGCATACCTCCTATCATTGAAACAAACTAATGTATGACATTCATGTCTCTTTCATATTCTCCGGTTTCTTTCTGTATTTTCTTCTAAATCATTTTTCTGCTTATTAATTAGCAATATATTTGAAACACCTATTTTTAGAAATGTTATCTTATTTGATAGAAGTGGAATGGGGTTTAGTGATCTTACAGTATCAAGTAGAAACCATGAATTAGAAAACCCATGCTGACCTGCCTAAGGCAACCATGATAATGGAGCTGGACCTAATCCTTTAGATGCACATTTGCTAGGATTGCTTTCTTCTTTTTCATGCCAAAAAAGATTACTGAAAAGTGAGGATTTCTCACTTCATTTCTAAATTACTCGTCTCAAGTCTAATTCAAATGAAGAGAGTAGTTGTATTGCAGTGGCTGTAGAAAAGAATGGGTGCAATAGAAGTATTAAGCAGTGTTCTAAAATTCACTATGCGGATTCAGTTTGGAGGAGGGGCGCCTAGGCGCCGAACATGTATCAGTTTTCTTTTTCATACTCTCTTGTAACAACTTATATAGTGTTATATCATAATGAAACACACTTAATAAAGAAATCATCAACATGTATTTTATTATTATCATGAT
Source organism: Iris pallida (assembly GCA_029216955.1). Lineage (NCBI taxonomy): Eukaryota > Viridiplantae > Streptophyta > Magnoliopsida > Asparagales > Iridaceae > Iris > Iris pallida. Next base: position 20,832,024 of record JANAVB010031417.1, on the reverse strand, counting down.
TCATGAAGGCATCATCAACGTTATTTCATAATGAAACACACATTATAAAAGGAAATCACCATATCCATAATATAAATTTGAATTTTCATTGTTCTAAATCCAAATCGATACAACTAAGCATTAAAAAAAGCATCACACAATCTTAAAATCCGAACAACCGCACAAGCCATCTAGGTGCCGAACATGGCCGCACAACTGCATTATACTGCCGAATAGGGGTTTTCGGTTCGGCCTATGGACACGTAGCGCCTAGACGGTTGAACATGCCGATTTTTAGAACACTGGTATTGAGTAATCTCTCCTAGCTTGGTAGATACAGCGAACATCTCCATGATCCACTAGAAAGGGGACTATTAAATAGTTGACAAGGAGGGAAAGAATGAAGAGCAAACTTAAAGCTGTGGGAGGATACTTGAGGTCGTCAGATTGTTAGCGGTGGTTGGCTTTCCATAATTTATCTTTAACTGGACCAGGTTTGAAACCATCATAGTTTGATGGGCCGTCGACTGTCATCACAGAAGAAGCTAAGGACTCCCAAAAGTTAAAAAAATTCAAACTCATGCTTGCATACATACTGTTTAATTGATTACTTTGATATTTGTGCAAATGCATGTGCATACATCTATAGTATGAGATTAAGGGCACCTGAAGGCCTCTGCATGGATGCTAATATTGTGTTTATTATCTAAATTTTATATATTTGAACATAGGTCACCAAATATTTACTGCCTAAATATTATGTGAGATTAAGATTACTGCACTTGGATACTTCTGCATGTCTTGTCTGATAATTAGTACATTATATAATCTAAATTGTGCTTCTGTTTTGCAGGATGTAACTCCCAACCAACTACAAAATGGTCAGTATTTGTATAGTGTTTCCAATATTTTCATGACTTTTTCCTTCTAGTTATATTGTTTAATTTGAACTTGGTAGTATATATTGTAGAAAGTCTGGCCGTTGACTCGCCAATTTCATGTTTATCATCCTACCAGCTCTTAGCAAGACATTCTCTGTAAAAAAGAAGAAGAGTAAGCTTCAAAAGGCTTGGGATGGAAGCAAAGTTATTTACAATGTTGCATCATGGAGTGCAACTGCCATTGGGTAAAATTATCTGTTACTCTTTTCATAGTAATCCTCAATTTATTAGATTTATCTGTTCAAGGTTAGGATCATGAGAAAGATCCTATAATTATTAATTAGCATAATTTAAATTTCTATACTTTCAGTTAGCAAAGAAAGAAAATAATGAAAATTGCGTTTTAAGTTGAAAAATTAAACTTCTTTTCCTGTTCAAAGCAGTAGAAAAATGAATGCCCTGAATTTTACAGGACACGGCTTTGGGATCTCTGTTCAAGAGTAGGATTTCTTTGTTTCCATGAGAAAGAACCTATAAGATTTACGTTCCTCCTAGAACCAAAATTTCAAGTTCTTCAATTGGAGTGGATGAGAATAGGGGTTAGCATTCGGTTTATTCGGTTTAAACCGAACCGAATTATCGAAAACCGAATAAACCAAATTTATAAAAACAGAAACCGAAACAAATCCAGCAAAAAACGAACTTAAACCGAACCGAAATAATCAATTCGGTTTTCGGTTTATTATGTTTATATGGGCCTTTTTTTGTTAATGGCCTAAAACAAAATTGGACTTACTGGCTCCCAAAAAAAATCCGGTAGATCACTGTTATGTGATTCCCTTATGATGTATTTGCTGCGATCAAAATAAATTGTTACTTAAACTGGACTGGAAAAATTCTTGCGATCAGTTGCAGTCAATTCAACGACTTTCTTAGTTCTTGTAGACATAATTATGTGATTCCTTTATGAAATTTCTCCATCACCTGTCACCAGAATCCATGGCCAATTAATTGCATAATATAATTCTTAATTTTGGCCACCAATCAATCCGCAGATCACTTAATCAATAATTGAAAGATAATCCAATATTTAGAACACCGGATACGAAACGTTTCAATACCATCATGGCTAATACTCCCAGCTTCAAAATGAACAAACTGCAAAATATATAGTAAGCAAAATGAGTACCATTCCAGCATTAAATAACAAAAAAAGAACTATAACATATCTTTAAAGAAATCCAAGCCCATAAATTTATGTACTTGTAAAAATAAAGGATAAAACTAAGATTATTGAGATAAATTCTGCAACCTATCATCCAGATGATGGTACCGTAAACTACGAAATTCAACCCCCAGAGCATAGATGCCTTGGTAGTTGGAACACACAAATCACCAAAAAGAAGTCCTGATCGATCTATTGTTAACACAGAGATACCATTCAACCACAGATCTATTTTTTTAGAAAGAGGGATATGATGAGAGGATTCAACCACAGATCTATTTTTCTTAGAGAGAGAAGAGGAACAGTCGCACAGCTACTCTTGAGAGAAGGTGGAGACGGGTGAGATGCGAAGGAGGTGAGAGAAGGGGAAGTTAGTTTTTTTTTTTTTTTTTAGAGAGAGGGACAATGGCTGCTCTTGAGAGTGAAGTCTGTGAGAAAGAATGGGAAGAGAGAGAGAGAGAAAGTGTTTACTTATACTTAGGGTTATTTGGTAAGGGTATTTATGTAATTTCATAATGCTTATTCGGTTTTCGGTTTTAAACCAAACCCGAAAACCAAATTTCGGGTATTCTTAAACTGAACCAGACCCGATTTTCTTTAAACCGAACCAAATTTCTTATTCGGTTCGGTTTGGTTTTCGGTATTAAACCTAATAATGCTCACCCCTAGATGAGAATGCAGAGGTCGTGTTTCTGTTTACTTTGAAAAACTTCTTTTTCTTTTCCCGTCAAAAACAGTAGGAAGATGAAATTTGTTAATTTCTCAGTGTAAGGAAACCCATGAGTCTAGCATTGTTCTCATGCAATACTTATCAATTTGTTGAGGCACTAATTACATCTAATGCATGCTCTAGCATTATCTGAGTACTTTCATTTTTTCAATTGCACGTTGGCTTTCTTTAGTTTGTTTTTGCTTTCCCTCTTAATTGTCTAGTCAATATATTATCGTCGGACTAGGAATATGTGCTGACGAGTTTGGACCCATAATTTAGTGTGTATATTTAAATATCAATTTTCTTATAATCTGATTTGAGCAATGCTGTGTGAACTGAAGAAAAGGTTCCTTTTAACTTTATGCTGTTAATTGCCCACCTTTTCGTTTGATGAGATAAAGGTTTCCCCTTGACACTGTTTGTTTAGTTTTAAGTGAGAAAGAATTGTGAAATCTGGCATGAGATAAAGGTTTCCCCTTGACACTGTTTAGTTTTAAGTGAGAAAGAATGTGAAATTGGCCCAAAGAGCGAGGAAAGAATACAAATTATTCTCTTTTTCCTTTTTTTTCAAGGAAGTCATTAATGACCATCATGGTCCTGGGCTACTAGCACCCGGACTCGCAATCCATTCCCATTTTTATTTTGTCCAGGCTGGGATTCAGATCCACGCCCACTCCTTCCCTCCCTTGCCGGTGTTACCACTGGACTACCCACTTGATAATATATTTTTTATTGCCAAATAACATTATGAAGTTCAAGAAACGGTAAACGAAGAAATTTTTGTTGTTTTGCTCGTCTATACATAATTATGGGTAACCAAACCAACCCAACTCAACCCATTTGTACACCCATATGGACAACTTGCACAATTCTTTGAATTGCTCTCATGACAACCCATCAAGCTTAGAATTCTTCGAAGTTTGAACAAGCTTGCAGCCGTGCACCATATTAATGCAAAATGAGCACTAGTCTTACTGAATATCGACAACTAAATTCATAATAAAGGACAATATGTTTGTTTGACTTGATCCAGCCACCTTTGGTTGGTGAGCACCTCTGATAGGGGATGTCATTGCAATCTATTACAAGCTTTCTTATGCACCATCGTTGTCTCATATACCCCCGGACCCCCGACTATGCATGTTTTTGGGTTTTATGGTTTTTTTTTGGCAATTTTCAGTAAGTTTTTTTTTTTTTTTTTGAACCGCGGCTGCCTAGGTACCCGCCTAGGCGGGTTAGGGCGCTAGGCGCCCGGTGCTCGCCCGACTAGCGCCTAGCACCTTTTACAACCTTGAGTAAGACTATGGCTGGTTGTTTTCGTCATATGTGGGTAATATACTAGTGAAGTAGAGTGGACTAGCTTACATCCGAAGCACATCCTAGGTGAACTTGACCTATAATTATCCCAAGCTTGGTTTAGAGTCGGCTGAATTGTTGTTGGTTCTATGGCTCTTGTTTTAAACTAGTGTGGACCCGAACGCACATGGAATCAACTCCATGCTATTAGTCTTTATTTTCTTTGAAGTACTCTAATCAATAGTTAATAACTTGAAACTTGATAGTAAGAGTATATTTACGACAATCAATCTTTTAAAAAGTGGCCGCCTCGGCCATGGTGGCACCTAAGCACATCCTAGTTGAACATGACCTTTAATTGGCTTGGTGGAGAGTCAGCTGTATTGTTGGTTCTGTGGCTCTTGTTTTAAACTATTGTGGACCCGACCACACATGGAATCTACTCCATGCTATTAGTCTTTATTTTCTTTGATGTAATCTCTAATCTATAGTTAATAACTTGAATCTTGATAGTAAGATAAAGGTTGTGAAAAGCGCTAGGCGCTAGTCGGGCACCTGCCGCCTAGCCCGCCTAGGCGTCGCCTAATCTCGGCGGTTCACAAAAATCCAAAACCCCACTGAAAACTGCAGAGAAAGTCTATAAAACCCCAAAACATGCATAGTCGGGCGTCGGGGGACTATGCAGGCGCCTAGGCGGGCATCGGATGGGCACCAGGTGCGTAGGCGGCCGCCTAGGCCGCCTTTTAGAATAGTGAGTAAGAGTATATTTATGACAATCAAGATTTTAAAAAGCGGCTGGCTCAGCCATGTTGGCACCTAAGCAACTAGGACTTAGGTGGGCTGCTCATGAGGAACCCACCTAAAAGGCTAAAACTCTAAGGCACCTGCCTCAGTGCACCTCAACTGCCTTATGGCATATTGACTTCAAACAACACACTTATCACAATAACATTATGAACCAAGACCTAGGGGTGTTTCTTTGGATATTGGATAGAAGATGAAGTACTCTCTGAGGTAAGTCAACCTAAGACGAGACAAACTGCTTTTCATTTACAATTATTTATTGAATTTAATCAAAAGTCTCTTTCCATAGATTATTTATTATTTGATACATATATTTTACCATCAGTATTCATATTACATGAGTACGATCAGTATACAATGGGAGGAGCAGGAGGATGCTACAGGGGGCAAGTTTAACTACTTGTTGCATCCATCACGAGTGGGTGTTTGTCTGTGGCGGGGTTGTGGTTTTTACTCTATCTCCATAGCTAACCCCCAAAAGTTCACTAGGTTTGTCAGACATTTTCATTACGCCTACCTGAATCCTGTTCAGGGAGGGTTAAATATTTTTTTAATCCCCTTTATTCTCCCCTTTTTGATCACACACATTCCCTTTGGCGATTGGAAGCCCTCTTGGAGCATTTTGTTGATGGACTGTTAGCACTAGCATTTGACAGAAATGAAGGTGGCAGTATCCATTTAAAAGGGAAAATTTATGAAATGCCCAAAAAACGAAAAAGTTTTATGAAAAACCCACCGCGCAATAACATTTCATCGCGTGCCTAGAATTAGCAAAAAATATATAAAGAGGGTTCCGAATGACCTTTTTGCCCTTCCTTCTAATTTATTGAAAACACCCACGAAACTACTGTTAAAAAAACGTTTCGATACTTCATCTTCTTCCATACGCTGCTCACTTTCGAATCTAGGTTTTCTCCTCAAAAATCTTCAAAAACTCGTCGGAAAATTTCGGAAAGACCGAGACAAACGGCAAAAGTGCTAAAACGGAGGTCAAAACATCATTTTTTTGCGATTCTAAAATTTTGGAAGGCCGACAAACGGTGAAGCGGTTTATCTCAGGCTCCTCGAAAATACGCTCATTTTGCGACAAACTGGACCTTGTTTCGACCTCCCAATCAAAAGTTATGGCCCTCCAAAGTTTCAACTAACCATAAAATGCAGGAGAATGGCCATTCTCCGTGTTTGAACACGAAAAATGTTAATTTCGCATGAGGGTGGCCATTCTCCGTGTTAGTAACACGGAGAATGACATTCTCCGTCTTAATTTACACGGAGAATGGCCATTCTCCGTACTAAATTACACGGAGAATGGCCATTTTCCATCTTAATTTACACAGAGAATAGCCATTCTCCGTGTAATTTAGCACGGAGAATGGTCATTCCAGTGTTAAAACGCAGGAGAATAGCCATTCTCCGTGTTAATTTACACGGAGAATGGCCATTCTCCTGCGTTTTAACACTGGAATGACCATTCTCCGTGTAATTTAGTACGAAGAATGGCATTCTCCGTGCTAAATTACACGGAGAATGGCCATTCTCCGTGCTAAATTACACGGAGAATGGCCATTCAAAAATGGCAATTCTCCGTGTAATTTAGTACGGAGAATGGTTTTCGTGCTAAATTATACGGATAATGGCCATTCTCCGTGTTAAATGACACAGGAGAATGGTCATTCTCCGTGTTAGAAACACGAAGAATGTCATTCTCGGAGAATGCCATTCTCCGTGTTAGTAACACGGAGAATGACATTCTCCGTGTTTGTTAAAATGCAGGAGAATGACTATTCTTCGTGTTATATCGACGGAGAACAGTTGACAGAAACCGATTTTTTTTATTTTTTTGTTTTGTGGAAAGAATTTTGACATGAATAAAGATTCAAGAGTTTTCGTTCTTCTTTCAAAACGATGCTAACTCTTATGGAAAAGAAGAAGATTTTCTCTCCATAATTGACCTAATTGTCAGAAAAGAAGAATAAGAAGAAGAAGAGCGATGATCGGAGTTCGACTGAAAAAAAGCATGGTGAACTACGAACGATCTTTGCGATCTCTGCTGAAGATGAGAGCAATAGAATTCAGATCTCTCGTGAAGAAGAAGAAGAAGACGACGAGAATCACAATCCAAATCTGAGTTTGTGCGGAGGGGTAGTTATGGTATTAATTTTGTAAATACAGAGCATCTAAAGGGAATCTTGGGATACTTAATGTGGAAATATATAATTCTGGACATTTCATAAAATCCATCATGCGGGTGGGTTTTTCATAAAAACCAACCCCGAAATTGGGTTTCTCAGCAATTTCCTGTTTTTAAAAGGGTGGTCAAAGTTTAAGGAAGTTTATTTCTGAAGGCGGCCATGAGATGGCCTAACTTGGAATTCATGGACTTAGACCAGGCACCTAGGATCAGTTCTCGCCTAAAATACTTGTTGAAGTGCTAGCTAGGAGCATATTGATTTTTATGCCATATAATAAATGTTATGCTAGGAATAGTAAGTTATTAAAAAGAAAAAGAAAAACATTTGTTGACTTTGCTCTCTCAGCAGGCAGTTCTCTATTTAGAATGATGGTCAGTAAAATCCAAGGACGACTACTTGGTGGAAACATGCTATTGTAGATCATTTAGAGAAACTAACATCTGGGATCAAGGCTTTGTTGTTGTTGTATAGAGAAACTAACATTTACACAAGTAGTTACAGAAAGTATTAAGTTGAGAATAATATCTATTTATATATATCAGTTGGTAATTTATAATCTGTTTTCCACATTTTGTCATTAGCAATCGACTCCCTGTTTCTTTAGATTATATTTAGTTAATTACTTTCAGTAGAGTTGCCTCCTAGTGGCCAAGCACTTGGATTGTTGGTAGGATCTTGTTGCATTTTATTGTTGAATTATCAAACCATTTTTTTTTGGTTGTCGTTGAATTGTCAAAGCTAGCTAATTCATGGGGTGATATATGACGCACTTTGGCAAGTTTTATTTGAGATACCTGTGAATATCCTAGTTGTTGCTTACAACCAGTGAGTAGTGAGGTTCTGAGATAAAACTTTGTTCTTTTTCCTCAGAATATACCAGAATCCTGCTTTATTTGGTGTAGCCTCGACAGCCTTTTGGACTTCTTGCCGTGTGGTGTCGAAGCTACTGTGAAGAAAGTCTTGTATTAACTTGTGGAAAGCCCATGATTCTCTCAAGGATGTGTTAAGGCCGTGTTATTCTAGGGAAAACATGGCGTCATTCTCTAGTCCATAGAGTTGCCTGGAACTTGTACAAATCCTTCATAGGGCTTCCAAAACAGATGTACATATTGACCATTGGTTGCCCCTTGCTTGCACTGTTCTTGATGTATATATCTCATTCTTTTGGGTAATGATGTCAAACTATTTTATCTGGTCACTGTACTCGAAACTTTATTCTTTTGAATAGCAAGGTTTACAGGTTTGCTTGAAGAATACCGTCCAGTTGAAAAGTTTTAGATTGAATTCTATGATAAATTTGTTGGGTTGCAGCATCAACTGCATGGGTGAACATGGACGATTCTTCTCTCTAGATTTCTTTGTTCTTTTTTCGCGTTAAGCTAGGGCTCAGGTCTCCCCAATATTCGGTACCAGCTTGAACTGCTGAGCTCAGACCTTCCCGATAATCTGTACCAGTCCAAACTGCTGGGCTACCCTCCGGTGGTGACTCCTTCATGTCTCCAAGATTCACCATTGACCTAGTGCTTGTCGATTCCTCCAGAATTATGGATTTCTAGTAGATAGGTAGAAGTTTAGTCCAAATCATATATTGGGTCGAAATGTTTGAGTCGAAGTTGGTAATAGTATTGGCCTTTTGACCCGAAAGTGGCGCAAGAAAAATAGAGTACAAGGAGACACATTTGAGTGGGACATAATATGCTTAAATGAAGGTAGTCTTGTCTAGATCACATGAAATTGGTTTTGAGAAATTAACAATTGTTGTACTTTAAAAATCAAAGCTACAATAAAGGATATTTATAGTCAAAATTGAAAGTGGAAATATATATAATTAATAATAATCCTATAAAATAAATACAATAATTAAAATAAATTTCTAAAATTCAAATGGCTTACAACCTACTCACCTTAGAAAATTTTGTCCTCAGAAATTAAGGATATAACTATAACTAGAAATCTATAAAGTTTAGGACAATAAAGATAGTTTTAGAATCTCACCGGAATTTTTGAATAAAGTTGTATGGAAATACAGAATTATGGATTTCTAGTAGATAAGTAGAAGTTTTGTCCGTCAAAGTTTCTGGTATATGGAAAGCTGTAGTTGCATCATTGCTGGCAAATGCTGCTAGATACCCCAAAGTTACACATGTCTAGAAATACTGTATGCCTAGGAATAATATTCCAGGCATTAAATCGATTGAAAAATCGTATTTACATATTTGGTAGATGTATAATATTCTCGGGTAATTTCTAGTATTATTTGTTTTCAACCAAAAATTGTTAGTCCGTGGTTAGAACGGTGGAGTAGAACCTAATTTATCAAAGATCAAGGACCCAACCCAACCTGGATTGATCCGACCTAGACAACCAAATTGACCCGACCCGACATGGACACTACCATATATGGTCCCGACACTCAATCTAACCCGATCTAGACCTGACTAACCTGACATGGACCAAAGCTGACTGAGACCCACACTCAACTGAACCCAACGGACCTAAACCATACCCGATGTGGAGGCCAATCGACCCAAATTCGACTCAACAACAATTTTATTTCCATGAAAAATAGATATATCCACTTATTTGAGGGGACACAGGTTTCCCATGATTTAAGTACAATATCCTAGATCCATATGTGTTTACTGGGCCGGGCTGGCCCGGGCCCAGGGTTGATCAGGCATGGGCCGGGCTTAGCCCGATCGGAGCAGCGGGCCAGGCCGGGTTGGTTCGGAGGACGGAAAGCTGAACCCAGCTCGGATCCATGGCCCGGTTTGGTCGAGCCTAGCTGAACTGAGCATGGGCCGGACCGGTTCAGTGTTGGACCAGGCCAGCCCGATTTTTTGGAAAAAAAAAGCTTTTACATTATACCATATACGTTTCAAAAAAATTAGAAATTAGAAGTAAAAGTTAATGTACAACAGTACAAGTATTTTTTTCATAAAAATAGAAAGAAAAAAAAGATATTATTAATCTCAAGATAATTTAATGTACTACAGTTCAAGTTTTTTCTGCCATTAAATTTGTAATAAAATGTAAAAGCTATAAACTGATATTTTATTTCTAAATGAATTGTAAAAAAATGTATAAGTATTTTTTTTCGTCCGTCGTCCTTCGTTCGTCTTTATTGTTCAGCTTCTCCTTTATTAGTATCCTCCAAGGTAAGACACTGAAAGTCCAGTTCACTGATGTCGGCATTTTCATGTCTTGAGTTTTGGGTTCGTTCTTCCGTACGAACCCAATCTTGAACGCAGACGCAAGCTTCCAAGATATTTGGCAGCATCCTGCTCCTCTTCTTACTCCCAAAAAAAAAGTTGTTATAAGGATATTTTTGGTCATTTTTAGCAAAATAATCAAAATATCCTTCCAACGTCTAAAAACAGCAAGTAAAATGGGGGATAAAATGGTCATTTTGGCCTCCAAACGTTAATTTTTTTTTACAAAACCGGCAGAACCCGGCCGGACCGATCGGATTTAACGGGTTTGACCGGCCCGGACCCGCGGTCAAATCGGGCCGGACTGGTCCGGGTTTTCGGATCCGTGGGCCCAACCCAGCCTGGACCGGTTGCTCACTGGGTCGGGCCATTCCAGATTGTTGACCGGTCTCGGACCGGCGCAGACAGGGTTTGACCGGGCCGATCTCGAGCCGGGGACCGGCGTCCGGCCCAAGTAGCACCTTGAGATCCATATAACAGGATATACATGCTGATCCTGTATGGACAATCAAATCCCATTTAGACCCAAATCTGTCTACGAGGATGGGACCCAAATCTGAACCTTACGTACAATCACGATATAGTTATTGCATGCCTCTCCTCGAAGAATTAACCGCGATATTTATTACAGTTCGACAGAAACGAATTTAATCTAAGAACTCGTTGACACGTGGACTTTTTATTTTATTTTATTTAGATCCTTAAGTTTTTCTGTTTAGATTCTTAAAAAAAAAAAAAAATCAAAAATCGAGATGTATTCATTCAATCCACCGGTTTTTTATCGACGAGTTTTAAAAATTAGTAGCTCATGAGTTACTCTAGGATTTTTGTATTTTTTTACAAACTCGCAAATGAAAAAACTTTTAGCATTGCTGCGGAAAGTGCCTTGATTTAACAAGTTTTGGGCCAGGCCCGTCTAAAGCAAGCTGGACCTCCTCCGAGTCTCTGACGAGCTTATCAACAACTGTTAGGCATACACTCTTTATTAAGGAAAAATTTCCACTTTCTTTTGTTTTTTTTGGCATTTATTACTTGGACCAAATATTTTCTTCCTTCTTTTTGGAAAATTTCTCGACTGATAAACCATCACGTTCCTCTTCTCCTTTTCTCGCTCTCAAACTCTATGTAATGTGATAAAGAAGACGAATATGCTGTGGAAAGAACTAGAAGGACAATCAGAAGAGGAGGAGGAGGAAGAGCAGCAAGAATATTCTGGAGACTTCGAATTCTTCTCCCTCTTATCCAAACCCAAGGCAAGAAATAAATATTGGGAAGTTTTACATTTTTTCCCTCTCTCTTAAATTTTCATGTTAGTTGGTTAGTCCACAAAATTAAATTTTAAAGAAGAAGAGGAGCAACCAAGAAAGTTTTGATTGGGTTATTGATTCGTTGTGCACATAATTGTTTTTGATAGGGGAAAAAAGACGAAAATGATGTAACTTTCTTAATTATCGGTTGAAGTTTATAAACTTCTCAAACCCAAAATATCTGTAGTATTTTTCCGAATGCGCCCTACTTGTTTGTTGAAATGACTAGGTATAGTTGTACATTTTTTTCCTCTCTCTTAAATTTTCATGTTAGTTGGTTAGTCCACAAAATTAAATTTTAAAGAAGAAGAGGAGCAACCAAGAAAGTTTTGATTGGGTTATTGATTCGTTGTGCACATAATTGTTTTTGATAGGGGAAAAAAACGAAAATGATGTAACTTTCTTAATTATCGGTTGAAGTTTATAAACTTCTCAAACCCAAAATATCTGTAGTATTTGTCCGAACGCGCCCTACTTGTTTGCTGAAATGACTAGGTATAGTTTCTGCACTTTGGACAATGTAAGTGTCGCTCCATTATATCACAACCACAAAGTCATATATGTGCGTTCTATAATTGAATTCTGAAATAATGTAGATCGTAAATGGCATGTATGTTCCTAGAAAATCATATATATCGCGCACGGGGTTTGCGTTGTGCAATTTTAATTTGATGGTACTAAAATTTCAGATGTCAATTTTATGTTTACATGATGTGCGACTACTAAGTAGAGAGGTGGTGCTTTTTGCTTTAAGATCAACTACGGTTTTTTCCCAAGGGATATTTGTATAATATGTTTCGAGGATTAAATTATGTATTCAGTTGTTAGACCTCATGTACTGACCAGCTTTGTTACAACTTTCTGTACAGGATTACTATAGGATACTTGAAGTTGATTACGATGCTAATGAAGAAACTATTCGGTCCAACTACATTCGTCTGGCTTTGGTTTGTACATTCTAATTTCTTTTGTTGCACCTTCCATATTTTGGTGTAGGATTTGGTTTCCTAGGATGGAATAACATTTTTGTGTTTGTATTATTGTTCTTATTTTATCTCCATTTGAAGCTATTAATCTAATCCAGATCCATTTATACATGGATAACTAAGTCTCTTGTTCTGTATGCTCCTTTATCAGTAACCTTGCTTGTTCCAGAAGAATATGTAGTGCCTTTGGATTTTCCAATTCTGACTCAGTTATTGGATGTTTAACCTGTGTTTTACAGAAATGGCACCCAGATAAGAAAAAAGATGAGGAAAACGCAACTGCAAGGTTCCAAGAGATAAACGAGGCATACAAGAGTAAGCATCTCATTTTTATCAATGATGGGACCATTTAACAGTGATAGAAAAATATGAAATGTCGAAGGTTGGTATGAGTTGCCTTCTAGGTTGCATAGGCATGGACATGGTTATGGATACAGACTCGATACATATCCGAAATACAACATCAAAAACAACTTAGGATAACTAGGTATACAATCTTTTTGATGACAAGGATACGTTGCAAAGAAACATTTACTTTCTCATATGTTATTTATGTTTGGCACGATAATGACTATGCCGAATCACTTTCGATTATGTCTTGAATCCCTATGAAGCCTAGATATGGGCGAGACATTCGGCATGAGAGTCAAGTAAGTATCGTGTCCAATATGTGTCGGATACGGTCCTCCGGAGGAGTATCTGAGCAACAGGTTGTCTTCCTTTGCATACATTTTGGTTATTCGTCTCTTCTGAATTTCTGATGGGAGAACAAGCTGTGAGGAGAGGGTTCAATACTTCCAAATATTGACTTATCATTAGTTTCCTTCTTAGTGTACATATAGGAGTGTAGATGACATTATATGGTTGGCATATTTAGACCTTAAATTATTGATGGTACCACCTCTCTTTATTGAAAACAAATAGACGAACTCAGATAGTAGTACACGGAACATGTTCAGAAATGGTATTCCGGATCGTACCTATATTTATATCATCGGTTCTGAATTGTTCTTTAGAAAGAAGGAAATTATTGATTGAAAATTGAACGCTAAGAAATGTGGTTTGAGTTTCAGGTTTTGCCATGTTTTCCCTGCTGTGTGATTAATCCTATGTCTTTGAAATATGAAAAACAAGAAAATCGTCCCAACAGTTATAGGATGCACCAACATTTTGATGCAATCGGTCCCATTTTGTTGTTTATTCTTGTAGCTGCATTGATAGATGCAATATCATTGCTGCTATTTACCAACATGCAGCTCTAATTCTGAATCTGATTGTGAATCCTCTCTTTAACAGCACTAAGTGATCCGGTCAGAAGGAGAGAGTATGACAGAAAGGGAGCTATGCTTGTTCTAGATTACAATGCCATGGTCAGTAGCTGTTTCTTTTGTATTTTGCAGTTGGCTGCATTTAGCTGGTATTTTTGGCTAATCTTATTTTTGATTGCAAATAACTTTGTTGCTTATGTTTTATTGGAATAATGAGGAGCTGTTATCTGTTGGTATTCTACCAGCTCTTTAATGGCTTCGAGTTTTACATAGCTGTTTCTCTTTCTTGATTGTACCCGTCCCTCATCTTTTTGACTTGAGGAAAATTTTACCAGCAGCTCTATCATTATCATTGCATTCTTCGTCCATGGTCACTAGTTCAGGCACTCTATCATTATCATTATCATTATCATTGCATTCTTCGTCCATGAACTCGTTCGTAGGAATCTCCAAAGTGCTGAAACTCAGTTCAGGTACTTCTGGAGAACAAACTCGTTTGCAGATCTCCAAAGTCCCAACTTAAGGAAATTAGGAGAGCAAATTCATTTGCACTTGGAAGTCTCTGTCTTTGACTGGTCTTCCATCTAGATATGTTTCGGGAATAACAATTTTTGCCATAATCTTGTAATATTATTTTGATAAGTATTACGAAATCTGTCATTATCACATTACCTTAGACAGGGGAACATAAGAGGAGAAATAAGAGGTTAGTTAAGGAACCCCTAGAAGTAGGTGTAGGTCTAAACGAATTTGGATTGAGGCCGTAAAGACGCAAGATCTCTTCTACCAAATGGATTACAAAGAAAGAGATTACTGTCGGAACACCTTAGTTTAGTTACTCGCATGCAGATACATTAGTTCTGGTTGCCCCGGCTTCAAATGGGACAATGGAAGAGTACAAATACCTTGATGGCTTGATGCATTTTCAGAAGTTTGTTGTGAGCATTGTTTCTGGTCACGCTATAAAAACTTTTAGGTGCGACATCTAACATGAGAATTGCATTTGAAGGAAAATAAAAATAAAAAAGGTTAAGAAGTCCATACTGTTCAATGTCTGCGGTGTTGCCAAAGACTTGTCTTAGTACCTTTTACCTGTGCTTAATATGTTCTAATTTTATTTATTTCAGGATTATCTCAATCGTTACAAGGGATTGATACTGACATGTAATGGCCTTGGAACCAGATACTAAACATGGTAATCCGGCAACATGATCGGTTATCTTCAATAGCCAATATTGTCAGCTCTGTCTCTCTCTGGGAGTCTCTGGTTCATGTGGCAATAGTCAATTTCATTTGCACTGGTTGTACTTGATTCATAATATATAAAGAACACAGAATGAATGGTGCACCTTGTCCCTTGTTAAGAGGTGGTTGATCTTCATGTACTGATGTAATATCAAATTTGATTTTTTTAGCAGGATACTGAGAGTATGATGGAGATGAGGATTATGATTTAATGCACTATTCATGTGAATATTGTTGAAGTGATGCAAGTTCTTGAATATAGTATAGTCTTCTGAAGTCTTTGTTCTTAAATGGTTACATTTAGATGGAGTGCAACAAATAATCACATCCTCTGGTGTTGATTTCCCCACACATGAGATCATCATCCTCTGGACGATTGGACAAGGACTGCATAGTAACTATATATTTTACTATTCTCACACTCTCCAGCTGAGCTGAATAATAATTTGCTTTTATATAGAGAAAGGTATTCATGTTCAAAGCGTCCATACAAATAAAGCACAAAGGTTTGCATAATAATTTTTTTTAAAAAAGAAATTTCTCTTAGATAGTAGATGATGTTTACAGTGGAAGAGAGAAGATTGCAAAAGTTAATTCTGGAGTGGAGAGGTCTGACTATCGAACATGAACATAAACAATACTTACTGTGATTTTAAAATCACAGCACAATCCCATTCGATTTTAAAAATATATTGTGTTTTATAATGCGCTAAATAATATTAAAATCACAGTCACTGTCATGTTTTTTTCACTTCGTCTTCACCTCCCCTTACGCCTAATTCTAGCTGGTGAGTCTTTGATGCATCAAAGCATTTCACAGAAAAAAACAACGGCATGAGTTTGTTTTAGATAGGTCACTCATCGTTAATCCACCTTTTAACTGAAAAACGTCGCCTTTGCTGTTTATGCAGTCTTGTATGTATGCCTTTCTTATTGTCAAATGTTAAGAGAACTACAAGAAATAATTATAGGACAACACATTTTTGACAGTTATGTACATATTCAGAATTGTCAAAAAAATTTACAGTCCTTGCTATTTTAAGGCTGCTGGCAAAATTTTGGTAGTCCTAATTTTATTTTGACGGTCAAAATTTTGACAGTCCTTACAGTTTTACTTTTTCAGAATTGAATATACACATGATTGTCAAAAGTGTGTTGTCAATAATTCTTATGCTACCCTTAACATGTCTTCTTAATTCATTAGCACAAACACGTACCATTTTGAGCTACCAAACCTGGCAAATCATCTCCTCACACTGTTACGAGCTAATTTAAATCTGCTAAAGACAGACGTACCACCCATCTCGACAGAAAAATCTGCAAGCAACGAACCCTCTCATCACAATTGCATATGCTAAGACTTTATGCATACTAGCGTTAAAAAAAATCTACAATATGATTAAAATATAAAAATTTAAATTATGTTAGAATGTTTTAAATATAATTTGAATATATTTTATTATAAATATATTTATGATTTATTATAAATATATTTTTAAACTTTTGGATGTGTGTTTAGTTTGATAATATCATGTAGTCAGTTTAAATATAATTTAAATTCTAAATATTTTAGTATTTATACATATTTATGCAGTTAGGATAATTTTATGTTTTAATTTTCTTTTAAACAAAATAACTACGGTTACGATTTTTTTTTTTTTAATTTTTAAAATAAAATGGTTGATAAAATACGCACGGCTTAGATAGCTCAATCTTGAGCCGTTTTGAAACCTCAATGTATTAGTCGAGATGTATTCTATATTTATTTGTTAGACTATCTAAATTCGTTGATAAATTCTAATCACTCACCCTGACAAGTGGGTCATGACAAACCCTTGAGCCCACTTGCACCATGTTTGTCCCGCCAATCATCAAGGCAGTGACGAGCAATTGACCAAACGATTAAAAGGGGTGCACCATGTAAGGTCTTTTCTTAGATTTGCAATCTCAGAGGTCCAGATTTCAGACCACAAGAAAGTTAAGAGAAATAGACGGAGGAGAAAAAAGTTCAGCAAAATTACAATTCTAATATATATCGTCAGACCGACTGGCAAAATTTAGGCAGCAACACTACACTCCTCTGCTCTCCTTTTCCCATTCGTCGACGCAAAAGAACATATGCTTTGGACAAGCCAAAAGCAAAGCCTCATGTTTGATGTGTTTGCAGTTGTTTCACAGCCAGCCAAAAGTCAAGTACATACCTAAGTTCTCTCGTGTTTTAACACAATGCTTCTTCAATGATGCACCAAGAAACTCAACTTCCGCCAGTGACTGGCGGAATATATTGCCTTGAAAATTTTGTAAATTTCTTTCTACTCCGCCTATTTCTCCAAACTTCCTTTCTCTATACAAAATTTTCTGTTATTTTTGCTCTAGAGAACAATAATTTGGGATGATAATGTAGAAACTTTATGATAGATCAACAACATTACTTGTTTTGTGGAGGAGGCCGAAATGGCCATACAAGTCATATCACCACTGCAAACAAATAATGGTACGGCTACATATTCCAAATGAACCTGACTACAAATACTTTGAAGTTCTGGAACCGGCGAAAACATCAAAAAAAATTGTGCCTTTCTACATTTAGATATCATCAAACCCAATCTTCCCCTTGATATCGTCAATCTTCACAAACAGTTCTTCCCGGTTCTTCTGCAGTTACCAACAACCATCAGAATTACTAAAAACTTGAGATAATAATGATTGCCTGATAAGTAGGAGTTTGGAAGGCCACCTTAAAAATGAGGTAGCGATAGCTGAACCATATTGTGTACGCAAGACCAACCACTTCAAACACCTTTGGAATCTATGTTCCAGTGGGCAAAGTCAGTAGTTTTTCAGTACAGCATTATTAAAACGACTAGAAATTTCACACAAATTTTTAGAGGGAAAAATACTTACAAGAGGAATGGAATCGAGTGCACCAACAACAGCAGATGATAGCCACAGGGCAACCAAACCACCCGTTCCATATATGAGGATAGAATAGGTATCATCAGAGTCCAACTGCATTACAAACATTGATGTAATAAAGGCATTAGAAAGGATCAAAACCCTCCTCACTGGAGTGATTAGCTCAAACGTACCACTGACACTACAAGTGATATATGATTGTCTTCACTAGCCATATGCCCACCACCATTATTGATTGATATTATTTAGCGGACATCGGAAGCTATTTCTAGGAATAATGCCTTGCCAAAGGTTTAACCAGTCTATACTGAGTTAGTATAGAGATTCATGTATACAGTAGAATACAAAAATAGTTGGATTTGACAGTATTCATGAATAATGGTGTTTGGTGCCACAAGACTCCCACTTATGCAGGATCTGTGGATGGTCAAGATGTACACAGTCTTACCTCATATAAATGGAGAAGCTGGTTTGGTGACTCAAACATGCATCCTCTGAAATGTAAGCAATAAGCCTTATTGGATCGCAGTACGCAATAGCCTCCAAAGTGTAAAGTTCAGCTATGTACTCTAACTAAAGTTTCAAATCTTCAAAACATGAGTAGGCATGGATCTGGATTGGAAGAGGAGTAACTTTTTCCCCAACCCTTTTTGTTTGGACAGGTTTTCAAAAAATTTGATTTTAAAACGATTTTCAAAAAAGAAGTTATAAAGTTGTTTTGCAGTTTTACAAATTTCGACTACGCGTTTGGTAGCTTACATCTGAAAATTGGTTTTAAAAAAATGTTGGTATATACCTATACTAGGACAGGTAAGTTGCATCATTGTATAAATATCAGAATGGTAATAAGCTGGGGCGAATCCAGGAATTTTAGTGAGCAGTGGTTTGGCAAAAAAATGAGTGGGGACTCGAGAATAAAAAAAATATCTCAAATGTGTATAAGGGGGGATTCAAACTGAAGACCTATGCAAAACCTACCCTCAACTGCTTCACCAACTGACCTAGCATTTAACAATGACCAAAAAATAGGGGACAAATCTATATATAAGTTTAAAATTGAGAAAATACCTAGAGGCTTCCTACTGAGAAATTATTGGATGGTCCGGCCTCACCACGTGGCAATGGTGAATGGTGAGCCCGGCCACTAATTTCTTCACACCTGGCATAATCTATTATATCACTACATTTCTCTTAGTTTGTAGGTCAATTTTTTTTAATGTTTTTGAAAGGAAAAAAATCTATTTTTTTTAATTATATGCCAAGTGAATTTCTATATATTAAATATATTTTTTACAATTTTTTGAAAATTTTTATGCCAAATATTTTGCCAAGTGTCAAAAGATTAGTGGCTGGGCTCACCATTCACCATTGCCATGTGGTGAGGCCGGACCACACAATAATTTCTCCTACTTATACCCAAAAATCAAGTGGGGACTTGACCTCCCCCACTACTCTGCATGTGGATCCACCCCTGGTAATGGGTTGGCCTCCTAACAGGCACTCGATTTAACATTCAAATTCTTTAAAATAATATCCCAAAAAAAAAAGGCAGCTTTTGGTGAAGACCCTATTTGTATCCACATTGCATGTAAAGATTGCATCAAAGTGGTTCTGAACAAGTCGAATACCCTCTTTCACAAGGTTATTTAGAAATACAATTCGTAAGTAATCAAACCCGTCATATGTTGAAAGTTTGTTAAAGCATTCACAACTTTACAGGATTATAATCTAAATTTCAACAATTCGTGTAAACAACTTGTGTAAATAATTTCCACGAACCAAATAATTCGCAAGCTATATAGTGTCTTCTATTTATGTTAAGCATCTGAGTGAAGCTTCCTACTCACCATGCAAAATATACACAGAATGGATGCTTAAAACAATATAGAAATTGCCCACTATCATGACATTCATCACCATTATACGCATTCCTCAAAACTAACTTCAATGGTATACATGAAGGAAAAAAGAGATGTAGCACAGCTGCATCCTAGCAAATAGGCCATGCTTTGATCAATAATTCTTAAAATGTAAATTATGAGGAACTAGTTTCAGTGTTTCATAAAAACATGAAAAATTAATTATCTTAAGATTTACGGTGCAAATAGCAAGAAACACAACGGGACATAATCTTCTTAAGAAACTTATTCCAAAGGTAACTTGCATTACAACATATGGGGCATAAACTTATCCCAATAATTATTCCCTTATTTAAAAGTTTTTTTTTTTCTATTTTCTGACCTCATGGCACGTATATAGTTAAAAAAAAAAAAAATTAACTATCACCATGTGTACAAGTTACTATAAAAGTATTAAATGCTTTATGTTTTTTTTATTCTGAATGATTCTTAATATTCTGGTTGGCTGCCACTGCCACATACAGTAGAAACTCTATAAAATAATACACTTGGGACCACCAAAATTTATTAATTAAAAGAGTTATTAATTAATCGATAAATTAATAATTATTAATTTATATATTAATTAATATTTTATTAATTAAAAGAGTTGGGTTATCGCAATGCAATGGATGTCGAAGATGTTCTGACTCACCCAGAAGAAAATGTAGTTGCACAGTTGTTGACTGATGAAGAAATTATTGAAAGCGTTATTGAAATTAATAAAGATGATATCGATGAAGAAGATGATGAAAGTTCTACAATGGAGCCCCCTTCGCGAAACGAAGCTATTAAAGCGGCAATCACATTGAACAATTTCTTGTTGAGCTATGAGAAAACAACACCAGAAGTTCTTACCATGCTAAGAAAAATTAGAGACGAGATTCAAGGGGAAATTGATTTCAACAAAAAACAAAAGACAATTGAGTTATTTTTCAAGAAACCTTCATAAATCATTCATGTAATATGCTATATATAAGGAATTATTAATTTATATTTTATATGGGGTCTGAAGAAATTATCAAAAATGTATTATCTTATAATTTTAGCGAATTATTAATTTAGCACCCTATCCCCGAGTCGGGACCGGCCAAAAATATTATCTTAGAGAGTTTATTAAATAATCGAGTATTAATTTATAGAGTTTCTACTGTACTTACTGTTGGATGTGAAGCTCAACTCAATATGATATTTTATTGAGATGGTTTGAGTACATATTTATAGGAGAGCCCTCATTTGTATATAGCTCATGTGGAACAAAAGAACATAGGACTACAAGCAGGGGCAAATCCACTCTAGGCAAGGAGTAGTGTTCATTCCTCCTGAATCTTCGGTTTCTCTATTTATAACTCTATATATTCTTTGGTTATGATATATTTAACTTTGTTTCCTTATATACTACATAATTGGTTGGCTCATTTGGTAAAGTAATGAGTATTTTGCTAAAGGGGTCATGGGTTCAGACCTTGCTAGCTAGCTACATTATCTTTTAGTTAGTGTATTTCCGCTCCCCATGAAAATATTTTCTAGGTCCGCCCCTCACTACATTTTTAGACACACTAAGTCTAACAACTCTAATACCCCCCTCACACCGAAGCATATATGCCATACATGTCCAACTTGTTACATAATGCAAAAGTTCTAATAGAAGCTAGCAACTTTGTAAGCAAATTTGACAGTTTGCATGATCCATTGTAACACTTCTCAAAAGGAAGTTTAGCACTCTACAGCGTTCTTGAATTTCATGCTCCATTTGCTCCATTTCGATAGCAATTGCAGAAAACATGTTTGCAGCAGCCATAGCCATAAGTATTATTACTCTCTTTTTTTATTTCTTCTTGCGTTGTAGAGCACAGAGGCTCTTATGAGCCTTTTTATAAGTATAAAGATAGTGTCAAGTAATATTACAATGAGCCTTTAAGTATAAGCTACGTCTCGTTACTTCCCATAGGATAAGTAATGGCTAAGGATGATAAGATTTGCTTAGATTTTTCACCATTCATACTACCAAGCTACATCCCTTTTCAAATTTGTCAGTGTCATTCATTGTACAAAATTCATGCTTGTTTTCCACATTGTTATTTTATGCCCCCACAATCAATCTGCCTATGTGAACAAATTCACAAACTTTGCATAACCTGCTTAAGACATGAATGCATGGGTGAAAAAAAATTGTAACTGTGGGTAGATAATTGATACCATGTTGAGAATGAGGCTAAACTCAATAGGGTAGTTTATTGAGATGTTTAAGTACACCTCATTTGTACATAAGTGACATGGGACTATAAAACAAAAACCAAAGTACATATACATCAAGTATAACAACACCAACTTTAATACAAAATGACCGAGGACATTTGATAGAAAAAATCCATTTATAAATGAATACTAATTGGCCATTCAAATCAAAAAATGCCAATTACAAGTCTGACCCACAGCCCAATGGAGAACATTCGTCTGAAAATTAAACAATCAAACTCTAAAGATATCATAAAACCAAAGTCCAAAAAGATAAAACAGACTCACCGGCATTCTGGTATTCGTAATTCCCGAGAACAAATTTTTATAAGCTAAACAAACATGGAATAGGTTTCCCAGCCTAAATTTTAAAGGGGAAAAAAATTTCCCGCGTGCCAAATGCCCCCTAAAATAAAATGAATTAGTGCTCACTCGCACAAGGCAAAATATGTATTCAAATGAACAAGCCACGGATCTATGACAAGGCGAGAAATTTAATAAACACCTAATACCAAAAAAAAAAAGTATTTCAATGAACAAGCTATGGATCTATGGCAAGTGAGAAATTTAATAAACACCTAATGCCCAAGATATTATATTAAGTCAAAAACATACACTCCCCTTATATAAACGTACTGGATCTATGACAAGGTGAAAATTTTAATAAACACCTAATGCCGAATATCTTATATTAAGTCAAAACACACATTCCCCTATATAAACATGTGTGTGATCAGCAAAATAAGAAATATTTATTATTCTTCCATCCACATCCACCGAAGTATACTATTTAGACTCCCCGCCACAGGCGATAAAGTGCTGCTACAGGAAACAACCCAAGTGAGGAATTTAAGCAAACACCTAGTATACCTTGAGATTGGCCTTGTTGATAAATCCTTCGGCCTCGTTCTTCTCCTGCGATTCCTCTCCCGACAGGAACTCGAACGGTGCCTCCTCTATCCGATCCTTTGCCGACTCGTTCGCGCTGTCCTCGAAGTCCGATACGAAGGTCGAGGTCTCCTCCGACGATGACGTAGCTCGGAATCCTGAGAGAGAGAGAGAGAGGAGGAGGAGGAGGGATACGAAATTAGGGTTTTGTTGCAATATCCAAATAATGTGACGAGAGAGAGAGAGAGTTGTACCTGGTTTGGAATGGGAAGTGAGGGATTTGAAGGAGGAAGTGGGGATGTGACGGAAAAGAGGGGAAGTGGGACGTAAGTGGGTTGGGGTGGTGGGGAGGAGGGTCGGAAGTGAGCGAGGAAGACAGCAGAGTTCCATTTTTTTTTTAAGAGAGGAGGGGTTTGGTACTTTGGTTGAGTTTGCGGGTTTATGAATGAATGAACGAATGAATGTTTGGGTGTGTGAAAGGAAAGATTTGATAAAATCTCACACGACTTTCTTGTTTCCCTTTTTTTCCGGTATGTTGTTGAAACTTGAACTGCCAGATATTAGAGTTCTCCCATTCTGTGATGTGACGAGAATTAGACCTGTTCAGCGAGCCGGACTGGTCCAACTCCAACATGAACTTTGAATACGGATCGGATCTTCCGGATTCATGCACTGTAGCATATCGATCCAAGTCTAAGGGTGAAATTTTCAATCCAGTTCGGCACGTGACCCACGACTTCAGGTCGGACCGAACTTACACAAATAAATCAAAATATATATTAAAAAACTATTTTTTCTACTATAAATTTCTACTATATCTAGATATATGGTTAATTAAATTTCTATCAAACAAATAACACTTTAACTTAAAAAGTAATTTATTACTGTATCTAGATAATTAGTTGACCATTATTAAAAAAAATTATTACCCAATATTTTAAAAAAAAACACTATATAGTATATATCTAGATGATCAATGAGCTAATATTCAATTTTTGGTCGGAATGAGCCTCGGATCGGGTCGAACCTGTATTCTGGGTTGGATCGAACTGGACTTTTTTTATGGATCGAGATATAAGACCTAACACGTCTCGATATACTAGACCAGACCGATTAATCAGACTGGAGTGACATACGGACTAATTTTTTGGTTCGTGTTCGTGCTGGATTTGACCGGTCAGATATAATGACAATGGATGAACTGTTGTTAGGGATAATAATGGGTTGGGTGGAACGTTTGTAGCCTATCCAAAAATATTTGGGCTAAAATATTAATTTTCTAAGATCGATCCAAACTTAGTCTATAGGGCTGGGACCTACCTGTAATTTTTTTTTATACCGAATATACAAAAATTTCTATAAATAATACAAAATTATTCGCAGAGACCCTATCTACACATAGGCTTTATCTTTTGCTAACTAATTGATTATTATTATTTTATTCTAACGACTAATAAATAACTCATTACTACTTCTAGAAGGAAAAAAATTATTGCATGAGATCAGAAAATTACTTTTTAATGGGATATTGTAGTTCTTAGGACTATACAAGAGACCATATAGGACAAAATATGTTGAAAATAATTAGTTCAAGAATGGGAAAAAATATTTTACTATTGTATAAGTATATAAAATGTTTTATTATAAACTTATATTTATAAATTTATCTTTACTCTTATCTCCCAACTTTTGCCACCATGACTATTAAACCTACTGTTGTTTGTAAATTAAATATTGTTGTTGCCGTCTATTTGTCCAGATCGAAATTAAAAGCTATGGAGGTTTCACAAATTTTGAGCATTTATATTAGACTAGTAATGTATTTGCACGTGCAAACAAATATTAAAAAATTAATGTAAAATTATTATAAAAAATGATCAAATCAAGGATTTGAACTTAAACAAACAAGAAAAATGCCATCCACCTTAACCACTTGAATTAGACAATTTAATTATAAATATATTATATTAGGTAGTTAAATACTTAATTAAACATATTTTTAATAGTTATTTATTATTATTATTATTTTAAATTTATTTAAATAGTTGATGATATTTATACGACTTAGACGGCTCACTTTTGAGCCGTTTTGAAACTTCTTTATATAGTAGAAGATAGGTGTGGATTTTATTAGGCTTCAACCGATCGAATATATAGATCAGGTCCAGCCTAGTAGCATCGAGACTCAACTTGGGACTAAAACGTGAGTCCTATGCGTTTCAAGTTCGGGCCACGTCGGATTTGATAATTTTTCGGCCCAGCCGTGACCCAGTATCATCTCTTACTGTTCCCAACGTCCAAATCGGTGGGGTTGGATCAGCAGATTATGATATATAAAGCCAAATTAAACTTTTGAAGGGCATTTTGGTTTCGAAAACCGTAAATCAAACATGTGCTTCTTTACTCTTGTAAAGAGAACCGATAACATAGTTGTTAGAGCATCTCCAATCCTATTGTCTTGTTAAGTGTTGTGAGTCTTAGGTGGCTCCTATGTGGCATGAGCCACAAGACAATGTCTTGTTTATGTGACAAAATTATATCTCAAAAGACAATGAGATAGAAAAACTCTCTCCAATGCAAAAGTATTGAGAAGACAATAAAAATTATTTTTTCCAACTTCCAAGGCAACTCCTCCACTTCTTCAACTTTTTTTTATAAATATTTCTATTCATAATTGATGATGTAGAGACAAAGCCATTGTGAAGTGCATTGTCTAGATCTAGACAACCAACTTCACATTCTCCTTGCCATGTCATTGCCATGTCAACTTCATGTTTTATTCTACATTTGCATTGGAGAAGAATTTTTGCAATGAAAGTTTGTCATTCCTATGTGGCAACCATTTTTTCTAAACTCACAATAGGGTTGGAGATGCTCTTAAAGGACTCCTATGAGCAGACGTAAGCTGAAAGCAACATGGATGAACAGTTTTAAAGATAATAATATATATTTGAGAAAATTTGAGTGGCATTCTAATTTTTTTTATCCATATTCAAGGTGCACCACATTTTTTTACCTTAATGTAAGTTATCATCCACTTTTGACAGATTTCGTCCAAGACCAACGGTCAACGCGCTTGGCCGATAATATCCTTGCCTTCTCTCCCAAACCCAAATCCTAATCCCCCCTCCCCCCGTCGCTGCCGCGCCCCCTCCTCCCGTCGCTGCCGCACCCCCTCCTCCCGTCGCTGTCGCGCCCATCCGCCGCTGCCGCGCCCCCTCTCCCCGCCGCTGTCCCGCTCTTGTTGTAAATTGAGGGAGGGGGCGGAGCTGTGGAGGGGAGCGGGAGCGGGAGAGGGGAGCGGAGCTATGAGGGGGGGAGCTGTGGTGGTGTTGGTGAAGGTGATGGTGAAGGTGAAGGTGGTGGTGGTGGTGGTGGTGGTGATGGTGATGGTGAAGGTGATGGTGGTGGTGGTGGTGGTGATGGTGATGGTGAAGGTAGTGGTGGTGGTGATGGACGCGGCACCGGCGGGGCAGGGCGAGGCAGGACGGGGGTGGGGACGGGGGCGCGGCAGCGGCAGCGGTGTGGCGGGGACACAGCAGCGGAGCGATAGCGGATTTAGATTTGGGGTGGATATTTTCGTCCAAAATTATCGGTCAAACGCGTTGACCGTTGGTCTTGGACGGAATCCGTCAAAAGTAGGAGGTAACTTACATTAAGGTAAAGCAGTGGGGTGCACCTTAAATATGAATAATAAAAAAAGTGGGGTGCCACAAAAAAATTTCTATATATTTTTTGTTAGTGTCATAGCAAATGTAGGGGTGCAACTCCGGCGGGTTGGGTTGGACTTGAGGTCAACCCGAGCCCAACCCGAGGAATCGTAAGCCTAGCCAAAGCCTAAGTTCGACCCGACATCGGGTTCAACATATGAAGCCCAAGACCAAGCCCGGAGGATCATGTTGGTCTCTGGTTTGGCCGGGTTCAACGGGCTCTAATATAATATTTGAAATAATTTTAAACAAAAGTAATATTAAACACATAATCAAATAGCAATCAAGCCTTGATCATTACAAAATACAAACTAAAATAAGATTTAGGACAAGGAGTAGAAGAGTTTGGGTGAAGAAATTTAGGATCTAAACTTTTTATTTAAGAAGTATATATATATATATATATATATATATATATATATATATATATATATAGAAATAATCCATTATACGGCAACCTTAAAATGTCGTTAATAATGAAATTGTTGCCACAAAAACAAAAATATGGCACTACTAAAATAAGGCAGATTAGCGACGTCCAGATACGTCGCTAAATATGAAAAATACGTCGCTAATAGTAATTAGCGACGACTTTAGCGACGAAAAATGAAGGTCGCGAAAAAGCTAGTCGCAGATGACAAATTTGTCGCTCTACGTCGCTGTTTGTGACGTCACTGCCGTGTCGCTGGGTCGTCGCAAAGTTAGCGACGGAGAGCGACGAAACATTACGTCACAAAATTAGCGACGTAGTGCGACACTTAGCGACTACTTATGTGATGACATGGCATACATGCCACGTCAGTAACATGGCGACGTCCAGCGACGTAACGCCGCTAATTAGCGACGTATTAGCGACGTCCCTATACGTCGCTAGACGTCACCGATCCGTCGCTATCCGTCGCAGAATACTGAAAAAAATTTAAAAAATATAATGTGTATTTTTGTTATGCTGTGTGTCTGTGTTTACAGTGTGTGTGAAGTGCAGTGTTCGAACCATCGACAGTTTCACTTACTGTTCTATGTTTTATCTTGGATAGAAAGAGCAACAGTTCTGGGTGCACTTCTCAGAGCTTCCTCTTCACGTCCTTCACCTTCTCGGGATCCTGTACGACGTCCCGAGAGAGTGAAGGATGTGAAAATGAAGCTCTCAAAAGTACACCATGAACAGTTACTCTTTCTGTCCAAGATAAAACATACAACAGTAATCGAAACTATCGATGGTTCCGAACACTGCATTTCACATACACTGTAAACACAGACACACATCATTACAAAAATACACATTATATTTTTTTAAAATTTGGGCAGCACCTCCTTTGTATATCAGATCATCGCTTATAATCCAGCGTAGTAATATTTGTCATCCCCGTCGCAGATATCATCTTAATTAACAGTCTTCATCATAACAGTCTACAACTAATAGATGAATAACAGTCTCCTATCGTAATAGTCTACAACTAAATATCATACATGTACTCAATAAAAATACCAACAAATTAAATATCATAAACATACATGTCCAACAAACATACATGTCCAACAGAGTCAAATAATAATGAAAATCAGTGTACAGAACGGTCAATGGGCCCATAGGGCCAATACATACAAAGATGATAAAAAAAGAAGCTGAATCACTGAGGACCCCTGCCGCGCATCTGGGATAGCATGTACTCATACTGCTCCTGTGTGAGCTGCACCGTAGGGGCAGTATGAGGCAGTGCAATGTCTGGAGTCGACGCCGTCGATGGACCGGGAGGACGTATCTGCTCCAGCTCTCGCAGTCGCTCACCATGTGCAGCAAGGGTACTCACCATCCTCTTAGTACTCTCCTCAATCGAAGCCGATACCTGAGTGAGTGTGGCAGACATAGTCCTCTGCGATCCCTCCAGCTCGACCTGTCTACGCTCTGTGTGCTGCGTAGACTCGGTGAGCATGTGCAAGCTGGCAGTTGTAGCCTGCTGCGGACTCATCAGCTCCTGTATACTACGCTCGACCGCATCAAATTGTCCGGTGATCATCGGAGGTCGGATCGTCGCTCTGCGGTAAGGTGATCAGAAATCTGCTGCTGTAATTCGTGACGCAGCTCGTCGATCGGACGACGAATATCCTGAGCTCGTGACGACGCCTGCGAAGCTGGAGACTGCACACTGACAGAGGGGGCCCGGGATGACTCTGAAGCCAAATACGTGCCGTAGGATCCTGTACCGTAGTACGTACCCTTCTGAAGACCGCCAACGGCGGTCATCCAGAGGTCGTCCGGCGATGGAGCTGTAGGCGACTGGGAGAAAGTACCAGCCCCTCCCTCTGCTGGCGTACTAGCAGCAGCAGCCGCCTCCTCTTGTAGCCGAACAAACTCGACCTAGAACAATGTTTGCTAACGTGTAAGTGTTTGCTAAAGTCTATATTGATATCTATTTTCCTGTTTTCTAAATTATAGTAAATTAATATAAAGAATAGAATGTACATATGCCTGCGTCGTCCTCTCGTCAATGAACTCTCTAGCCCTCCGATGGATGACCAGAAAGACGGTGACCATGTTCGGGTCCTCACCCTTTTTTACCTGTTAAAATATATTATCTATTATTAGTATTAAACATTCTATCCAACTATATATAAAATGATGTTCGGCATAGGAAACGTACCAGACGACAAAAATGCTCCGTCATCGGAATGGAGCCACCACACCACTTACTGGAGCTCGACCGTGCCACCTTGGCCTTGTCAGACCGCTCCTGGTACCTGGCCTCGGCGAATCTAGCCTTCATCGCAGTCCACTGCTCTGGCGTGATCCAACCATGGATCGGCTTTCTGGAGCGATCACGAGACTTCTGGTCGTGGATCGTATCACGGATGAGCTTGCCTGCGACGGCAGAAAATTGGGCCTCGATCTTCGCCGCCCGGTGTGGTAGATAGAAATAGGTCCTCTACAAGAAGTAAAATAGAAAAGTTATATAATATACACATATGATTATTAAAATTTAAAAACAAACAAATTTTTTACCTTGAAGTGGGCCAACCAAAAGGTCTTCCTATCTGTGGGAGCATCTGAGTAGTTAATCCAAGGCCCACCATAGTTCTGCCTCAGAAATAACCCCAGCTGTCTCTGTACTGCAGGAGGCCGATATCTATACAATAATAAATTTCATGAATATATATGTACATATAATCATTTGAGAAATATATATTAACTAATTAACTTACTTCGTAGGCCCGTCCGTCCAAATCTCCATACGCGTCTCGTCCGGGGGAGCGCATGGAGGGTCGCTCTTACCTCCTGTCTGGGCAGGATCAGTCTGATCGCCGTCCTCCATATGTTCGGCGTCGGCTCTCCCTATGGAGCCGTCGGCAGGAGGAATGCTGGACGCGGAAGGAATGCTGGACGCGGGATCAGGAAGGCTGAACGACGAGGGAGGAGTCGCCAACCTGCTGGAACTGTCCTGTCCCGGTAATGGACCGGGAACAGAACGGTACACTGGCGTACTCGGATCAGATGAGGTTGAGGGTACGGAATCTGTATCCCCAGCCCGAGGCAGACGGGACTGCCTAATATAATATCCTCCGCGTCCTCCTCCTCCTGGTCTAGTCATACCTGATAATAATATATGACAATAAAATAAATATACATATTTCCATGATAGACATCACAGATTTTTTAAAAATCTCATAGTCACAGATAAAAGTGTCACTAAAGTGTCACAGATTTATATGATAAAAGTGTCACTAAAGTGTCAAATATGATGATAAAACAAACGTACAGATTTAATCCTCTTCTGAAAATTCATCTAGTTCGTTTAGCTCTTCTTCTTCTTCTTCTTCTTCCTCCTCTACATCTTCACTTTCATCTGCATCTTCCTCTTCAGATAATTCTACTTCTTCTACACAATTAGATGTGTAATGAGGAACTTCCGTCATGTCCACTTCTATAATATTTGTTACAAGAGGTAGTTCATCCTCCTGATAAGCTATATCGTCAACCTCAAAGGTATTTCTAGCTTTGGTCTTGCATACTGCCCACCAGTCCGACCTTGTTATTCCCCGTTTAGGATAACTTGTGAAGTACACGAGCTGAGCCTGACTTGATAGGGCAAATGGTTCATAGGCTTGATATCGACGCCGATAGTTTATATCCACAAGACCGTGATTGTCTACTTTCCACCCTTGACCTTCAATCGGATCGAACCAATCACACCTGAATAACACAATCTTAGCAGGCTCTATTCCATAACTATATGTCAGCTCCACAATCTCCCGTAGGACGCCATAGAAATTGTTGTCCGCATCAACATCTTTGTAGTTCGAAGATCTGATACACAAACAACTGTTTTTGGTGGAATCGAGATCCACAAAGTTGTCTCTGATCGGGCAAGTTGTTGACTTGAACCTAAACCCATTAACACAGTAGCTTGGCCATATTTTTGCAGCATAAATTGGTCCTTTGGCTAGCGTTCTAATAGACTCATTTTCAAGTCTTGCGTATGGACGATCGACCTAAATACCACGAAAAAATAAATTAAGCTCATTCTCAAGTGCATATACAGAATGGTAATTACAGAGTTCTCAAGTCTTACATATGCACTCAACCATGATGGAAAATAACGCCTCATTTCTTGTTCTAGTTCTTCTTCTGTTATGTGTGGCCTACCTGACCTCACATCATCATTAAATATGCTAAAAATAATATCGTTCAATTGATGTAATAGTATAATAATCGACACTATTAAAATAATGTAGACGTATTAATTACTTACCCCTCCAGCTTCTTTACTTCATCATCGTCGCAGTTGAGTAATACATACACCTGAGCAGCCCTTAGCTCATCATCGTTCAGATATCTCTTCTTTATTTTACCTGATGACTTTCCTGGGGCATTGAATACCTTCAGTATTGTATCATTACATTCATGATCTCTGTCGTCATTTCTGGAAGCTCTCATTCTATTAGTTGCAACATGAGGCTTGAAATACATCGAACAAAAGTTTGTGATCTCCTCGAGAATATAGGCTTCACAAAATAGAACCCTCGACCCGTGCCTTATTTTTTACCTTTCTTTTTAGGTGATTTAAATGTCGCTCGAACGGGTACATCCATCGATATTCGACGGGTCCACCAACACGTGCCTCATAGGATAGATGAATCGACAAATGCTCCATAGAGTCGAAGAATCCAGGAGGAAACACCCTCTCTAGCTTGCACAGTGTTACCGCAATGTCCTTCTTGTCACACCCCAGAACCAGAATACCGGAGAGTGGGAGAATGACTCAGCCAGCTACGTATTACGGATAGATGAATACCGTATAATACGACCAATGCTGTCTAAAAGACGAGGGGGTGCATACTACATGAAAGTCTTACTAGGGTTACTCAACATCTATTGTCTTAATCATTCCAACAAGAAACATAAAATAGAGAACATGTAAGATAAAACAGTAAGGCGTCCCAAATACTTAGTCAAAATATTCTTGAGATCTGGCTGTACAAAACTTAGCTGGATGATATAGCAAGGTATACACAATTGTTATCAGCTGCAGTCTGACTTAATTACAATTATGTAAAAGTAAGTACTAGACAATCCGACTAACATGTCGGTGCCAAACGGCCAAAAGTAAATAGTAAAGACGAGCATGGAAGCAAGGGACCCACTCGTGTCCTCCAGCGATCATTCCTCTAGTATTGACCATCTTGGAGGTGGAAGTAAGCTGAATCATATAGCAAATACCGCAAGGAAGCACGACATGAGGAATTAGAACCAGTGGTAAGAATTAAGAATAAAATATATTTCTGCTTGCTACTGGAGTTCGCACAACATTACGACACTTCAAGCCAACTTCCCAACCAAACAATGACAGAAGTTGACCCGTCATGTCCTGACGTTCTGCTCATCTCAGTAGTTAACAGAGTAGGCACAGTACACAAACAAATTAATTTAAACGGCCATACAACTACTATGGCTTGCTACTGTAAGTTCCAAGTTGTATTGGAATTATGCAATAAGGGATTCCTCAGTTCTTACAATGTACAAGCAAGGCTAGTCTACCCAATAATCAATTATGTCAATCATGAATTAGACGAATCCCAGCGGGACGCCCGTCATCAATATATATATAACAATATAGGCAGATACCACTCCCTGTCCGTGTGGCAGATTTGTAGTATCTGTGGGAACCAGCCGGCATGTCGGGACACTAATCGTCCCAAAGATGGCTGCCATGTAAGAACTCGAGAATCCATTCTCTCCATGCAATCGTTATTTTATTTAGCTTAATAGTCCCTATGTTGATTGAAATCCCATGCCGTGGATCATGGTCATTCAGAATGAGTACTTCCGTACCGAGTACGATATGCACAATCCTACAACGATGCCCGTGCGGCTAGGTTGTAGGTCTTACATAGCGTAATGCAACAATCAATCATAGTCACGGAATAATTATGCTTTGACTGCAAGATGCACATGCTGCTTTACAGAAAAATGGAAGTCAACATGTGTCCATTTGCCAATGTTCGGATCGGCTAGTCGATCGCAATGGTTCATGATTCATACATGAACGTGTCTCATTCAATTCAATAAGACGACTAGCCAGTCTTCTAGTTCCAACTAGGAACGCATGATCAATCATTAGTCAAAGTAACAGTCGGGGTTAATTCGTGATAAGGCATGAAAGTCAAACTAGTATTAAGCATGGTCGAGTCTACAACTAGCATAAAATAGTTGGTAACATATTCTTGAAACCAAGGAAAAGATCCACAACTTCCATGTTGGAAGTTGGAAGAAATTCTAGCCACAATTCGGTCAATTAGGACATATAACAGTTAGAGATAGCCAAAATAGACATTATGCGACCTATTCTGCGACATACATGCGGCTCAACTGCGACATGCGGTCTAGGTGGCCCAACTGCGACATCTATGTGGCTCAATTGCGACATGCGGCCTATGCGGCCCAACTGCGACACCATATGCGGTTCAACTGCGACATGCGTCCCATTCGCGACATCTATGCGGCTCAACTGCGACATGCGGCCTATACGGTCCAACTGCGACACCATATGCGGCTCAACTGCGATATATGGCCTATGCGGCCTATTCGCGACATCTATGCGGCTCAACTGCGACATGCGGCCTATGCGGCCCAACTGCGACACCATATGCGGCCAACTGCGACATGCACCTTATGCGGCTCATCCGCGACACCATATGCGGCCAACTGCGACATGCACCTTATGCGGCTCATCCGCGACACCATATGCGGCCAACTGCGACATGCACCTTATGCGGCTCATTCGCAACACCATATGCGGCAAACTGCGACATGCACCTTATGCGGCTCATTCGCGACACCATATGCGGCCAATTGCGACATACACCTTATGCAGCTCATCCGCGACACCATATGCGGCCAACTGCGACATGCTGACAGATGAACATAGAAATAACCAAAAATACTTTTGGCCATAACTTCCTCAAATTAAGTCGAAATCTAACTTTTTAAAAGCCAAACTTTGGTAGAATTGAATTCTCTATAACATAGAACCATTTATTTTCGAAAATAATAAAGTTTGATAGATCAAAACCACAAAATCCATACGAAAAACCAAAACTTAAAACTTAGATCTACACCCAATCATCCATGGAAATCAAGAACTTCAAGACCTAAACTTGTCGAGGAAGAGAAGATAAACAACATGGACTAAAAATAAATAGGGATGCATGAAATCCCTCATGGTGTGCAAGATGTACTTGCCTCTCCAAATGGGTGGGTGGGAGAGTAATGGAGGATGTAGAAGAAGTAAATGTGAGTAATGAAGAGAGAGAAAAGTAAAAGGGGCATAAATATCAAGCCAAGTCAATCTCCACCACCCATGCCTTCCTACAAGATCTAGGCCATCCACTCCTCTTCATGATGAACCAAGCTAAACCAAATTGGTTTAATGAACAGACTAAGCCAAGGGCTAAAGCAAAATCAGAAAATAAAATACAGAAAAATTAATAAGCGCAAAATTAAAGAATTTAAATACAGAACAAATGTATGCTAAATATTAAATAAATACATTCAAGCAGTACACGTATAAAAATATATATTCTGGGAACGGGGAGTGACATCTCTACCCTCCTTAGAAAAATTTTGTCCTCGAAATTTCAGATCCAAGCAGGACAGAAATGTCAGAGCTAGACTAATCTAAGTACAAGCAATTTGAGCAAGCAGCTATTCTACAATGTCAAATAGCAAATAATATATCCATATTTATCAATCTACGACATTAAGTAAATTCTACTCATAGGGTGGTAAGCATGAGGAATCAAGACAATCAAGGTACACGGAAAGAAATATACTTGTGAGTCAAATAGGTGCGGGTACCGTGATCGGATATCGTCCTCACGTTTCCACATTGACTCTCCTAAGGAGTGATGTTGTCACGACCCGCACCCTAAAGAGGGGCACGAGCACGTGGTTACGTCCAGCCTACGCCGCAGAATCGGCGGTAGAACGCTGTATATAGGGTCTGTAAATACTACGACTAAACAGATAAATGTACCTGTACAGTATATACACTCCGAACGGAGGAACAAAGTAATACTGTCTCAATCACATAATCAAAACTAAGGTAGAAAGCATGGAAAAGAGATATGATAGAAATAAACAGGAAACGAGTCCAAGATGTCTACAAGTCACAGCTAATAACAAATCCAGAGTCTCAGAATAAAATATAAGTATAAGATGCTACAACTGAAATAAACTGCTGGCTCGCAGGCCAGGCAAACCTAACTAACACTAGGCTACTCCGGGTGGGCGAAGTCTAGTGGCTCTACCACTAAGCCTCTGTCTAGGTCAAGCTCCTCAGACTCTATCCCGTAATAAGTCGGGCAATCATCCTCTAAATCATCTGTAAAATTTGTCAACGGTATCCTGTCAGGAAAATAAGCAAGTACAAACACTAACAGCAGTTCCATGTGAATTGACAAATTCTATAAGAGACAGCATAATGAACTACAAGACAAAGATATATGAAGACTTGGGAACTGTTCGGAAGTCGAGTTACAACCCTTAAACCAAACAAGGACCGGGGTTGTAACTCTTCTCCCGAGCAGAACTTAGTCTCCAATCAAGGTACAATGTAAAGGAAAGTAGAGCATGTGAGTAACTGTATATCATGGCATGGTGAAAAAATACTGAATGTTGAACAGAACAGGATATACGATAAGACAAAATAAATATAAAATATGATTTAAATTATTAGAGTGATATGTGATCGGCTTGGGATAAGTGACAGGACAGGCTATCCACTTGGCCCGGCAATCCGCGGTGACCTCAACGGAGAGACATGCCGGCCAACCTGGATAACGAGCACAAGACAAGGGATCTCGCTACACTCTTCGTGAGAGAAGAGTGGCGCGAGCACATGAATAGTGACAGGGTGGCTTGGATCACATAGCCCCTAATAATTCTCTATCCCCGAATATAATGGATCTGGACATGATACGTCATGGCACATGATTTCGTAAGAGGGTAGCAAATCCTCTTAGAAATCGATGTCTATACAAGTACAGGGAACAAGACAGGGAGTGTACCCATATACCCAGAAATCCAGGAATAACATCTCATGTCATGATCCAATGTGTACTAGTCCGTGAGCTATCGTGACTAAGAATCAAGTAAGACACTACGACTGAATCGGATATAGCAGATATCAAGACAATGAAAACTATCAGTAAATGTACTCGCCTGGAGTCCTGAGCTGATAGAGTGAACAGACGCTCAGAGCGATCACAGACCTAAGACAAGATACTATGAGTCAAACAGGACTAAATACTGAAAAGGAAACTAATACAAGTCATGAATGCAAGTCTAAGTCAAAACTAGGTCAATCTAGGTCAAACTGAGTCATACTAGGCCTTACTGGTTCATACTAGGTCATACTAGGTCACTGGAAGTCATTCCAAGTCAAACTAGGTCAATCGGGATCAAGAGTTGGCCTACAGTTGACTTTTGGTCAACTGGTCAAATCTGGTCAACTCTGGTCAACTCTAGGTCAACCATGGTCAACCCTAGGTCAATGGTGACTAATAGTTGACTTTTGGTCAACTACACAAGTCTAATAGAAATCGGGACTAATTTGGGTAAAGTGTTGACCCATAGTTGACTTTTGGTCCAAAAAGTCAACCGTGGTCAACCGGGGCCAAGACTAGGTCTAGGCGACTATTTCTAACTATTACCAACCTCTACAACCCATATCCAAGTCCATCTTGGACTTCGAAACTCATATCTTGGCCGTAGGCCAATATCCTATTTTACCCTTAAAAAGGGTAAAATTCTAGCTTCGGCAACTATCCAGTTAGCCTACCTACGCTTGATATTTTGACCCGATCTCCCTAGGGTAGCTAGATATCAACCTATCTAAGGTTTACCTACCAAGAAAATTGGGTATCCTAAGTATCTAGGCTATGTTAGGATACGGGGTATAGGTTTACCCTATTACCTAACCCATATCATATATTTACCCTCAACTCTACCCAACACTCACTTACATACAACACTCTCACAATATACCACACTCACAAGGCTTTCCTATAGGTTTCCTATTAGTTTTGCACATAGGCTAACTATAGGCTACTAGTATCACTCTCCAGGCTTTCTCTCACACACACACACAAACCTCAAAACACACACACACACACAAGCAATTGTTGGACTGATTTGAAGTGTTTGGTTGCTGGAAATGGGACTTAAGGACAGCCATCTAAGGGTGTGTTTAGGACTGAAATTTAGTGGTGTGAATGATGTATAAAGGGGCTGATTTGTGGACAGGATTTAAGGGTCTTTGAGGGACTATTTTGTAGGGTTTTTGGACAACAATATAAGGGGAAAACTGGGTTGATTTGGTGTGGATTTGGTACCAACATGGACTGTCATTTATGGGGAAGAGGAGGGCTGAAACAGTGGACAGATTTTGGGGTGTTACCCCCCCCCCCCTCACAACTACACTCACAAACCAAGTAATCCCCCCTCACATTCTCTCCTCCACACTCAACCAAACTCTCCACCTACACAAATATTCCCACAACCAAAACCCCTTTATTGCTGAAATCTGGGAGCACTTTCCCCTCACAAACATCACATAACCACCACCATAAATATATATATACATCCATATATAACCACATATATATACCAATATATATATATATATATATATATATATATATATATATATATATATATATATATATATATATATATATATATATATATATATATATATATATATATATATATAGATGATATAACTAAATGGCATGAACCCACAACCATTTCTCCTCCCTACACATGCTAGCCGAACCTGGCTGAAACTTGCTGTTCTCTCCCCACACCACAACATCACACACGACACCATCTTATACATATATATATCCCTTATATAACCATATATTCATATGCCACTATATATATATATATATATATATATATATATATATATATATATATATATATATATATATATATATAAATACATATATACATAGAGAATACTATGTATGAAACTATATACATACAAACTCACCCATTCCCCCTTGCTGGCCGAACCTGGCTGCCCCCTAATCCCAAGCACAACATCACACAAAAACTCATAATAGTCACCATATATATATATATATATATATATATATATATATATATATATATATGTATATATATATATATATATATACATATATATATATATATATATATATATATAGAATGATATATATATAAATATATATAGGAAAGAATATGACACATTGAGATACTCAAATGAACTCACTCTACAATCATGAAAAATCTGGAATATATATAAGAACAACAATAAAACAACATTCAAACATTATCCATGGGTCAAAAAAGGAGGTTTTTCCTATTGGGACACAAACCTACAAGTGGACACTCCTAGAAATATCCAAAGGACACAAAAATGGTCTCAAATGATGGCACCACCATGGGAATCATCATGAAGGGTTTCCTACATGATCTACATGAGAAGAGAAAGAGTTTTGGAGAAGAAATCACCTTGGTTGGAGGAAGAATCAATGGAAGCTTCAAAAAGTGGATGGAGCCTTTGGAGAAGAAGAAGAAAAAGTGGATTGGAATGAAATGGAATGGTTTTCTCTCTCCTCCCTATCCCCTCATGATGTGGCCGGCCACCCCTTGGGTTTTGTCCTATATGGATATTTACAAGTTTGCCCTCCTATGATTTAAATGGCTAAAAATAGGAAAAGGGTTAAACCGGGGGTAGTTTAGTCAAACCGAAACCACTAATCTCTAACTAATTATTAACTAAAATAATAGTCTAGTCTCTAACCAAAATATCTAACATGTGGGCCATGGCTAGCTAGTGTGTGGGCCCGCTAAGGTCAAAATACCCCGGGTCCCCGAAACAAGTCAAAACAAGTCGGAATGGATTGAAATTTGAACCCGATTCAAATAACCCCAAAATAATACAAATAATAAATAAATAATTTCAAAGAAATTTTTAAAGTGGAAAATTACCAAAATACCCCTATTTGTGAAAACTGGGGGTGACAGATGTCCCCAAGCAACACGAACAAGGCTAATTGTTCGGTTCTTGAGTATCTTCTCCCTTCGGTTCAAAATGGACACAGGTTGTTCCTCGTAAGACAGGTTGGTACCAACAACCAGTTCAGAATGATCGAAGATATGGCTTGGGTCCGATACATACCTACGCAACTGAGATACATGAAACACATCATGCACCTCTCGTAACGAAGGTGGAAGGGACAAACGATAAGCAACAACGCCTACCCTATCAAGAATAACAAATGGGTCCACGTATCGCGGACTCAACTTCCCGCGAACGCCAAATCTAATGACCCCACGAGTATGTGAGATCCGCAGGAACACGTGGTCTCCAACAGAAAATTCTAGCGGCCTACGATGCTGGTCCGTCCAATGACGATGTCGATCTTGCACAACTCGAAGTCGCTCTCTAATTCCCTTAACCACTTCAAGTGTCTGAACAATCATTTCTGGGCCTAGCATCTTCCTCTCCCCGATATCATCCCATGCCAGTGGCGACCTACACTTCTTACCATATAGTGCTTCGAATGGCGCCATCTGGATACTAGCTTGATAACTGTTGTTATATGAGAACTCGACTAAGTGCAAGTGACTCTCCCAAGATCCTCCAAAATCTAGGGTGCAAGCTCGTAACATATCTTCCAAAGTCTGAATTGTTCTTTCTGATTGCCCGTCCGTCTGTGGGTGGTAAGCCGTGCTAAATCTCAACTTGGTACCCAGACTATGATGTAGACTCTTCCAAAAATATGATGTAAAGCGGGTATCTCTGTCTGACACAATACTGACAGGGACCGCATGCTGTTTGACTATTTGTTGCATATATAACTCTGCCAACTTTTCTGTAGATTGCCCTACTCTAAAAGGAAGAAAATATGTCACCTTTGTAAGCCGGTCCACTATCACCCAAACAGCTTCTTTACCACTTGGTGATCTTTGTAAACCGGTCACAAAATCTATTGTGATATGTTCCCACTTCCATTCCGGGATAGGAAGCGGTTGTAATAATCCAGCTGGCCTTTGTTGTTCAGCCTTCACTTGGTAACATATTAAGCAACAAAAATGAATCTAGCTATCTCCCTCTTCATTCCGTTCCACCAGAAGTGCTGCTTGATATCCTTGTACATTTTGGTCCCTCCAGGGTGTATAGAATACTGAGAACTGTGGGCTTCTGTCATAACCTCCTGTCTGATATCTCCACTAGGCACACATAGGCGTGATTCAAACCTAAGTGTACCATCTTCGTGAATTTTTATCTCCTTTCTGAGTCCTGACTCATATTCTGTCCTAAGCTTCTGGATCCTTGGGTCCTGTGCCTGAGCTGCCTTGATCCTGCCTACCAAGTCGGATTGAATCCGTAGACTTGCCAGAATTCCTATATCACTAGGAAGTATAACCTCGATCCCCATCTCCTGAAGATCTTCTAAAATATGTTTTTGTGATGTCAACATAAATGCGCCGTCTCTCCTGCTAAGAGCATCTGCTACCACATTAGCCTTGCCTGGATGATACTGAAACTCTACGTCGTAATCCTTGATCAACTCTAACCATCTTCTCTGTCTCATGTTCAGTTCCTGTGAAACCCATTATTTGTATTTAATTATTAAATAATGTTTTGGTATTAGTATTTCAAAAAAATAAAAATAATAATAACTAGTCTTTGGGCTGGTCCCGGAGGACCAGCATTTGGGTGGAGATTTTTTTCTTCTCCATTACTTATTCTTTTCCCCAACTCCTGCTCTACCATACGTTTTCCTACGTTACAACCCATCTCTCC
The DNA here is from genome assembly GCA_029216955.1 of Iris pallida. Classification (NCBI taxonomy): domain Eukaryota; kingdom Viridiplantae; phylum Streptophyta; class Magnoliopsida; order Asparagales; family Iridaceae; genus Iris; species Iris pallida. Next base: position 20,790,925 of record JANAVB010031417.1, on the reverse strand, counting down.
TTTTTATTCTTCCTCTTTATTCCACTCTCCCCAACTCTCCATCTCCCTCTATTTACTCACCCCACTCCCCACGTTCATTTAAAACCACCTCTCCACCATCTCACAAGAGAGATAACTCTCAACTCTCTCTTACTCACCTACTCACCATTCTCTGTTCTCTGGAGAAACACTCACAGAGCCAAACCCCTCCTCTTCCCCACCTACCCGAGCCTCTTCTACCTAACCCTCTTGGCCGTGCCCCAAGGTCCCTTCGGCCGACCAACCCCCGCGCCACTCCGGCCATTTCGCGGAGCCCCGCGCCCCCGTGCGCGATTTTCGTCGTCCCCGAGCGCCGGCGACAGCCCCGGCCAACTCCGGCCGTCCGCGCCCCTTCCGCGGGCCGACAGCTCCACGGCGAGGCCCTTTCCGCCGTCCAGATCCGCGACCCCCTTTGTCCGTGCCACCCTCCGGCGAGCTCGACCAGCGCCGAGCTTCCCTCGCGCGTGGTCCCCGCTGTCCAGATCCGCCCTTCTCGTCGGCTCTCCGGCGGCTGTTTCCCTTGACGATGCCGAAAGTGTCGCTGTCCGCCGACAGCACTGCTCTTCGCGGCGTCTTTATTCTGGCCAGCGTGCCCTATTCTGGATTTACGGCGTTTTCGTCGTTGACGTCGCTGATTTCAGCCTAATTCAGGAATGTCGCTGCTCGACTTCTTTTATTCTTTTTATATCATCTGAGAGCTCTAGCCGAGCACCCCGAGGTATAATTTCTCTGCCCCGTTGCGTTTATTTCGGTAGACTATGATGATATCGGTCCCCGGTTTCCCTTTCGGAAATCCGGTTAAGTACGTGGTAGTTCCGGTTAGCTACGTTAGCATTTTCTGTGATATTGTCTGCTGAGATTTTATGTTGTTGGTTTGTTTGCGGGATCCCGAGTATTTTGGGAAGGTTCTGGTGATTGGGAAATTATTTCTGTGGTTATATTTTCGGGTTATTCTTGGTTGGAACAATTACAGGTTTTTGGTTGGCGTATTTCCCAGTTTTGGGTTACCCCGAAATAGAGGAAATGCTGCCCAAATTTTTACAAAACTTTATTTATTTTGATTTCAAATTGGTTTTTCGGAAAATGAATTTAAAACTGATTTTTGGGCGACGACCGTACCGGTCTGTGGGCCATAGCGAAATGCAAACGCACCGGTCCGACCGGGCGTTGAGGTATTAGCTAGATTTGATGATGGACCGAGTCAGAGACTCCAATTTTTAATTTAAATTATTTTATTTAATGTTTAAGTTATTTATTATAGTTATTTATTTACGGCACATTTTATTTAGTAACTAAATCATTTTCTCTTATTTTATGTAAAAAAGAATTGTACATGGCATAAGCCCATAACTCTAGGATGATTAGCTGTGCCCCTGTATTGCATAGCGTAGATTTTTACTTTCTTTTCTGGGTGGTTGATGTTGATCTTGGGTGGCTTTGGATTGGATGTATAATCGTAGTTAGAGCGTAATCATATATTTAATTAAGAATTAATTAAATGGATAAAATATTAGTAAGATAACTAGTTCATGATTTGTCACTGCAAGAAACTATATTTTTATAGATATATTACAAAAACACAAAGTTTTCCAAAGATAATTGGTTCTTGTTATTATTTTCCAATAATCAAATTAACCGGTTTAATCAACACACGTAGTTGCGACGTAATCGTTAGTTGTAGCTTAATAACAACTAAAACCTGACTAGGACTTGCTACTAGAGATTGCAACAAGCACACTTAGCCTGGTTATACAACAGTTCTAAGTCGAGTTCTCAACTGTAGGAACTCGAAGACATACCTGACGTTCCTCCTCGGTACCAACTCATCTCTCCAGTCATTTTCCTGAGGCAAGTATAGTTTGTGTTAGTTTTACAGTTATTTCTATAATCATTTTACTGCATGTTTAAACCACGATACAAACACGAAACTCTCTTGGAGAGTACTGATTGTGACTACTGTACTGATTGGGACTGGAGGAATAGAGTAATGATTATGACCAAAGCCAACTGTAACTACTGACTGTATTAGCTTTCCCCTCTTCACACGGGGACAAGCCATATCGTATCGTTAGGATACTACTGTACATCCCAAGCCGGTCATAATTCATTGCCTGTTCAAATTACACTGTTTTACCACTAAAAACTATTCTTTCTTCAAACTGTTTAAAACTGCATGATTCTATTATTTACTTTAACTGTTTTAAATTAGCATGAATTATACTTTGCTCCCTCCTGACTGGAGACCCAACATTTTAGGTATCACTGATGAGGCTTTGTTCCGTGATCCCAAGACGAGGATTTCGAGACTGATGAGCTGTTTGCCTAGAGTTTTCTTTTCTTCTTGATGTATGTAGAAAATGGTTTAAGTTGTATCTTTTATTTCGTTGTAAAAGTTTAATAAAGTTTTATTTCCCGATGTTGAGTTGTGACAAATATAGTTGTGTTGTATGGTTACCTGCTACTGAACAGCTTACTGCCGCCGTCTCAACAACGGTACAGGCTGGGCATGATCCGATTCGACCCAAGAAATTGGGACCGGGTCGTGACATGTTTTTAGTGGTGGCCCATGCAGGTCTGAACAACAACTTAGGAAAACATATTTAGAAACAATTAGAACACTAGAACATTTATTTGTCACAACATAGGTCCGAATTATATATAAATAAATATTTTTGTTTGACTATAGACTGCGGCCTAGCCTGGTGCTGCTGGCCTCTACCTTGGTGATGCTGGGGTGGTCTATGTTGTTGCTGTATCGGCGGTCCCTGCTGTCGAAACATCTGATCCTGCGATATCAACGGACGTTGTGCCAACGGTCTTACTTCCACCGCTGGTCCTCGATACTGGCCTGCCCCTGGTGCTGGCAGAGCAGGAAATTGTACTGGTCCTCCTGACCTCGAATTCATAGGACATGTGAAAACCCGATGATCTGGACTTCCACATATCAAACACTGTCCGTTCAATGTCCGACACACATCTCTAGTGTGCCCTACTTTCCCACAATAAGTGCAGCCCGTTGGGGGTTGCTGGTTCTTCCTCTGTTGTTGTTGTTGCCTTGCTGGGGGTGCTGGTCCTCGCATCGCCACATCGTGGATACGAACGCCAGGAGACGGTGTAACTCGGGGCGCTACTCCCCCTCCTCTTTCAATCTGATTGTGAGATCTCTTCTGACCTCCAGTCCTGGATGTGATCCTCTGAATGGTGATCTCATGCCTTCGCGTTATCGTCAACACCTCATCAAAAGTCTGGTAGTTGTGCCCCTCTATTAATTGCAAGAGTTCGAAATGAAACCCTTGCTGAAACCTCATAGCCCTCTGGCTCTCTGTTGCTACCATCTCCGGGGAGAACCTACTCAGTCTGCAGAACTCTGCTGCATAAGCATCCCTGTCTTGCCAGCCTGCTTGAGGTTGATAAACTTCTGTTGTAGCTCAAACTGCGCCACAACTCCATAGTACTTCGTCTTGAATCTGGCGGTAAAATCGTCCCAAGCAACAGGACGTCTGATGCCCACTTCTTCTGATTCCCACCAATCACGTGCGAGGTCCTGAAGTAACAGCTTCACTAGATCCACACGTTCTTCTGTCGGAACCTTAGCCGCTGTCAGAATAGCCTCAATATCCTTAAGCCTTGCATCTGCTGAAATGGCATCTTCTGTGCCCTCGAAACGACGGGGGTTGTACTTGAAAAATTTTGTTGAGGCTCCTGAATTTGTCCTCACCCCTCTTTCCAAAGTCGTCTGCAATCCTTGGTTGAGTAGTACATTCTGCTTTTGTAACTGAGCGTGCATACGTTGCTGGGCCAACATTTGATGTTGCTAAGTAGCCATTATCCCTCTCATGATCTCCAGAAGGGCTGGTGTGTCCACTTCCACAGGGGTGGGTGGAACTATTGGTGGTGTTGGAACCTCCGGATACTGCGGTCCAGCTGCTGGTTCTACTATCACTTCTTCTTGGATAGTCTCTTGAGGTAGTACTGGCCCTTGTTGCTGATCAACATGGTCAGGTTGTCCGTATTGCCCAGGTTGTTGTTGTCCAGTCCTGGCAGATGCGGACGAAGTGACCCTAAGAAAAGGGATAAGTGTCACGCCCCGCTCCCGGATAATCGGGTACGGGTCGATGTCATGTCCGGCCTACACTGTCGTTGACAGCGGTAGTGAGCCGTCTAGTCATGTAAATACAAGAGTATTTCATCACAGCATCTAATCACGGAATCTATACTAACCATCACAGCAATCCACTATATAATTATTACAACTTATACATGAATGTCCGGGTACAAAGCCGGTAAAATATAAATATAAATGATACAATAATGACATATAATCAAATACACTCAATCAATCTCTATACATGAAACTAATGTCTCGATATCAAGTAAGCTCCAATGCCGGTCATGACAATCTAAGGATCCATCTCACCTGTAATCAACGATCCAGTCAGAAAAGGAGCAAAGTACAATGTAACTCAATAAAACTCACCATGGAAGATCAATGGAATGGTATAATGTAGCAAGTAGAACTGAACAAAAAAAATAATGGAATATAATATAAATATGCACTAACTATGTGTACATGTGCAATTGGACGTTATCAACATGTGGGAACTAATATAATCAGGCATATAAAATATATATGCTATCAGTCACGAATAATCAGGCATGTCTAATGACAATGCTATCAGTCACACAATAATCAGGCATGTCTGACGACAATGCTATCAGTCACGCACGAAATGGACTCAGGCATACAGAGTATGCTATCAGGCAATATTTGTCCAATATTAGTCAATCACATGTCTCTAGAATGTCCCCCACCCGACACGAGAACAATGCAAGCAAGCAATCAATCGAGAACGAGTAAAATAATGACACGATAACAAGTGTAAGTGCAATGCATGCAATGATGGTAATACTGAGTACATGTACTTGCCTTGATTCCCGAGAATAGCAATGTCTTCTAATCACCTAAAAATAGAGAAAAAAGTTTTTTTAGAAATACTTCAAAATATTCTCCTAGTCCACCATTAATGGTTTAACCATTAAACCCATTAACTTACTTACTTAGTAAGGTCAAGCCCTAAAGAAACCTAAATCACTCTTTAACTAAAATTGTTCAACACTTAAATGGAACCCATGCATAGGCCCAATCACTTTCTAAGTTCCACACTAACTATCTCTACTACACTTGTTCAACCTAATCACTGCTTGATCAAGAAACATGCCAATACCTAATAATCTAATACTCAGCCTAACTATACTGGCCCATAGACTCGGCCCACACCACAGCCAATATAACATCCTGCTAAAACTAATACATATATAGTGTCATTTTTAAATAATGGAGCCAACGGTCACTAAACAGTGACCAACTCCTCACATTAGTACACATGAGCTTATACTTTGAAATACACGGCTACTGACACCGTGTCCAGTACAAGTAAGACACAAGGCTTGCTACTCACCCAAACTCGTGTCCGAATAGTGATTCTTGCTTGCAAACAATTCGTGTCAGCTTCTGACACCCCAACTGGACACAGATTCTCTTCATGTCAGCAGTATGAACCCCTGTACCATACTGATACGGACGGACACAAGATCTCCCAATCCCAGAGCAAGAAATCGATCAAATTAATACAGAGTCATACCAGAGTAATAATCTCCACGAATTAATCTCTTCCTGAGTCCGATACAGTGTCTTCGAGTCCACAGTTGATGACAAGCTTCACTTAACCATTTCGTCGAACAGATGATGTGCACTAACAAAGAAAACCTTCGTGAGTCCAATTTGAATGGTTCCAACTCCAAATTTGGAGAAAATTCACAAGAAGTCACAAATCTCAGATTAATTTCAAGGACTCAGTCAATTGGATCGATCAAAGACTATCGATACACACACATCGATCAGAAAAGTATTGAAATCATTTGAACAGGGGATGTTCACAACAGACTTACCAAATGAGAAGAGGGACCAATTCGATCTCCACAGTCGATCCTTCGTGTCCGATCGATCGATCAAAATAATTGGTTGCCGACGAGGACTTGAAGTTACTGCGATCAATAGTCTTCTGTGTCTCGTCTTCACAGCAGCCTCTGGACATCGCCATGGCCACAGTCTCCACTCAACCACTTCATTGCCATGGCCGGACCTTTAGAAGCACAGAGAAGAAGAAGGAGCGATCAGTGGAGAACGGAGCAGGGCTTCGCCTCAAGAAGTAGTGATGAAGGAGGAAGGGTCTCGGGGTCAATTTATAGGCGGTGCGGTCACGGTCAGGCAGTTGGGCGGTCAGGTCGGGCAGTGGCGTGGCGGTTGGGCGGGCAGGCGAGGTGGCGCTCGACGGTTAGGCCGTTAAGAATCGGTTAGACGGTTGGAATAGGAAGCTTCTGGAGTACCCTAGAATTCTTGGCCTTCCTCCGTCGCGATCGGCGCCGCAGCCTCGTCGTCGACGTCGTCGCTCCGTCGTCGCGCTGCAATAGAGAGGAGTGGAGGGAAGTTGAATTGAGAAGAAAGGAATTTGAATGAGAAATTAGGTTATAAGCAACGGTTGGTAACGGGTTTGGTTATCGGATCCGGGTCCGTTATGGACCCGCTCACCCTCGCCCCTTTGATCAACAGGCCGTCCCGGCTGTTCAAGGCTATTTTGGCCCATTAGAAATTAAATGGAAAAAATGGGATTAGGATATGGTTAAAGGAATTTAACCTTTTTAGAAAATAACTAAAATTAGGAATAATAGAATAATTGAGAAATAGTGTAACTAAAATAGTTAAAGGGTTTAAAATTAGAATATCCAAATCATAATCTAGGAATTAATCGAGAGAGAGAAAGAAATATGGAAAAATACCAACAACCATTAATAGAATAAATTCTTAAATTAAATCTAATAAAATTATAGAAAAATACTCAAATTATTTATTTAGAAAGTGGAGTTACAATAAGAGAACAATCAAACGATCGGACAGGAAAGATCAATGAAGTCAAAGGATACCGGAATGTCAAGCTATAGTCGAGAGTAACGAATCATGAGATCAAGGGGTAACATGTGTGATTGAGACATCCTATAAATTAAAACACCCCACAAGTCTGAAATCAGACCTGCATGGGCCACCACTAAAACCTTGTCAATCCCAGAACCAGAATACCGGAGAGCGGGGGAATGACTCAGCCAGCTACGTATTACGGGTAGATGAATACCGGATAATACGATCAATGCTGTCTAAAAGACGAGGGAGTGCATACTACATGAAAGTCTTACTAGGGTTACTCAATATCTATTGTCTCAATCATTCCAACAAGAACAATAAATAGAGAATATGTAAGATAAAGCAGTAAGGCGTCCCAAATACTTAGTCAAAATATTCTTGAGATCTGGCTGTACAAAACTTAGCCAGATGATATAGCAAGATATACACAATTGTTATCAGCTGCAGTCTGACTTAATTATAATTATGTAAAAGTAAGTACTAGACAATCCGACTAACATGTCGGTGCCAAACGGCCAAAAGTAAATAGTAAAGACGAGCAGGGAAGCAAGGGACCTACTCATGTCCTCCGGCGATTATTCCTCTAGTATTGACCATCTTAGAGGTGGAAGTAAGCTGAATCATCGGGAACTGGCTCTAAATCTGGCCATGCAAAACCATAGAGGTTAGACCTCTAATAGCAAGTACCGCAAGGAAGCACGGCATGAGGAATTAGAACCAGTAGTAAGAATTAAGAATAAAATAGATTTCTGTTTGCTACTGGGTTCGCACAACATCACGACACTTCAAGCCAACTTCTCAACCAAACAAGGACAGAAGTTGACCCATCATGTCCTGACGTTTTGCTCATCTCAGTAGTTAACAGAGTAGACACAGTACACAAACAAATCAATTTAAACGGCCATGCAAGTACTATGGCTTGCTATTGTAAGTTCCAAGTTGTATTGAAATTATGTAATAAGGGATTCCTCAGTTCTTACAATGTACAAGTAAGGCTAGTCTACCCAATAATCAATTTGCCAATCATGAATTAGACGAGTCCCAGCGGGACGCCCGTCATCAGTATATATAACAATATAGGCAGATACCACTCCCTGTCCGTGTGAAAGATTTGTAGTATCTGTGGGAACCAGCCGGCATGTCGGGACACTAATCGTCCCAAAGATGGCTGCCATGTAAGAACTCGAGAATCCATTCTCTCTATGTAATCGTTATTTTATTTAGCTTAATAGTCCCTATGTTGATTGAAATTCCATGCCATGGATCATGGTCATTCAGAATGAGTACTTCCGTACCGAGTACGATATGCACAAACCTACAACGATGTCCGTGCGGCTAGGTTGTAGGTCTTACATAGCGTAATGCAACAATCAATCATAGCCACAGAATAATCATGCCTTGACTGCAAGATACACATGCTGCTTTACAGAAAAATAAAAGTCAACATGTGTCCATTTGCCAATGTTCGGATCGGCTAGTCGATCGCAATGGTTCATGATTCATACATGAACGTGTCTCATTCAATTCAATAAGACGACTAGTCAGTCTTCTAGTTCCAACTAGGAACGCATGATCAATCATTAGTCAAAGTAACAGTCGGGGTCAATTCGTGACAAGACATGAAAGTCAAACTAGTATTAAGCATGGTCGAGTCTACAACTAGCATAAAATAGTTGGTAACATATTCTTGAAGCCAAGAAAAAGATCCACAACTTCCATGTTGGGAGTTGGAAGAAATTCTAGCCACAATTCGGTCAATTAGGACATATAACAGTTATAAATAGCCAAAATAGGCATTATGCGGCCTATTCTGCGACATGCATGCGGCTCAACTGCGACATGCGGCCTATGCGGCCCATTCGCGACATCTATACGGCTCAACTGCGACATGCGGCCTATACGGTCCAACTGCGACACCATATGTTGTTCAACTGCGACATGCGGCCTATGCGGTCCATTCGCGACATCTATGCGGCTCAACTGCGACATGCGGCCTATGCGGCCCAACTGCGATACCATATGCGGCCAACTGTGACATGCACCTTATACGGCTCATCCGCGACACCATATGCGTCCAACTGCGACATGCACCTTATGCGGCTCATCTGCGACACCATATGCGGGCAACTGCGACATGCGCCTTATGCGGCTCATTCGCGACACCATATACGGCCAACTGCGACATGCACCTTATGCGGCTCATTCGCGACACCATATGCGGCCAACTGCGACATGCACCTTATGCGGCTCATCCGCGACACCATATGCGGCCAATTGCAACATGCTGACAGATGGACATAGAAATAACAAAAATTGCTTTTGGCCATAACTTCCTCAAATTAAGTCAAAATCTAACTTTTCAAAAGCCAAACTTTGGTAGAATTGAATTCTCTACTACATGGAACCATTTATTTTCGAAAACAACAAAGTTTGATAGATCAAAACCACAAAATCCATACGAAAAATCAAAACTTAAAACTCAGATCTACACCCAACCATCCATGGAAATCAAGAACTTCAAGACCTAAACTTGTAGAGGAAGAGAAGATAAACAACATGGACTAAAAATAAATTGGGATGTATGAAATCTCTCATGGTATGCAAGATGTACTTGCCTCTCCAAATGGGTGGGTGGGAGAGTAATGGAGGATGGAGAAGAAGAAGTAAATGTGAGTAATGAAGAGAGAAAAGTAAAAGGGACATAAATATCAAGCCAAGTCAATCTCCACCACCCATTCCTTCCTACAAGATCTAGGCCATCCACTCCTCTTCATGATGAACCAAGCTAAACCAAATTAGTTTAATGAACAGACTAAGCCAAGGGCTAAAGCAAAATCAGAAAATAAAATACAGGAAAATTAATAAGCGCAAAATTGAAGAATTTAAATACAGAACAAATACATGATAAATATTAAATAAATATATTCAAGCAGTACACGTATAAAAATATGTATTCTGGGAACGGTGAGTGACACTTCTCCTGCTTTTCTAGACGATCAACGAGCAATTTCTTAGAATAAAGATCCCTGAAGAATATGCTAAGCTCCGTCAATGGATCCCAAACTGTCCGCGGTAATAATTCCCGAAATGCAATTGGAATTAACCTCTCCATGAATACGTGACAATCGTGGCTCTTCATACCCGTCAATTTATTTTCCTTCGAATCGACACATCTTCTCAGATTTGACACATATCCGTCTGAAAATTTTAGGCCATGGATCCACCGACAAAGTCTCACTTTATTCTCCTTGTCCAGTGAGAAAATTGACTTCGACAGGAACTGTTTTCCATTCTCCTCTATCAAATGTAACGCAGGACGTTTGCATATTTTTTCTAAGTCCAACCTGGCCTTGGGATTGTCTTTCATTTTTTCCTTTACGTCCATCACAGTATTAATTATGTTATCAAACACATTCTTCTCAATATGCATGACATCAAAATTATGTCTGATCAGATTGGTACTCCAATATGGCAGATCCCAGAATATGCTCCTCTTTGTCCAGTTATGATCTCTACCAAATCTATCGTACTTGTACCCAGTTGTAGGATCTTCGATAGCACTTGAAAAATCTCTAACCTCCTCCCATATCGTGGCTCCGTACCACCTTGGCGGTGGATCACCCTTCTCTATAATGCCGGCACGGAATACATTCTTGTTCCTTCTGAACGGATGATCTTTTGGCAGAAATTGCCGATGACAATCAAAGAAGCACGGTTTTCCTCCGTGTTTCAAGCGGAAAGCCTTAGTACGGTCCATGCAATACGGACATGAGAGACGGCCATGAGTGCTCCATCCAGATAACATTCCATAGGCCGGAAAGTCGTTGATGGTCCACATAAGGGTTGCCTTCATCTGAAAATTCTGCTTTCTGGAAACATCGTACGTGTTAGCACCTACTTTCCATAACTGATTCAACTCATCTATCAAAGGCTGTAAGTACACATTAATGTTCCTCTTAGGATTGTTCGGACCAGGAATTATAACGGTTAGAAACATGTACTGAGTCTTCATGCACATCCAAGGCGGTTGGTTATACGGAGTGACAATCACAGGCCAGTACGAATACTGGGATCCCGAAAGACCAAAAGGAGTAAAACCGTCAGAAGATAGCCCCAACCTGACATTACGCGGATCTGAAGCAAAATCAGGATACACTCGATCAAAGTGCTTCCACGCTTCTCCATCGGATGGGTGATCCAACACTCCTTCAATCTGTTCTCGCATGTGCCAACTCATATTTTCGGCCGTCTCTTTCACCATAAATAATCTTTGCAACCGCGACGTTAAAGGCAAGTAGTGCATTGAATCGGTCGGTCTTCTTGCACCGGTAGATCTTCCTGTACTAGTTGTCTTATAGCGATCAGCACCACGAAATCTGCACACATTTGCGTCCTTGTCGTCTTTGTAGTACAGCATGCACCCATTGTGACAAGAATCGATTTTCTCGTATCCCATCCAGAGCGATCTCACCATCCTCTTAGACCGATAGAAGTCTTTAGGTAACTTAGCACCCGCCGGCAAGATCTTTATAATCAACTCCAACACTCTGTTGTAGCTTACGACATGTTAAAATCTGACTTAATGATCAACAGTCTTGTAACCAACTCCAACGGTGAATGATCATCACAACCAGGATACAATGGAGTCCTTGCATTCTCCAGCAAGTCCATGAACTTTGCAGCATCGACATTCGGTACCTCATCAGCTGCATCATGAACGAAACTAGGTCCCGCAGAGTCGAAAACCATGTTCACGCACCCGTCGTCGTATGCATGATTATCTGAAACAAAATTAGGTCCCGCATGCATATACGACTCAACATAAGGCTCCGGCTCTGATGCTAAAGACACAAGTTCTCCGTGTGTGGTCCACTGATAGTAGTTAGGCGTAAAATCCCTCGAGTACAAATGATATGTCACTTCCACTTCTGGATAATATTTTATGTTATGACATTTCACACACGGACACTTAATTTTGGTGCCGTCCATGTACTGAGGAAACGCCTTAGCAAACTGCAGGAACTGCTCTACTCCCACTATGTATTCATCCCGCACACCACACATATCATCAAGACGACGATTGTACATCCATGAACGATTCCGCAAGTAGTAATTCATATCCATTTGGAAATAATTCTGCAAAGATGGACACACATTATCCAATAGGCATAAATTCGTATATTATATCTTATTATGGGACACACATTAGTAGCGGACAGTTACTAATAATGCTATATCGCACATAAGTTCTTGTGCATCCAACGTGTACACATACGCTATCGATTCTTACTGATGCCAATCTCATTCAGACACACTAGATTCGTTTCGATATCGCCAGGGTCAAGTTGAAAATTGTCTTAACATCAATTTTCAAGACTTGAATATAATGTCACCTACAATCGATATCTAAGATCCCACGACAAAGTCAAAGACCCCATGAATATAATGTCACATACAACCGATATCTCATTCAGACACACTAGATTCGTTTCGATATCGCCAGACCATATATATATATATATATATAATGTCACCTACAACCGATATCTAAGACCCTATGACAAAGTCAAAGACATTATTGACAAAACTTGAATATAATATCAACTAATTACAACCACAACTAGTACTAAATAAGTCTCCTAGTATGATATAGAGGTAAATAAATAGTATACTAGATTGACTGACACTCGACTGAACATCCTCTGGACACATACTCAAGCCTATACTACACACTCACACACCACTCTACTATACTCACATATACACACATAATTGTTACCTTATTATATATATATATATATATATATATATATATATATATATATATATATATATATATATATATATACCTTAATATTACACACACTTACACACTCTCAAACACTACACAAACCTATAGCTAATGCATATACACACTAATATCTATATCCCCATATACATTTAGTATCACACACTAATCAATTACTCTCAACTCTACACACACACACACACACACACACACACACACACACATACACACACACACACACATGTGTAGCTATATTTACCTTATAACTTAGTATCTTGATATACCCAATCCTTACCTACACTTGGCAATTACAATAATTCTCTCTCTAATACTAGCTAATGATCTAACAATGTACTCCATCCCCGATTGGGTTTAAATTTTTATCCCCATCCCCGTCCCCGTTTAACAATGTACTCTCCGTCCCCGTCCCCGCAACCCGCCCCGTTAACACTTTTGGGAGTAGATTTTTTGTCCCCGTCTCTGTTAATAATTTCTTCTTTATAGTATAAACTATTTTATTCCAAAATTTTTTACAAGACAATGTTGATAAACATTCACACACAAGACCAACAAAAAATTTTGATTTATATCATCTAACTCTCTATCTCGATTCCCTTGTAATTACTCGTATTGTTCAATGCATCTCTCTTATTTCTCAAATACTATATACATTATCATCACTATCCTCCTTAGCTCTCTCTCCCTCTCATGTCCTTTTTAAACATTCATGAGTTCAATCACAACTCTTCCCCTTCTCATCATATTCATTTCATTCTTATACACCAAATAACGTATTTATTATCAATATATTTTCTATTCATTAAAACTTTAGCCCTTCACCCATTTTATACTGTGTCTGTGTGTGTGTGTGTCCGTGTGTCCGTGTGTGTGTGTGTGTTTGTGTGTGTGTGTGTGTGTGTGTGTGTGTGTGTCCGTGGGAGGAGGAGGAGGAGGAGGAGGAGGAGGAGGAGGAGGGAGAGGAGTTAGGTTAGGGTTGTTGGCCCAATGATTACATCGTGTTTTTGAATATGGCTAATCAGTTAAGTTTAACATTATGATGTCACTAATATTCATATACTCACTATCATGTTGCTACTTAAACTTAGCATTGTCCTAATTGTCCTATATTATATTGCTATGCTTGTATCGTACTGCAACATATTTTGCTGGCCTAACATATATTTGTAGACATGCAGTAAGCATGATCAAACATGATCAAACCAGGACATAGGCAATGAAGAATTAATGATGGACCAAAGACGGCGTCATACAAAGAGATTTCTTCGAACCGCCTAGCGACCTATCTGGGGCCTCGCATCGGGGGTTTCCCGAAAGGTATTCAGATTTTCAGATCTGTTATCTTTGGACGACTGCTGTCAAGGAAAAAGACATCTTCAGATCTACTCAAATATCAGAAGCAAGGCGTCATCAAAGGGCTCTTGGTTTTCTTTTTGTTCCAAGTCTGTAATCTTTATTTTATTGAGTCTAGGAGAATGTGTACGTTGAGTCGTACTGAGTCATCTCAACCCCTAGACATATCTCTCCAAGCTCTACCATTCAAACAGACCAATTCCTGAACCAAGCCCAAGCTCCACCAAAGCCCAAATGCTATTTGAACATTCTGCCACCAAGGAGGCAGAGTTCGGGCCGAACTCTGCCCCCACACAGAGTTCGGGCCGAACTCTGTCCCCTGATTTCCAGGAACTGATTTTTAGGGTTACCAATTGCTAGCTGGTACAACGGCCATATTTTTGAATTTTGAGGACAGAATTCTGCCCGAATTCTGCCTTCCAGACTAGTATATATTGGGCATGATTTCAACCATTTCCATTCATCTCTTCATCATCTTTCTATCTCTCACTCTCAATCATCTAAGCCTTATACTACCTAAGCCTTACTCTTCCAATCTACTAGCCAAAAAACTTTCTAAGCCCCAAGGTGCTCAAGTGCGATTCATGTAACGCCCCAGTCCCAAAATACGTAGGACTAGGAACGAAGACATGCCAGCTGTATTCATACAAAGTATACTCCAATATATGGAAGCCTCGTATAAATACATAAGCTGTAAAATGCAGTAAAACCACAACTAATCTCATCCACAAGAATAAAAGAATAAAAGTTTATATAATGAGAATAAATTTGTCTTGATACAATATGTTGGGCGGAGACAAATTCACTACCAACAAGATAAGGAAAAATACATGAGAAAGAATTGAGTTTTTAGCGAGCGAAGCGAAGACGATCCAAGCGCAATAATCCTCGAAGAAATGGCGAAGATCACGGCTAGAGCTAGAACACCTGCGAAAGACAATAGCACACACCTGGCAAGACAACCAGGTCCTCAGAGGGACGTAACAAGACACATAATAGCATGTCATATAAACTGAATAAATATTGCTCAAATAAATAAGTAAATTGAATTATAACATGTTTCAATACGCACCTACTGAACGAGCATACCATCCCCCCAAACCAACAAGGACAGGAGATGGTAAACTAATTCACGGCGACGTATCTTTCCATGCTAAGAATCCGATATGGTATCCGGACCCCAACAAGGTTCAATACCTTCTCATCGAAGTAGTAAGTCACACCTACAACCAAACAAGGACAAGATATGACGAACTAATTCGCGACAAGTTATTGTTCCAAGTCACGGTAAGATACAAGTACCCAAACCAAAAGTACTCGTACCTAACGGATAGGGTAGCCTACCGTTCTAAGTGAAATATTGTTAAGAACAATCCTTCCTACGCATGGGCCCTGGCTAAATAGGATCGGCGTAGTCCCCCTTGGGCACCAGAGGCCCCAGCAGGAAGAGCATGACGTTCCGCAGAATCGTCAGTGGCCGTCAGTAATCTTGGGTCATCAACCCCGTATCTCCAGCGGAGAGTCCGGGTCACAAGGAAAAGTGCATCGAAGCCCATACGCTAAGGAATTGTCCTCCCCGCCCAATGCCTATTATGTTGTATCCACAACATTAACCTCTATAACCGCTAAGTCAAACTAGCATGCAACCT
Organism: Iris pallida; assembly: GCA_029216955.1. NCBI lineage: Eukaryota > Viridiplantae > Streptophyta > Magnoliopsida > Asparagales > Iridaceae > Iris > Iris pallida. The sequence goes on along the minus strand of JANAVB010031417.1, from coordinate 20,775,123 downwards.
CTATTAGCGGTTATTCCTATCGCACGGCTTGTACGTACTGGTGGCCAGCCAATCACGCACTTCCTGTTCTACATGCGACACACAACTTCGTGTTTACAACGTGTCAAGGCCAATGAATGCGACACACAAGGTGGTCCCTTAAATCTAGGTTTAACTTGTAAGAAAAATAATACACAGCAGGAAATATAAATGAACAGTTATGCCATGTATCACAGTTTATTTTGCATAAAGAAAATAAGTAATGCATGAAATATGAGCTAAAATAATTAAACAGCTAATGGCAAGGTGTCATGCCTGGTAGGATGCCTGGTGTGCTGCGATAATCAATGTGGCACGATCTGCAACTTCGATGTAACAACTATGCAAGGTGACTTCGGATGGTGGCACAGACAGTTCCATCGGGTCCAGGACGGTCAAGTTAGCTAGGGTCGATAGGAGAAAGGACAGAATTGGTCATTGAATAGGAACTATGGGTGGGTCACGGACATGAGGATAATCGAAAAGGTTTCGTATAAATATACATCTATTTGGAAAATATTTATTATATTTTGAAAACTATATGTAGTGGAATAGTTTTGATAAATACTCAAGTGATAAAAAATTGTTTTTTTTTTTTACATCAAATCTAGGTTCTACTTTAGGTAGAAAATATTACAACCATACCAATGAAATAACATAACATATTTTTGGTCAAAAGCTTAGTTTAAAATACCCCCAAAAATATAATAATCTTTTTTTTTTGCTTCTAAGCCAATAGCTTGAAAATATAGCAATAACATTTTTAACCCAAATTTGGAAAGATTTATAGGTTTAGTTAATTAATATAAAAATACTACTTGACAAAAATACAATGATAATAATATCAATAATAATAAAACAATATAATAACAATAAATATAATAATAATAATAATAAAAATAATAATAATAATAATAATAATAATAATAATAATAATAATAATGATAACAGCTACTAAAAGAGGTAAAAAAAACCAATGAAAAGCAAAGTTTACGTCCAATGATAAAATTTATAACAAACCCAAAGAAGGAAGCTGCTGTTCTTCCTTCTACGCTACACAATAAAATAATAGTAATAATAATAATAAGTAGTAGTTATAACTTCTTACTGCTTGTTACTGTTTAAAACATAAATCAAAATAATAAAATTTAAATAACTAAAAATAATTAAATAATGAAAAAAATAACTTAGAACTTGAGAACAGTTGTTCTCTCTTCGAGAGAACAGAAGGTACTTCTTCCTTTTAAAACAAAATCAAGAAGAAAGAGAAAGAGAGTGAAAAGGGTTTGAGAGCTGAGAGGAGCGGTGAGCGAGATGAGCGAGAGGGAAGGGAGGAGAGAGCGGAGAGAGAGAATGGGCGAAACGGCGGTGAGAACGGAGCGGCGCGCGTGAGGGTTTTCCAGCGGCGGAGGCGAAAGGGGGCTCCGGCGAACGGCAGGCGGAGGACGAAGGGGGTTTCGGCGCTTGGGAAGCGCGGAGGCGCGGCCGATCAGAGCTGGGAGAGAAGTGATCGGGAGATGGGGAGAGGCTCGCTGGCGGGTGGCCATCGGCGCCGGAGTGGCGCGCTGGCCGGCGGAGGTTCGAGGAGGGGAAGGTCCTGTGGCATTGGCCGGAGGGAAGCGGACGGAGGAAGGAGAGCGCGACGGCGGTCGGCCATGTTCGGGGCAGAGTCGCGGCTACGGGCGGGAGCGCGCACACGGCGGTGGCCGGAGGCGTAGGCGTGGGTCACCAACGGGCGGCGCAGCGGTGAGCCGACACAGCGGAGGTAAGCTGGTGGCGGTGATGTTTATTTTCTAGGGTTTTCCTTGCTGGGTCTTTTGGGGAATTTTGGGGGTGGCCGCGACGGAAGTGCGACGGAGACGAGTGTTGGTCTGTGGTGTCGGGAGGCTTGGGGTTGGTGCTGCCAGGTCTGGTGGTGGTCGGGGCGAGGCTGGCCGAAGCCAAGGGTTCGGTTGAAAGCCTGGGGTGGTGATGAAGGTGGCCGGGTTGTTGGTTGTGGTTGGGATCACGGTGGTCGTCGGGGTTGTGTCGACGGGTGGTCGCTGGCTGTGGGATGGTTGCCGCGGAGATGACAGTGATTGGTGTGACGGTGGTGGTGTAATGTCGAGGGGAGGATGATGGTAGTCGTGGTCGAGGGGGGGTAGTATGTCTTAGGATTTGGGATTTGTATTGTGTCGGGTTTGTCGACACGAAAGAGATAAATGTATTTTGTAAAAAAAATGGAATAAGAACTGGACGATGGAACACGGACACGGGGCACGCACCATGGTTGGAGAATTAGTTGTGGAATAATTTGGTGGATGATAAAATAGTGGAGGAGTACTTAACTATTTATAGGATGTGGGAATTCCCACTTAGATAAAGATTAGGATTGTTCAAACCCAAAATAGATATTCCCTAATTTAATTTAAAATAATCAAATTAAAAATCCAAATCCAAATATAAATCCTATTTAAATTATATCACTTAAGTTTAAATCAAAATCAAATGATCAAATTCCAAATATAGAAATTAGTTTAATTTATTTAAATAATTCAAAAATCAAATCAAGATTTAAATTGCAACCATATTTTCAAAATATGTTTTCCAAAATTACCGATAATAATAATTTCGAAAATAATAAAATATTAATATTAATAAATCTCGAAATTTACATCTTCATTTAAAATAGACTAATAAATAATTTCAAATATATGTATGCACACATAATGCATACATGATTATAAAATATTATTTATGATTAATAACTGCTATAAACGAAAAGGTTTTCTTAATTAAAATCTTAAACTTGAAATTAATAGCTAGAAATAATTATTGTCTATATTTACTTGAAACTATAAAATAATAAATAAAATATTTTTCTAAAGTATGTACGCTCGCACATATTCGCACTCGTCGAGCAAAAACAAAGTTCGTGCGCGACGTAAAATACGATTACGTGACGTACAATACAAAATTTTAAATCGGTATCAAATTTATTAATAAAAAAAATAGTAGAATTTTAGGGGTTTTACATCCTACCCAACTTAAAAGAATTTCGTCCTCGAAATTAAGAATTAGTAGGGGGGTGAGAAGGCACGTGGGGTATTGGGGAGGAATAATCATTCACGACATCCAACGCAATCATACATTAGGAAATTGCGGCTTTAAATCGGCGAGAGAAATCATGGGTTAGCTCAAGAAAGAAATGAGTACGGGTTAAAGTTAAAACAAGATATCAAGCAATAAAGAATATTACGGAAAGAGAAGATAAATTAGCGTTATGGCTTGAGAGTAGGTCGAGGGCACGATTAGGAGAACGATTAGATTCACTTAAATTAAGTGATTAGAGGGTCTCGATAGGGCCAAGTAGTTTAGGATGAAGATATAGCAATATCGAGTGAGAATGGTCATAGCCGATTGGAAGGCTAGGGGAAGTTTGAGTATAATGCTTTCGTCCTTCTAAAATAGGTAAAAACGAAAGCAATAAGGAGTTGAAAGACGATGATATCGAATACGAATACGTGGTTCAAGGGCGACCGAAATAAAGTTTCAAAGGAATTGTCAAGGCAGTCGTGGATGGAATTCTAAAGGACAGTTTAATTAAGTTCCATCCACGTAGAATAATAGATAAAAGCGAACCAAAGTGCACTTGGTTGATCAGACCATTATGCACCGGTTCTGATTAGACAATAGGCTAGTGAGCGCTCAATAGCATATGTCATGAACAAACTCGATAAAGAATAAGCTTGCAAAAACTAGGCTACATTAGCATCATTAGTAAAAACGGTCAATACATAGGCACAAGAGATTAAGATTTAAAGAAGGTATAATGATTCTAAGTCATACAGTCGTCCTATAGTCTTCTTGTCCAAGTCTTTGGTTGACTAGACGGGTTGGGTCCTCTAGATTCTAGGATCTAAATAAGCTTACTAATATAGGTCACTAGGTCAAAGGGATTACTAGTTCATAAGGTATACTACCCAACTTAAAAGAATTAAACTAATGGTGTTTTGGGACAACTAACTAGTAGGGTCAATTTCTATCAAGCACGAAGGGAAGATAAGAATAGGGATGGAAGCAAGCAAGCAAGATGCAATCGATGAGTCAACGGTAGATAAAATCAAGGAAAAAGGTCAAGTATGTGGATGAGATCCTAGACTTCTAATCCTATTCGCAGGCTTGCTTGGCACGGTAAAGTAACCAAACAATTTATCTTGACCTGAATGGGCCACCACAAAAACATGTAACGCCCCAGTCCCAAAATACGTAGGACTAGGAACGAAGACATGCCAGCTGTATTCATACAAAGTATACTCCAATATATGGAAGCCTCGTATAAATACATAAGCTGTAAAATGCAGTAAAACCACAACTAATCTCATCCACAAGAATAAAAGAATAAAAGTTCATATAATGAGAATAAATTTGTCTTGATACAATATGTTGGGCGGAGACAAATCCACTACCAACAAGATAAGGAAAAATACATGAGAAAGAATTGAGTTTTTAGCGAGCGAAGCGAAGACGATCCAAGCACAATAATCCTCGAAGAAATGGCGAAGATCACGACTAGAGCTAGAACACCTGCGAAAGACAATAGCACACACCTGGCAAGACAACCAGGTCCTCAGAGGGACGTAACAAGACACATAATAGCATGCCATATAAACTGAATAAATATTGCTCAAATAAATAAGTAAATCGAATTATAACATGTTCCAATACGCACCTACTGAACGAGCATACCATCTCCCCAACCAAACAAGGACAGGAGATGGTAAACTAATTCACGGCGACGTATCTTTCCATGCTAAGAATCCGATATGGTATCCGGACCCCAACAAGGTTCAATACCTTCTCATCGAAGTAGTAAGTCACACCTACAACCAAACAAGGACAAGATGTGACGAACTAATTCGCGACAAATTATTGTTCTAAGTCACGGTCAGATACAAGTACCCAAACCAAAAGTACTCGTACCTAACGGATAGGGTAGCCTACCGTTCTAAGTGAAATGTTGTTAAGAACAATCCTTCCTACGCATGGGCCCTGGCTAAATAGGATCGGCGTAGTCCCCCTGGGCACCAGAGGCCCCAGCAGGAAGAGCATGACGTTCCGCAGAATCGTCAGTGGCCGTCAGTAATCTTGGGTCATCAATCCCGTATCTCCAGCGGAGAGTCCGGGTCACAAGGGAAAGTGCATCGAAGCCCATACGCTAAGGAATTGTCCTCCCGCCCAATGCCTATTATGTTGTATCCACAACATTAACCTCTATAACCGCTAAGTCAAACTAGCATGCAACCTCTATTAGCGGTTATTCCTATCGCACGGCTTGTACGTACTGGTGGCCAGCCAATCACGCACTTCCGTGTTCTACATGCGACACACAACTTCGTGTTTACAACGTGTCAAGGCCAATGAATGCGACACACAAGGTGGTCCCTTAAATCTAGGTTTAACTTGTAAGAAAATAATACACAGCAGGAAATATAAATGAACAGTTATGCCATGTATCACAGTTTATTTTACATAAAGAAAATAAGTAATGCATGAAATATGAGCTAAAAAATATTAAACAGCTAATGGCAAGGTGTCTTGCCTGGTAGGACGCCTGGTGTGCTGCGATAATCAATGTGGCACGATCTGCAACTTCGATGTAACAACTATACAAGGTGACTTCGGATGGTGGCACAGACAGTTCCATCGGGTCCAGGACGGTCAAGTTAGCTAGGGTCGATAGGAGGAAAGACAGAATTGGTCATTGAATAGGAACTATGGGGTGGGTCACGGACAGGAGGATAATCGAAAAGGTTTCGTATAAATGTACATCTATTTGGAAAATATATTATATTTTGAAAACTATATGTAGTGGAATAGTTTTGATAAATACTCAAGTGATAAAAAATTGTTTTTTTTTACATCAAATCTAGGTTCTACTTTAGGTAGAAAATATTACAACCATACCAAAAAATAACATAACATATTTTGGTCAAAAGCTTAGTTTAAAATACCCCCAAAAATATAATAATCTTTTTTTTTTGCTTCTAAGCCAAATAGCTTGAAAATATAGCATAACATTTTTAACCCAAATTTGGAAAGATTTATAGGTTTAGTTAATTAAATAAAAATACTACTGACAAAAATACAATGTAATATCAATAATAATAAAACAATATAATAACAATAATAATAATAATAATAATAATAATAATAATATAATAATATAATAATAATAATAATAATGATAACAACTACTAAAAGAGGTAAAAAAACCAATGAAAAGCAAAGTTTACGTCCAATGATAAAATTTATAACAAACCCAAAGAAGGAAGCTGCTGTTCGTCCTTCTACGCTACACAATAAAATAATAGTAATAATAATAAGTAGTAGTTATAACTTCTTACTGCTTGTTACTATTTAAAACATAAATCAAAATAATAAAATTTAAATAACTAAAAATAATTAAATAATGAAAAAAATAACTTAGAACTTGAGAACAGTTGTTCTCTCTTTCGAGAGAACAGAAGGTACTTCTTCTTTTTAAACAAAATCAAGAAGAAAGAGAAAGAGAGTGAAAAGGGTTTGAGAGCTGAGAGGAGCGGTGAGCGAGATGAGCGAGAGGGAAGGGAGAGAGAGGAGAGAGAGCGGAGAGAGAGAAGGGGCGAAACGGCGGTGAGAACGGAGCGGCGCGCGGGAGGGTTTTTTCCAGCGGCGGAGGCGAAAGGGGGCTCCGGCGAACGGCAGGCGGAGGACGAAGGGGGTTTCGGCGCTTGGGAAGCGCGGAGGCGCGGCCGATCGGAGCTGGGAGAGAAGTGATCGGGAGATGGGGAGAGGCTCGCTGGCGGGTGGCCATCGGCGAGGAGTGGCGCGTGGCCGGCGGGAGGTTCGAGGAGGGGAAGGTCCTGTGGCATTGGCCGGAGGAAGCGGACGGAGGAAGGAGAGCGCGACGGCGGTCGGCCATGTTCGGGGCAGAGTCGCGGCTACGGACGGGAGCGCGCACAGGCGGTGGCGGAGGCGTAGGCGTGGGTCACCAACAGGCGGCGCAGCGGTGAGCCGGCACAGCGGAGGTAAGCTGGGGCGGTGATGTTTATTTTCTAGGGCTTTCCTGCTGGGTTTTGGGGAATTTCGGGGGTGGCCGCGACGGAAGTGCGACGGAGACGAGTGTTGGTCTGTGGTGTCGGGAGGCTTGGGGTTGGTGCTGCCAGGTCTGGTGGTGGTCGGGGCGAGGCTGGCCGAAGCCAGGGGTTCGGTTGGAAGCCTGCGGTGGTGATGATGGTGGGGGTTGTTGGTTGTGGTTGGGATCACGGTGGTCGTCGGGGTTGTGTCGACGGGTGGTCGCTGGCTGTGGGATGGTTGCCGCGGAGATGACAGTGATTGGTGTGACGGTGGTGGTGTAATGTCGAGGGGAGGATGATGGTAGTCGTGGTCGAGAGGGGGGGGTAGTAGGTCTTAGGATTTGGGATTTGTATTGTGTCGGGTTTGTCGACACGAAAGAGATAAATGTATTTTGTAAAAAAAATTGGAATAAGAACTGGACGATGGAACACGGACACGGGGCACGCACCATGGTTGGAGAATTAGTTGTGGAATAATTTGGTGGATGATAAAATAGTGGAGGAGTACCTGCCTATTTATAGGATGTGGGAATTTCCACTTAGATAAAGATTAGGATTGTTCAAACCCAAAATAGATATTCCCTAATTTAATTTAAAACAATCAAATAAAAATCCAAATCCAAATATTTCCTATTTAAATTATATCACTTAAGTTTAAAATCAAAATCAAATGATCAAATTCCAAATATAGAAATTAGTTTAATTTATTTAAATAATTCAAAAATCAAATCAAGATTTAAATTGCAACCATATTTTCAAAATATGTTTTCCAAAATTACCGATAATAATAATTTCGAAAATAATAAAATATTAATATTAATAAATCTCAAAATTTACATCTTCATTAAAATAGACTAATAAATAATTTCGAAATATATGTATGCACACATAATGCATACATGATTATAAATATATTTATGATTAATAACTGCTATAACGAAAAGGTTTTCTTAATTAAAATCTTAAACTTGAAATTAATAGCTAGAAATAATTATTGTCTATATTTACTTGAACTATAAATAATAAATAAAATATTTTTCTAAAGTATGTACGCTCGCACTATTCGCACTCGTCGAGCAAAAACAAAAGTTCGTGCGCGACGTAAAATACGATTACGTGACGTACAATACAAATTTAAATCGGTATCAATTTATTAATAAAAAATAGTAGAATTTTAGGGGTTTTACAATTCAGCTAGAAGTTTTTTGTGCAAGAGTTGTGAAAGAAAGTCACTTGGACTTCCAAGTTTTGCCACCTGCGATATGTAAGAAGTTGGCGTGCTCTTTGAGTAAAGGCACGTGGTTGTACACTATTTCACAAATAGTGGATTTCAATCCTGAGCTAGAGTTTCAGGCCTGGACTAGTCCTCACGAGGGAAACCAGGTTAAAACTGCTGTGTTTTGCGTATGCTCTTTCTGATCTTTATTACTTCCGCATTTCTCTCTGATTTATACTATCTTGATAGTGTTTTATGGAGGTGATATGAGTTAATTTTTATTTGGTGATTATCGACACAAACTCTATTCACCCCCCTCTAGAGTTGCCTACACGTTTTCAAGGGTTTTACCTGAGGAAGAGGAGGAGTAGCTCGGATTGGGGAGGAGGAGGCGCGAGAGGAGGAGCTCGACGGGGGGGAGGGGGGGGAGTAGGGGTCGCCGGGGGTGGAGGGAGTCGCCGGGGGGGGGGGGGAGGGAGTCGCCGGTTGGGGGGGGGAATTTGTCGCCGGGGAAAGAGAGCTCGAAATTTCTAATTTTCGAATGAGGGGGAAAAAGGAAGCAGCGTGCCCTAAGTAAAAACGTTAGCGACGTCAAGAGTAGACGTCGCTAAACGTCGCAAACATTTTAATATATGACGACATATTTTAATAATATATCGCTGAACGTCGCTATTCAGTGATGTAATCTACCTAATGTCGCTGGCCGTCGCTATTCAGCGACGTTTTGCGATGTATATAGAAAGGAGTCGCTATATAACATATCTAGCGACGTAATTTTATTCCGTCGCTAAAGTACGTCGCTAATTTAGCATATTTTAGTAGTGTGGAAACAATTTGAAGTTGCCATAGCGTGCCGTAAAAGGTTGCGTCAGTATTGCTTATTACGGCATCTTCCAATTATTGCCGTATAAGAGAAACTAATTTACGGCATTAATTGTTGCCTTATAAGAAATCTTTTTGTTGCCTTTAAAGATTATTATTAATGGCAATATTAGTAGCCGTAATTTTGAACAATATATGGCAAATATTATTGTCATATATCATCAGTCCATAAATGGCAAGATTATGTTGAAATATTGTATTTATTTTAATGGCAATATTTTGTGTCGTAAACTACTAGTTATATGGCATTATATATTGCCATATTGCAATCCATATGGTAATTCTTCGTTAGGCATGTCTTTATTGTCATGTTTGAGAACGTAAGGCAACTGCCGGATTCCATTTGAAAAATTAATTTTTACTCTTTATTGCCATGATCGACAAAATATGGCAATTAATAGGCCAATATTTGAAATATCAACTAAATTCAATTGCCAAAATTTAAGTAGATCTTAACCAAATATTAAATATAGATATAATTCAATTTGTACACTTCAAATAAAAAAATAACTTCTAATTAAATATGGTAGATTCAGTACTACATCATTAATATTACTAAAACCAACTCGCCCGGAATCCATATATCATATCCAACATTATGAGGCACAAATCATTTTATATGAGGTTCAAATTCAAATAGAAAACTTGACACCCCCAACTTAAACTTAAATTCGTTGCCTCCTTGTTCCCTCCATATATATACATGTCTGCAAAAAAAAATTTGACAGTTGTGGTGCGCCAATTCGCAGCTATACGATCTTTATACCCTGGTATGGATAAACAATAAAATTAGCCTATAGACCAAAAAATGTTTAATAAAAAATATATATATTAAGGTCGTGAAAATTCCTATGTTTCATTTGTTTTATATGAATGGTTACAACAGATGAAAGTTGTATAAATATTTTATTTTAAGGATAAAAACTAATGGAAATAATCTATTTACAATCAAACTCATTCATTGGCCTAAATTGTTCTATTTGCAATGACAACCTCACATTTATAAAAATATGTTTGTGAAAATATACAATTTCATCATATAAAATTTTTCAAGTTTATTCTCATGCATGCATATATGGTTCAACCTGCATAGATGGTTGTACAAAAAATCTTCCATAGATTAATTAAAAGAATATTATGGCATATTGCTTCTCAACCTTCCATAGATGGTTCTAAAACAACTCTTCCATAGATAATTAAAATAATATTATATGCATATGGTTCTCAACTCCAGGTGGCTATAAAAAAAATCTTCCATAAATAATTAAAATAATATTTATGGATATATGGTTCTCAACCTTCCAAAGATGGTCTAAAAAAAATCTTCCGTAGATAATTAAAGAATATATAGGCATATATGGTTCTCAACCTTTCATGTATGGCTGTAAAATTTTTTTTTAACCTTCCATAGATAATTAAAGAATATTGTGATTCTAGTAAATCGAATCTAAACAAAGAAAATATTTATTTTATCTTCATAAATATATGGTAATTATTCAATAGTATATTGTAGAACTATTAGGATGATAATCAAGTAAAAACAACCTAATTAATATTTAGAATTTTTTTTACAAACTCATTATCAAAAAATTTATCAAATCTTATTCCTCTAAATCTTTTTAGAAGAAGTGATAATAGAAGATTTGAAGGTTCAGGGTCCATGAGTAATGTAGAGAAAACTAAGAGAAAAATTTCATCGTGTGTTCCGGAGTAATTAGTTGGAGAAAAATTTCACAATTTGATCAAACGCATTTATTAACCAAAAATTAGAACACAAAATAAAGCAACATTTAAATAATTATCCATACCGATTAGTCCTCGATCACTCGGACTCGATGGCAGCATAGACATTACTAGAGGCGCTCAGAACCCAAAATCCAAAATTCTCGTTCCCAAAGAAATCCACAAATGAAAGAAACAAAAAAAAAATAACAAAATAGAAATAGAGGTTAATGAAATACCTAGGTTGAAGAAGGGGAAGAGAGATCTAGGTGAAGGGGTAAAGAGAACCAAAGTTTAAAAGAGACCTAGATTGAGAGAGAATAGGAATTAGGAATTGGCAAAATAATAAAGGAGGGAAAATATTTCAACTTTTTTATGTTCCCGCCAGTCATAGACACGAATTTTTTTTTATTCTCATTAAACCACAAAAAAGTTTCCATAATAAGCAATAAAATATTGCCATATTATTTGTTCATGGAGGAAAAATATATTATATATTTGTGGGCAACAATTTTTCAATAAACTAATTATTTTATGGCAATGTAAAATATTGCCAATTTGATTGTAATATATTATGTCACAAATCCAGCTTGCCATAATATATTGCGATCAAATATGGCACGCGTTATTGTTGTCATAAACGTTTCCATTAAATATGGCATGCGTCCTTATTGCCATATAGGCCTCGTTTGGTTCACGGATTCAAGGAATCCGAAAAGGAAACTTGTTCCTTTCTTTTGTTTGGTAGCCAAATTTGGGAAACACTTTCCTGACATGGAGAAAAATAGGAGGGAAAATGGTTCATCTCATAACCCATGGGATTCATTTTTCCTCATCCTTTTCCAACATTAATTAACAAACATTATGACAAAAGTAGCCTTAATTTATTACCTATTTTACCAATTAACTCTTCATTATAATTATGTTGACATTGGATATTGTTGGAACAATGATATATTTTTTCTTTCCTTTCCTACACCAACCAAATATAGGAAAGAAAATTTGATAGGAATTCACTTTTCCATTCCCATGGAAAATACATGGGAATTGATTTCCTTTCCGTTAACCAAACGAGGCCATAAAGTGTGACAATTATAGGCAACATTATTTGTTGCCATAAACAAACTTGTGTATTAAGGCAATATTAATGATGCTGTATTATGACTATGTAATATATATATATATATATATATATATATATATATATATATATATATATATATATATTGGAAATCCTGACCATCGGGTCGCTGCCTCACCACTACCACTAGGCTAGGGGTCATTGACTAAGAATGTATATATAAAATATATATATATATATATATATATATATATTCACACTTCTCATATTTGTTGTGGTTACCAAAAAAGAAAGAAGAAGGTTAGATAGAAACTATGATGCTTTATATTTCTCATATTTGTTGGTTCACAGAACAACCAAAAAAAACCAGAGAAGAACTACTGCTAGTGAATTAGAAAAAAATTAGATGACTTATGAGAACAAATCTACATGGAACTTGTAGTGGAGTCCACGGTGTATTTTTTTTTTTTTTTTTACTTACTTTGATTGGGAAATTCCTAATTTATCATTTATGATGTGGCATCCAATATCTACGGAGTCTCACATATATTGTTCCATCATTTGGATTATTAAGATTGTGTTTTGGTTGGTTAATGGGAAGAAAATAATCGAAAATTGAAACGGTTTCATTCCATGAACCGTACAATTTTGATTTTTCTTTTCCTAAAAGCCGTAATAGGATTTTTTTTTTTTTTTCTTTCCATTTTTTGTTACACATGACACAACTATATGTATCCGCTAATATGCCCTAATATGGATGAACAGTCTGATTTGATTTCAGCATCTTTAAATTAAAAATGGATTAACTGATTGAATTTATAGAAATGTACCCACCAAACCCACAGTTACCATTTGGTTCGATTCGGTCGAATGAATTTACAAGTTGTCGTCTACAAACACGCCACCTAAGTCCATACCTAGCATGTGTCATGTTGGGTTTGAAATTGAAATATCCACTTAATTATTCCATCGTGACACCAAACCAAGAATCTCTTTCTCAAGGTAGAAAATAAATTATTTTATAGAATAATTTTACTAGGAAAAAAATCCATAAAAAAATTTCCGGGAATTAATTTGGGTTTGATTGTCTTAATTTTCATAAAAAATAGTATTTTTTTATGAAAATTGATATTTTCCTATGGGCTGAGCCAGTTTTATTTTTTACTTTGGAGAAAAATATAAAAAAATGATAGATTTTTGGAAAATAATTCCACAGAAAAATATGCTATCAAACACTACAATTTGTGAAAATTTTGTGATGGAAATATTTTTCATGAAAACTCAATCAAACACAGCCTAAGTATATTTCCAGATTTTATGTAGGTATCGATATACACACACTCATTTGTATTTGTACGGTGATTAGTAAGAAAAAGGTAGAGCTAGCTATAGCTACGTAGAGACGTCTTCCAATAGCTTATACCTCCTGGCCTTGCCTCTAAAGCCCTGCCTTGTCCTCCTCCCTACCGCCTCCGATCCCATCCGCTCTGTGACGTCCGACGCCGACCTCTTGGGCACTACCCTCTGCTTCTTGATGGGCTTGTTCAGGTGCGACGAGAACGAGCCCCGGTGCAACTTCACTCCTCCTCCGAACCCCGATCCGCTGCCTGCGTCCGACGTCGAAGGAGAGGAGATATTGGAGTTGCTGTTGCCGCCGGAACCGGGGTTCTCCTCCCTCCTCCTCTCCTCCTTCTCTTAAGCACCAATTGCACTCGGTACTGCTCCTCCTTCGGGTACAGATCGCTGCAGTATCTTGTGTACGTACACAGTTCGAGTTCAAACCAAATTAATACGTGTTATGTTAACATGAATCCTAAGTATAGATGTTAACATATTGATAAATTATATTTTACATGGTACTCTTAACTACACAATTATCATAGTACCTTTTTTTATTTAAAATGTGTATTAATAAATGTAAAATGTACATTAATAAATGTGTCGGTTATAATCATATGAATGTGCTCATAGGAAACATGTTTAAATGACCCGATGAATCTATATGTACAGGGTTAGGTACATATCATCATACAATTACTGCAAAGATATGTCTACCATCAATATTCTCCACTTGCTGCTATTGCACTAAATTTTTAGTTACTTCGAACATATGATATAGGCAGTGGCGGAACTACATACATGGCGAGGTGTTATGTCTTCAGGGACGGACTTAGTCCAGGACAGACCGGACGATGGTCCATGACCCTCTGACGAAAGAGGCACAAATATGAAATTATCTAAATAATAGAACTAGTACATATCATGTGCCACTGTTAACTAAAATATTGTGGTGTAGTGGTTATAATGCTAGACTTGTATTTAGTAGGTCATTGGTTCTAATCTGACTAGTACAAAATTTTATTTTATTTACATTTTTTTTACATTATGTATGGGGGCTCATTTTGGAAGTTTCGTCTCAGACCCCATCAGCTCAGAACTTGCCTGATGTCTTCCCAGGTGTATTGTCGGGTGGACTGTAGCCCATCTTTCTTTTTACTAGATAGGTATTTAACACCTAAATATATTCCAAAAAAAAAATCCGTTAAGTTCAATCCATCCCAAATTTAGTAGCTCATCCATCTTTGGAATTTGGATCCTTGATCCTCCCTAACTAACTAATGAAAATTTATAGTTCAAATTTTCAATTTTCTAAAATGCTTAATGTATTTTCTAAGCGTGCATGGCTCGTCCATCTGTTGACAAGTCGACGAAAATTACTATACTATTAGTTATTCGACTTCAATCGAATTGAAATAGCAAAATAATAAACATAGTCAAACGTCAAAGGATTCAAAATGGATACTGAATCAAAATTAGACAAATAAAATCGAACTAAACCACTATTATTCGGTTTATTTTGTTTGTTCTATTTCTGGACATAAAATTAAAATTGTGGTTAAATTATATTAAAACTATGTTATTTTATACATATTTATTATATTTTTAAGTTTGGTCCAAAATTAGACTACTTATCAAATTAACAAAGTGGATTTTAAAACACATTTACATAATTGTTAATTAAATATGCATAAGATTTAGGATAACTATATAATTGAGTAAGTTCTATTAAACCAAACCAAACGTCTGGAAAACAACTTTTATTTTTAGTATTTTTAAAAATAAAATAGAACCATTTTTTTTTTTTTTTTTTTGTTCATTGATACAAAACCGAAAAATGGTCGCCCTAGTTGATCAGGGAAGACTGCAGCTGGATAGAGTAAGGCTTCGGTTGGTTCCCAAAATAGAAGAGAAAGAAAATAATTCTTGTCATTTTTTTTTCCTTTGAAATTTTTTATTTTTTATTAATTTTTCTTTCCGATGCATAAAAATGTCAAAAATTTAGACATTGTGAAAAAGTGATTCAACGAGCCCTAAAAGTTGTGCATGATCATGAGATAAACAGAACACCAACCCCCCCTCCCCCCACGACCAGCAAGACCCACCGGCCCCCCTCCGCTCCCCTACCCCACGCCCGCCCCCCCCCCCCCCCGACCACCCCCCCCCCCCCCCCCCCCCCCCCCCCCCCCCCCCCCCCCCCCCCCAACCAAACCCACCCCCACACACCACAAAAAAAAAGAAAAAAAAAAAAAAGAACAGCGGCAGCTTACTTGTGCTGAGATCTATCGTGGCATACTTTGCACCGGAATAGCTCTTGCGGCAGGCCGTGATCGCCGCACATACAGCACACGGCGGCGGCGGCGGAAGAAGGCGATATCGACGTCATCGCGGCGCCTTTGCCCCCCATATCATCACAAAGGAGAGGGGAAAAATAAGAAGAAGATTTTGAGAGAGAGAGAGAGAGAGAGATGGAGTGATTTCTTCAACTTGCTAATGTATTGTAAATTGATGGTAGTTGAAAGGAAGGAGAACAGAAGAAAACGATGCGTTGAGGAGAAATCGTACGCTCGTTGGAGTCGTTCATCATTTATGTTGGTGGTCTCTTTCGGTGGCAAGGAATGTGATTAAGGTTAAGACGAGGGGCAATCGGAATGATTAGGGAGGAAAAAAGGGGATTTGGGTTGGGTGCTTAGAATTTGCGTACAAGCAATACACATGGAACAATTTGGTCGTCCTTTTTAACTTGTTGAGTATAATAAGACCTGTCAATTGGGCCGGGCCGGTCCAGTCCGACACGAGCCTGGCCTAAAAAATTAGCTCATGTGCCGGTCCAGTCTGATTAATCGTAGGCCCGTATATTAGGTTGTGCCGGGCCACGTATATTGGCCCAAAAAATAGGCCCGACTCGGCACGGTCCGAAGCCAAAGTCCAACCCGGCCAGATGCCCGACTCCGACCCGGTTGCAACATTCCCTGTACAATCTTTTTGATTTGTCCCAAATCCTAGCAGCTAACAGCAGTGTTGTCACTTTCACAAGGAAAGAAAAAGAAAAATATGTACACAACAAACACTTTGACTTGTACCACTGCCTAAAGCCACAACTGCAAGTGGTGGTGGCCTCTATTATTATTATATTATTATTATATTATTATTATTATATAGTGTAGTAGTGAATTGAATTGAATTGAAATTCAATTCATTTAAATATATATTAGTTGCAAGTTGCTGCAACAACAACAACATACATGCACTTATCCATGAATGATATATGTATATACTGAAGTGAATTAAAATGATGGCCTCCAGTGAGACTGGCACAGTCCCTTAGTTATATTGGGTAGTGTCCGGCCGTTCCGGCCCGACCCAAAGACTATCGTGCCGTGGGTCATGTGTCGGGCTGGACTTAATATTTTCATCCATAGTCCGGCCCGGCCCGCTACAGTTCATAGGCTCAAGAGGCCCGGTCCGAGCCCGGTCCGGCCCACTCAAATTTGTGTCGGACCTGCCCACTTGACAGCTCTAAGTATAATATATTTACACCAGCAAAAGCACCTACGTTAATTTTTTTTTTCTTTCTAATATTATTGGAAAATAATTAAATATTTAATTAAAATTAAAATTTATTTATATATATATACATTTTATTAAAATTTGTAAAAATTAGTTAAATTAATTTAATTGTAATTTGCTACGATATATTTGGATAAGAGTCGATATGGAGAAGAAAATGAGAGAAAGTTTAAAATTATAATCTTTTCTAATTTTGTGGATAAAAAAAAGAGAGTATTTGCCTATGTAAAGGAAAGTTTAAAATTATATTATTTCGTAATTTCTTTTTAAATAATTTGTAGTATTGCTTGAGAGTCAATTTTTTGGGATTTTTTTTCTTTCAATTTTATTGTAAATGACAATTTTCTCTCCCAAAATGAGATGATGAAAGAGCTTTATCGTTATTCCAACAATTGGGAATGATACAAAAGCTGGAATAGTCTTGTCAACCAGAATCTATCGTCTCCAAGGCCGATTAGCAAAAATAGGATCGTAGACAATCTTGAAAATAAAAATCCATGTGTAAAAATAATTTAGAGGATCTTTGTAAAAAAATGTTGGGAGCCTTTGTAAATTTTGTGAAACTTTGTACTAATAGTCTTCTAAATTTTACAAAGGTCTTCCAATGTTTACAAAGGCCACAACATAAAGACTCCAACTTTTAGTATTCCCAAAAATATTAGTAAAAAGACGTCAACTTAGTGGAAACCAAGATTTAAATTTCTTTTGGATATTAAATTTAATTGAACTAGGACCAAAAAAAAACCCAAAACTTTTGGTACATCCTTATAATTTTTTATTTTTGGAACCTCCTAAATTTTTGGGTTCTAGGCCCGTGGTGGCCTAGGCTTGAAGTTGGTTCTTTAGTCCTATGATTGGGTCGATTCTAAGTCAAATTTCATGTCTTACGACCTACTTGACAACTTGAACTTTGATAATAGGTAAACAACAATATATGAAACAAAATTCAATCTTGAAATATTTGTTGTAGGAGTATTTGATCATTTTAAACAACAGGACAAAAGTACATATTAACATTTATAAGTAACAAATTATGGAAATATTTGATAAAAATACCTCAGAAAAGTTAAAATTATTATTTTACGGTTTTAGAGGGTTTTGATCAAAATATTCCTCCAATGCCTAAATAACATGGATAAGGGGGGGGGGGGGGGGGGGGAGTATAGTGGTATAAAAATACGTTGGTGTGACTCTGCGGGTCCTGAATGTGGTCGGGACCAAAATTCGATCATGGAGGAGAAAATCTGGTCAGATACAGTCAGACGATCGGGTCGATCTAGATTTGGGTATGAGGGAGCAAACTTAGCGCGACCCGTTCTCTTGATGGGCAGAACCGACCCATAACTTTGACTTGGCCCGAGCCGATCAGTCTGAATTTGATCGAGTCAATACCGAACAATCGTCCTTAGATAGCTTGGTCCATGACTTGTGAACGTAAATGTTTTACTATCTAGACAATTAATGACGGGATTGATTGTAATATTTATAAATGATTATTTTCTCTTAACATGACCAATTAAAATTGTAGCAAACAAGATCCGATATTGTAGCGGATCGTCGTGGGCAACTAATTGTTGACCATGTCAATAGTGTCAAGGCCAATTAGCTTAGCCTAACGTGGATCATGTTAGGAAAAATGTTGCGAAATGGATGAGTTCATATATAATTAGCCTACGGATTAGCTTCTTGGTTCCTACTACAAAGACAACAAAGCTATTTTGTAATAGAAACAAACAGCAAATAAATTACAATGGCTGTGTGTTTGATTGGGTTTTTTTCCATGAAAAAAATTTCCATCACAAAATTTTCATCAATTGTAGTGTTTGATAGCTTATATTTTTCATGAAATTATTTTCCAAAGAACTATCATTTTCCATATTTTCATCTAAAATGGTGGAAAATGAAACTTGTCCAACACATAGGAAAATATTACTTTCCATGGAAAATAACTATTTTTCGTGGAAAATAATGGCAATCAAACACCCAAATTATATTTTCCATGGAAATTTTTTAAATTCCATGGAATTTTTTCCTAGAAAAATAATTCTATGGAATTAATTTCTTTTCCACATATTTTTTACCTTGCAATCAAAACGCACCCTAAACATACCTGGGCTGGAAAATGATTATAAAATTAATAGTGGCTTGGGCACACGTATTGTATGTGCTTTTTTCTATTTCATTAGAGGTCAAAAAAAAAAATCCTTATTTATTTGGATCAAGTCTCATGTTTCTTAATTTTGAAAAAAAAAATCCAACAGAAAGTTTCAAATTTAGGTGCGATCCCTTTTGGGTCGGTGGCTCTTTTTGACATTCTTTTTGGGTGCATTAAAACACTGCTAAACTATAGTTATATGCATTGGTTTTGGCACCCTTTCCGTACTGCAATGGCATCCCTCCTCCGTTGTCTTCATGTGTCGAGTCTTATTATAAAATGATATGGCCACCGACCAAATCTTAATTAGTGGACAGACAGACACGTCACTCTAAATAGGAACCACGGTGGTACGTTCTCTTCTTGACCGAGGTGGGCCAAGATGATATCTAAATCCATAACCAAAACCACATTGAGAGCTGAGATGGGCTTTAGCCCACCTAATATATATATTCAATGGGCTTTAGCCCACCTATATATATATATATATATATATATATATATATATATATATATATATATATATATATGGGAGGATCAAAAGTCCTCTTTAGAAAATTTCCTAAAAATCCCCCTCACTCTAATTCGTAATATTAATGTTAATATTAATGTTAATGTTAATATTAATATTAATATTAATGTTAATGTTAATATTATTTTTTTATATTAATGTTAATATTAATGTTAATGTTAATATTAATTTTAATGTTAAGTTTAATGTTAATTTTAGTATTTAATGTTAATATTAACATTAATATTAACATTAATATTAACATTAACATTAATATTAACATTAAATTACGGATTAGAGTGAGGGGATTTTTATGGGGTTTTCTAAGTGGGACTTTTGATCCGCTCCATACATATATATATATATATTATATATATATATATAATATATATATATATAGGGAGCGGATCAAAAGTCCCCTTAGAAAACCCATAAAAACCCCCTCACTCTAATCCGTAATTTAATGTTAATATTAATATTAATGTTAATGTTAACATTAATTTTTATTTTTATTTTTATTTTTATATTAATGCTAATGTTAATATTAATGTTAATGTTAATATTAATTTTAATGTTAAGTTTAATGTAATTTTAGTATTTGATGTTAATATTAACATTAATATTAACATTAACATTAATATTAACATTAAATTAATATTAAATTATGGATTAGTGTAAGGGGATTTTTAGTGGGTTTTCTAAGGGGGGCTTTTGATCCGCTTCTATATATATATATATATATATATATATATATATATATATATATAGGGGGTTTTCTAAGGGGGACTTTTGATCTGCTTCTATAATAATATATATATTATATATATATATATATATATAATTATATATAGATATATATATATCTATATATACACTATTACAAAGGGGCTTCAAAACGGCTCAGGTTTGAACCGTCTAAGTCATGTATATCATCAACCCTTTTTAAAAAAATAAAATTATGTAAAAATTATTGAATTTTTTTTTAAAATTTGTTATATATATTCAAAATGGGGAATCGAACTCAACCAAACAAGAAGAAAATCTCCCACCTTAACCACATGAGCTAGAAAAAATATTTAACTATAATTGGATAATATTCTTATTACACGTTATCCCACGTGCAAAGTACGTGCATTTACTAGTATATATAGAAAAATTCTTACACGGGACACTATTTACGGAAAGAATACGTGTCACTTCCCGTTCCCGAAAAACGTATTCTAAATATATGTACTGCTGGAATGTATTTATTTAATATTTATCATGTATTATTCTGTATTTAAATTCCTTTAATTTTATGTTAATTAATTTTCTGTAATTTTATTTCTGCATTTTACTTTCTGCTTTTATACTCTGTTTTAGCTTTGCTTTAGGTTCAGCTTGGATCGGTTTAATTATGTTGTTTCATCATGAACCGAAACAAGCCCCCACCTACCACCACCCCTTCATTTAAAGCCCATCCCCTTTCTCTCTCTTCATTACTTCTTCTTATTACTCTTCTTCTTCCTCATAACTCCCCCACCAACCTAGAAGGGCTAGGCAAGTGCCAACTTGCTTCTTGATGGATTTCCATTTTTGTTGTTCCATTGTCTTCCTCTCAAGATTCTTAGACACTTTAGTACTTAGCATTTTCAATTCCCATGGCTCATTTCATGTAGATCTAAGTTTAATACATTTTCGGAATTTTTAGGTTTTGATCTAGTAACTTTGTTATTTTTTAAGTTTTGATGGTTCCATGTCGTAGGGAAATCGATTCTACCCAATTTAGACTATTGGAAGTCCTGATTTCGAATTATTTTGAGTGATTTATGGTCTTTTCGGTTCATGGGTTTTCATGGCCATTAGAGGCTGATTGGAGAAGATGAGCAGTACATGCTGTCCTGGCGCATATTGTTTGCTGGCAAAAAGCTGTTGCCATGCTGTTTGCTGGCGTATGCTGTTTGCTGGCGCATGCTGTCCTGGCGTATGCTGTTTTTCGTGGTACATGCTGTTTGCTGGCAAAAAGCTGTTGCCATGCTGTTTGCTGGCGTATGCTGTTTGCTGGCGCATGCTGTCATGGCGCATGCTGTCCTGGCGCATGCTGTTTCCTGGTGCATGCTGTTTTCTGGCGCATGCTGTTTCTGGCGCATGCTGTTTCTGGCGCATGCTGTTTCCTAGCGCATGCTGTCCTGGCGCATGCTGTTTCCTGGCGCATGCTATTTTCTGGCACATGCTGTTTCCTAGCACATGCTGTCCTGGCGCATGCTGTTTCCTGGCGCATGCTATTTCTTGGCGCATGCTGTTTCCTGGCGCATGCTGTTTCCTGGCGCATGCTGTCCTGGCGCATGCTGTTTCCTGGTGTATGCTGTTTCCTGGCACATGTTGTTTCTTGGTGCATGCTGTCATGGCACATGCTGTTTTCTGGCGTATGCTATTTTCTGGCGCATGCTGTTTGCTGGCGCATGCTGTCCTGGCACATGCTGTCCTGGCACATGCTATTTTCCGTGGTCGCATGCTGTTGACTGCTATTTTTCGTGGCCGCATGGCACTTCCTGGCCGTATGAGATCCTGACCCCATATGCATTCTCAGCCGCATGAACTTCTATAATTTCTCGGCCGCTTGAATTCTAGCTCATGATGCCTTTTGACTGATTATTGTCCCGAATTAACGTTGATTGATATTGATTATGACCTTGACTAATAATTGATCATGCGTTCCTAGTTGGAACTAAGAGACTGACTAGTCGTCTTATTGAATTGAATGAATGAGACACGTTCATATTAATTATGAACTATTGTAATCGATTGGCCGATCCCGAATATTGGCATACAGGCATATGCAGGCTTCAATTTATTTATTTTCTACAAAAGCAGCATGTGTACTTTATGGTCAAGGCATGATTATTCCGTGGCTAGTTTTGATTGTTGCATTACGCTATGTAAGACCTACAACCTAACCGTACGGGTATCGTTGTAGAGATGTGCATATCGTACCCCGTATGAAAGTACTCATTCTGAATGACCATGATCCATGGCATGGATTTTACTCAACATAGAGGCTATTAAGTAAATAAAATGATGATTGCCTGAGAGAACGGATTCCCGAGTTCTTACATGGCAGCCCTCTTTGGGACTATTAAGTGCCCGACAGCCGCTGTTCCCACGATACTGCAAATCTGCCATACGGGCAGAGAGTGGTAGCTGCTTATATTATTATTATACATTGTATATTAACACGGGCGTCCCGCTGGGACTCGTCTAAATACATGATGGCGCAATTGATTGATTGGGTAAACTAGCCTTGTTTGCGCATAGTAAGAACTGAGGAATCCTTTATCGCATATTCCAAGATAACTTGGAACCCACAATAGCAAGCCGTATAGTTGCATGGCCGTTTAAATTGATTGGTTGTGTACTGTACCTACTCTGTTGACTAACTGAGATGATCAGAGTGTCGAGACATGACGGGCCAACTTCTGTCCTTGTTTGGTTGGGAGGTTGGCTCGAAGTGTCGTGATGTTATGTGAATCCCAGCTAGCAGAGATCTATTATTATATTCTTTTATTTACTGGTTTAATTCCTCATATCGTGCTTCCTTACGGTACTTGCTATTAAGGTCTAACCTCTCGGTTTTGCATGGCTAGATTTAGAGCCGGTTCCCGAGGACTCAGCTTACTTCCACCTCCAAGATGGTCAATACTAGAGGAATGATCGCAGAGGACTCGAGTGGGTTCCTTACTGTCCCGCTCGTTTTGTTACTTACTTTTATTTTACCGTTTGGCACCGACATCTTAGTCGGATCGTCTTGTACTTACTTTTACATAATTGTAACTAAGTCAGACTGCAGCTGATAAACAATTGTGTATACCTTGCTTCGTCATCTGGCCATGTTTTGTAAAGTCAGATATCAAGAACATTTTGACTGAGCGTTTGGGACACCTTACTGCTTTATCTTACATGTTCTCTATTTCTGTTTCGTATTTGAATGATTGGACAATAGATGTGAAGTGAACATAGTGTGACTTTTATGTAGTATGCATCTCCTCGTCTTTTAGACACATTGATCGTATTATACGGTATTCCTCTACCCGTAATACGTAGCTGGCTGAGTCATTCTCCCGCTCTCCAGTATTCTGGTTTCTGGGGCGTGACAAGGTTTTAGTGGTGGCCGATGCAGGTCTGATTTCAGACTTGTGGGTGTTTTTGATTTATATGATGTCTCAATCACACATGTTCCCTTGATCTCATGATTCGTTGTTCTCAATCCTAGCTTGACATTCCCGTATCCATCGGCTTCATTGATCCTTCATGTCCGGCGTGTTGAGCTCTCTTGTCCCTTTTCTTAGGGGTACCTCGTCCGTACCTGTCAGAACTGGACAGCAACAACAAGGGCAAACATGGGCACCTGACCTGTTGTTCAGCAACAAGGACCAGTACTACCTCAAGAGACTATCCAAGAAGAAGTGATAGTGGAACCAACAGCCGGACCGCAGTATCCGAGGTCCCTACACCACCCATAGTTCCACCGACCCCTGTGGAAGTTGACACACCAGCCCTTCTGGAGATCATGAGAGGGATGATGGCTACTCAGTAACACCAGATGTTAGCCCAGCAGCGCATGCACGTTCAGTTACAAGAGCAGAACGTACTCCTCAACCAGGATTACAGACGGCATTGGATAGAGGGCAAGGACAGATTCAGGAGCATCAACCAGGTTTTGCAAGTACAACCCCGCCGTTTCGAGGACACAGAAGATGCCATCTCAGCAGATGCATGGCTTAAGGATATTAAGGCCATTTTGACGACAGCTAAGGTACCGGCAGAAGAACGTGTGATCAAGTGAAGTTTTACTTCAGGATCTCGCACGTGATTGGTGGGAATCAGAGGAAGTGGGCATCAGACGTCCTGTTGCTTGGGACGACTTTACTGCAAGATTCAGACAAAGTACTATGGAGTTGTGATACAGTTTGAGCTACAACAGAAGTTTATCAACCTCAAGCAGGTCGACAAGACGGTAGATGCTTATGCAGCGGAGTTCTGCAGATTGAGTAGGTTCGCCTCAGAGATGGTAGCAACGGAGAGCCAGAGGGCTATAAGGTTCCAGCAAGGGTTTCATCTTGAGCTCTTGCAATTGATAGAGGGGCACAATTATCAGACTTTCGATGAGATATTGACGGCAACCCGAAGGCATGAGATCACCATTCAGAAGATCACGGCAAGGACTGGAGGTCAGACGAGATCCCACAGTCAGATTGAAGGAGAAGGAGGAGTAGCGCCCCCGAACAACAGCACCGTCCCTTGGCATTCGCATTCACGATATGGCAATGCGAGGGCCAGCACCACCACCAAGACAGCAGCAACAGCAACAGAGGAAGAACCAGCAACCCCCAGCGGGCTGCATTTATTGTGGGAAGGTAGGACACACTAGAGATGTGTGTCGAACATTGAACGGGCAGTGTTGATATGTGGAAGCCCAGATCATCGGGTTAACACCTATCCCATGAATTCGAGGTCAGGAGGACCAGTGCAACAATTTCCTGCTCTGCCAGCACCAGGGACAGGACAGTATCGAGGACCAGTGGTAGCAGTGAGACCGTTGGCACAACGTCCGTTTATGGCACAGGCTCAGATGTTTCGGCAGCAGGGACCGCCGATGCAGCAACACCAGCATAGACCACCCCAGCATCATCAAGGCAGGGGCCAGCAGCAGCACCAGGCTAGGCCGCAACATGGGAACCAACAAAGAGGTCGAGGGCAGGCATTCACTCTGTCCTTAGAGGAGGCATTAGCATCGGGAGATGTTGTGGCAGGTAACATTCTCGTCGCCTCATATCCCGCAGTAGCATTGTTTGATTCGGGAGCATCACACTCATTTATATCTGCACAATTTGTAACACGGCTAGGAATGGAAATCGAGGCATTGCCAGGGAGGTTAAATATACTCACTGGTAATGGGCTCGTAGGAGTTAGTAGAGTTATTCTAGCATGTAGCGTTGTAGTTTGCGGGCATTCCTTACCCGTCCGGTTGATAGAATTTCCTGTTGGAAATTTTGACGTTATCCTAGGCATGGACTGGCTGAAAGACAGTCATGCGACAATAGATTATCGTAGAGGGAGTGTATCTTTTGATATTCCAGGCATGAAGCGGTTCACCTTAGTCGATCAGTGGCAACTCAACAAGCGCAGGGAGTAGTGACGGCAATGGAAGAAGTTCAAGTTCCGAAGGTAGTTGAAGAGTTTCTGGACGTATTTCCCGAAGAACTTCCAGGTCTACCACCGGTTAGGGATATTGAGTTCAGCATAGAATTGGTACCTGGAACTAAACCGATATCAGATCGAGTTTACAGAATGGCGGATTCAGAACAGGCCAAGGTATATCAGCACATTTTTTCCATAAATAAATTCACTTTATTTATTTTTGTATCTGAGAAAATTACAACTGTAGGAATCTAATCTAAGACGATTACTTATCCCTTGGACGATGCGATGAAGAAAATTCGAACTTTGAAGAACTTGGACAGCAACTGGGCAATCTCTCTGTTCTCTCTGAAAACCCTGTAGTCTCTGATGAAGATGAAGAAACTCTTTTTATAGAGTTCAGGATAACTGTCCTTAAGCATACGCTCAGGTAGTTACTTCGTGTGCATAACTGCAGGGACGCGTGGCGAATTGATGGAGACACATTAGCGTGCGTTGAAAGTAGTGGAGCATGTTCAGGAGATTGATGGCCTGGATGCCACGTTGCATAACTTCTAGAGAAGTAGATAACTGGTACAGGACACGTGAGAACGTGTGTTGACTGTAATCCTGGATATGGTTGCTGTAATACGCTGCCTTGTTGAAGGAGTTATACGCTGACTTGGACAGCGTAGTGCCATAGGAAATCCATACGCTCACTTATGGGCAAGGAGTCATGTGAGGTCATACGCTCGCTTGGTTAACAAGGAATCATGTGAGGTCCATACCTCACTTGACTGTGTGAGGAAGGAGTCATGTGAGGTCGATACGCTCACTTGACTGGGTGAAGAAGGAGTCATGTGAGGTTGATACGCTCACTGGAGAAGTGGACGTGGCTATCATCAATCTTCTTTGGTACACCATATCTTCCCATAACTGACAAAATCTTCTCGAGCGTCGTGACTGCGGATTTGACGGCTGACAGACTGTCAAAACTGACAGTAATGATGGCTTTTGTATTTATGAAGGCTGCTGAGTTGTCCTCGTAAAAGACAAAACCGGTTCTCGAAAACCTATACGACGTTACTTTTCTCGTGACAGCTGTCTTTGCACGAAAGATGAAGTGTCAGATTCATTCCTCATTTAAACATATGCTGTGCTGTCACTTCATAATAATAAAAATTTACTGAGCGTATGGCTTTTGAATGAGCGTATAGCTTCAACTGACATCTGTCTTTAAGCGTATGGATGAAAATGACAGCGTGTCATAATTTTCCACATCCTACAAGACCCCCTTCAGGGAGCTCATACGCTTTTGACGCGTACATCAACAACTCAGAACTCTTCGTGTGATAGAAGGGTCTTCCTCAGATGGTAGGAAGAGCCTTTATACACGAGAGTTGGATGGTGGAGTCAACTCTACCCCGAGAAATCGGGGTAGTAGAGTTCCTTTCACGGCAGAACTAGGAATTATATCCCAAGGTTTGGATACATTCCTATCTGCTTGAGGTGCCGCCGTTCCTCCACGCACTGTATTTGCAGCAACACGCCATCGTGTTGCCATACTCTGTGGTTCTCCTCTCGTCTGAGAGATAAGACCAGAGTTTGATTCCTGCTGGACACCCAGGAATTGCCACAAACAACGAGATTGCCAGAGAAGATCCAAGAAGAAATAGATCTCAGTTGTACATAGAATAAAAATCCAAGATTTGTAATAGATTTCCATTATGATTTGTAGGAAAGTCTAAGAAATATAATAGACTTTTTATGAAAATGGGAATGGAAATGACAATTCTTCTATGCTCAATGATTTGTATTTGTGGATGAATTGTGGACATGATAGATAATAAAATCATCTTTTCTGTTTAGAGTATATGATATTATCAGAGGTATTATGGACATGATAATATATAGGAACTCGAAAGAAAATAGATTGATTTCTATGCAGAGGTCAAAACATGACAAATGAGTAAGTAGATTCGGAATTGATTCAGAGGTTATGAAAACGTGATCAATAACGAATCCCTACTTAATGAACTGATAGAAGATTATGAACGGATGAACCGTTAGGAAATGAAGAACAGATGAACTGTCGAGTGAATGTAATAAATGAACGGACGAACCGTCAAGTATTAATGAACATGTGAAACGTCGGATGAATGTGAGAAATGAATGGATGAACTGAATATCGGGAAAGAATACGTCCCTTCGATCCTGGCAAATATATGCCTATAAATAGAGCATCTCTTTGAGTAGAAGGATCACACATTATTCTCTTTTATTCAAAATGTCTTCCGAAGAGAACACGAAGAAAGGCGAAGTCGTCTCCAAAGTTGATGAAAATGCTAAAGAGCACTCGACTCCACAAAAGAAGGAGACGGGCGAAAGCTCGTCTGCTCCCAAGCTACCGAAAGATATCTTGGATTTCTTGGTCGAACAAGGAGAAACCGAAGAAGAAGAAGCAATGAGGCTGGCTGCCTGTCAGTTCTTGGTGCGGTCAGGAAATGATGTATTCAATTCTTTTGCTAATTATGTATGTGGTCCTCGTCCCAAGTACAAAAGGGATACCAGTGATCTTCCATGATGATGTATTTGAAGAATTTGTCTCAAATAAACTCTGTTTAAGGAAACTTTGTTTATGATGTATCCTTCCTGCTTTATATTATTTTGCCTTTATTCACTGATCTTTTAGACTCAAAATCAAAAGGACGAGATATCATTTTCATAGAATATGGTACATACTGAGATAGAAAATTCAGAGGTGATATGGACATGATTTTCTATACAAGATCTTTATTAAATTCACTGGGAATCTAATAAGACAAAATATCAAATTCTCTGGGAAAATGATACATGGTAGAATATCAGTTTCCGCTGGGGATAACGACATCGAAATAGCTTTTGTAGAGAAGAATAAATTTTTGATTTTACACTTGCTGGGGAGTAATGAAAAATATTATTTATACATAATATTTCTTTAAGAATTTGCCATTGATAGGCATCATTGTGACTTTTCCGTCCATAGAGGCAAGCTGATATGCTCCATTAGAGAAGACTTTGTTTACTACGAATGGGCCTTCCCATTTCGCGTCAAATTTGCCTTTGCTCATATGTGTCATGGTCATCGGACGTCTGACAGTAAGGACCAATTCTCCCTTTTGATATGTTCTGACTTTGACTTTCCGATTAAAAGCTTTTGAGATTCGGGCTTGATATAGCTCGATATTTTGTTGCGCATACAATCGTTTTTCATCTAGAGCTTCCAACTCTTGAAGTCGAAGTCGATCATTGTTTTCTGTTGTAAGTTCATTGGAGATTGCAATTCTCAGAGAAGGAATCTGTATCTCGAGGGGAAGAACAGCTTCACACCCATACACCAAAGAGAAAGGTGTACATCCGGTCGCATTGCGAACTGTGGTACGATAAGCCCATAAACATTCACCAAGCTTCTCACTCCAGTTACGTTTATTGGAAGAAACGAACTTTTTCAAGAGTTTGATGATTGTTTTGTTGAAAGCCTCTGCTAGTCCATTGGCTGCTGGATTATATGCTGTAGAAGCCAGATTATTAATCCGATGATCATCACAGAATCGAGTAAATTTCTGGCTGACGAACTGTGGTCCATTATCATGGATAATACGTCGAGGAACACCAAATCGATAGATGACATGATGTTTGACAAAGTTGATAACATTAGAAGTCTTGACTTCAGATAACGGGATTGCTTCAGTCCATTTAGAAAAGTAATCAGTTATTGCTAGAATAAACCGATGTCCTTTTGATGATGGTAGATTGATAGGACCGATGACGTCCATGCCCCAAGCTTCAAAGGGCCATGATGCCGCTGTTGGGTGTAAGAACTCCGATGGTTGATGGATAAAGTCTGCATGAATTTGACAGGCTTTACATTTCCGAGCATATTGAATAGTATCAGCTACCATCGTGGGCCAATAATAACCCATACGTCGAATACGATCTTAAGTTTGGACCTGGCTGGTGAGCTCCGCAGACGCCATCATGTGCTTCACGGATTATCTGTTGTGCTTCTTCACCAGCGATGCATCGAAGGAGAAGACCATCATAGGCTCGACGATATAGTGTCTTCGTAGTATGATTATAATAGAATCTGAGAGACCGGCGCCGGATAGATGCTGCTTCACTCGAGTTATCAGGAAGTATGTTATACAACATAAAGTCCAGAAACGGACGTCTCCAGTCTTCAGTTACGGTGTCTATTTTGTTAGAAAAGACATATTCCATAGTAGAATCGGAAGAAGACAAGGACACTTTGTCAAATTTTAATTCAGCATCAAAGTTGAGAGAATCTTCGTCTGGATTATGGGGAAAAACCAAAGCCAGATTATTTTCAACGCAGAATAGTTCTCGGTTATAAACCACTATCACTTGCTGACGTCTGATTGGTATGGCTAATACAGCAGCAAGATTAGCCAAAGCATCAGCTTCTGCATTATAGGCTCGTCGAACATGTTCGATAAAGAAACCTTCAAAGGAGGAGGCCATAGAGAGTGCTATTCGATGATAAGGTATCAAATCTTGATGACGAACTTCATACGTTCCTCTGATCTGATTGATGATAAGCTTAGAGTCTCCATAAACTTCTAAATATTGAACATCCAGATGTTTAGCGAGTTGAAGACCAATGAGCAACGCATTGTATTCTGCAACATTATTTGAACATGATTGATCCAGAGAATAAGCCCTCTGAATAGTTAATCCCTCTGGGGATACAAGAACAATTCCAACTCCGGCGACAATATCGCCGTTAGGACCTATTCTAGATGCTCCATCAAAGAATAGACGCCAGGTAGGAACTTCTTCAGAAACCAGATTTGAATCCAGAACTTCATCGAGAATCTCATCATATAATTTAGAATCTTCTGGGACTGCATGAGCTGCTAGAAAATCAGCAAGAGCCTGTCCTTTAACCGACTTCTGAGGAATATAATGCATGTCATATTGGGCTAACAAGATTCCCCAATTAGCTAGTCTGGAGTTGAGAATACCAGGTTTCTTCATCATAATCCTGATAGGATTCACTCTGGAAATGACATGAATCGTTTGACCGATAATATAATGTCGCATTTTCTGAACAACAAACATTAATGCTAGGCATTCTTTCTCGATTGGAGAATAACGCGGTTCAGCGCCTGTCATTGTGCGACTGAGATAATAAATGGCCTGTTCATGACCATCTTTATTTTTCTGGGCGAGTAATGCACCAAGAGAATGATCCATAGCTCGAACATATAGGAGAAATGGTATTCCCGAGACGGGAGGTACCAAAACTGAAGGGTTCATGAGGTACTGTTTGATGTCATCAAATGCTTTTTGACATTCTTCGTTCCAGATGAAAGATACACCTTTCTTCAGAAGTTTGTTGAATGGTCTGCAGCGTCCTGATAAGTTGGAAATGAATCTCCTGATATAAGCAATTCTTCCTTGAAATCCTCGTAGCTCTTTTAAGGTGCGTGGAGGACGCATCTCTTGAATGGCTTTGATCTTCTCGGGATCCACGTGTATACCTTTAGCGGTAATGACGAAGCCGAGAAATTTACCACTAGAGACGCCCAGAAAGGACTTAGTAGGGTTCATTTTAAGTTGATGCTGACGCATTAAATCAAAGATAGTCTTCAAATCTTGGATATGATCCTCCTTTCGTCGACTTTTGACTGCAATATCATCAACATAGCATTCGACTATTTTTCGGAGATGTTCGCGAAATATAGTGCTCATTGCTCGCTGATATGTTGCTCCTGCATTCTTGAGACCAAACGGCATC
Source organism: Iris pallida (assembly GCA_029216955.1). NCBI lineage: Eukaryota > Viridiplantae > Streptophyta > Magnoliopsida > Asparagales > Iridaceae > Iris > Iris pallida. The sequence continues at coordinate 20,743,577 of JANAVB010031417.1, read as the reverse complement.
ACTGTATAACAGTATGTACCGATCGGCATTCTGAAGGAAGTGTGTTTTTCATCATCTGGAAACATTTTGATCTGGTTGTATCCCGAATACCCATCCATAAATGACATTCGTTCGAAACCACATGTATTGTCGATCATGACATCAGTAATTGGAAGAGAAAACTCGTCTTTAGGACAAGCAGCATTGAGATCACGAAAGTCTATACAGACTCGGATCTTGCCAGTCTTTTTAAGGACAGGAACGATGTTAGCCACCCATTCAGGATGTTGTTCCTCTCGAATAAATCCAGAAGCCATAAGTTTGTTGACTTCAGCTTCAATTGCATCCATAATGTCTGGACGAAATCGTCGCTGTTGTTGTTTGACCGGTTTAGCATTTGGCATGATATTGAGTTTGTGCATTGCGATCTTCGGATCTAGTCCTGGCATATCCTCGTAGCTCCAGGCGAAGACATCGATATAATCACGAATAAGCTTGATCATGTCTTGCTTATCTGTTTCTGAAAGACTCTCACTGATGAATATTGGTTTAGGAGAACCTTCTTCACCAATATCAATTTGGATCAGTTTATCTTCGGTAGGAGGTTCCCTCTGCTCGAACCTGAATTTCCATTGATCATCTAATCTTTGAGCCCATTGTTCTGATTCGGGTGATATTTCAAAATCATCCTCATCTTCATCATTTTCTTGTGGGCCATCAACAGAGACCATATTGATGGATAGAATAGAGCGATGAAGATCGCCAACACTCGTGTCAGAATCCCAAGAGAGAGAATCAGAAGACTCAGATCGTTCATCTTCAGATTGTTCGTCTTTATTGAATTTTGACTCTTCATGGACTATGTTGATAAAGGAAGTAGGAGCAATGTAACCTAAACCACATTTTGTCCTTCCGTATTTTAATGGAGGAATTCTAACAGGCATTCTTCTTCCTTTCCCATTATTGAGACTGGTTCTAAAGTCATAACCCATATTCTTGATGATATTTTTGGATTGCTGACTGTAGCGACGTAGCTGTAATCTTCCAGTATCATCGTTTATGTCATCTTCTTCCAAGTTAGGAGGATTCTGAGGTCCTTTATAGAAAAATATTGGATTTTCTCCCTTCTTTCGACTGGGGACCACAAAGTATGATTTCTGTATAGAGTCTAATGATACGTCTGTATGAAGAGCTTAAACAACCCCTATAGTTAGTGGCTCTAAGCTATTTAGCAATTGTAAATAACTTTGTACATAACCACAAACATCAATATACTACAAAGGAGATGCTTCATTAATACTAGATGCTGTATTTACAACAGAAGGCTGAGCCTTATCAGACTTAGTCAAATTAATGACAAAGGGGGAGGAAGAAGAACAGTTAGAATTTTTGTTTCGATTAAGATCGATAACAAAAGGCTCAGAAGAGGTGAGCTCCCTTGAAGAAGACCGTGGATAAGTAATGCGTCCACTGACTGGAATGACTAGAGTATCTGATCTAGCCTGAGAAGATGGAGGGGGAGTGATGAGTCCACTGACAGGAATGATCAGCGAACTTTGTGAAGCTTGGGAAGATGGTGCAGTAGTGCGTACACTGACAGGAATTATCAGTGAGCCTTCTTCGGATGATCTAACAGACTGCGGAGGAGTGATACGCCCTTTTACAGGAATAACAAAAGTGTCAACTTTGGATGTCTCATCTTCATTATCCATAGCTTGCAAGACTTTCGAGTATTCATCTTTGTACATGCGAGCGTCATTGAAGTAAGCTTCGACTCCTTTGAATGGGTAAAGATCTGCCACTTCTTTTTGAACCTCTCCATTATCATCAACATATTTGAAGCACTGATGAAGGGTTGAAGGAACGACATTATGTTCATGCAAGAATGGTCTTCCTAATAGAGCATTGTATGAGCAACCATGATTGTCGATGATGTAAAAAGTAACCTTAGTACGAAGATCGCCTATTTGAAATTTAAGGCGAATCTTGCCTAAAGGCTCACTTTTTCCTTGATTGAATCCCAAGATGGTAGTGATAGTACTGGAAAGACTATGCACAGGTATCTTCAATGCATCTAACATAGCCTTTGGCATAATACTGAGAGCGGATCCTGGATCAATCAGTAAACGATCAACCTTCATAGAATCAATATATCCTGTATGATATAAAGGACGATCATGTCGATTATCCTCTAGCAGCATATCGTCCTGCGTAAAGGTAATGTTTGGAATAAATTCCAATACATTATGGCAATGAGAAACAGGTCCTGTTTCCAACTTCTTGAGAAGAGTTAAGCAGGTTTCTGCTTGCAGCAGTGCTTCACTTAAAGTTTCTCGAGTCTCTTTAGAGAGGCGTAAGAGCTCAAAGATTGATAATTTAGCTGGGGTATTGGCTAGTTGAGCTAATATATCAAAATTATAAGGCTTTTCAAGTCCTGTAGGAGATGACTTCTTCAATGGTTTGTCGAAGCGGACTTGTTGTTTGCCTTTGTCAGCTGCTGTTGATTTAGAAGGAACTGTCTCAACAGGAACATTTAAAGGCTCTTCAGTAGAGATTGGAGTTGAAACTGTAACCGGAGGAACGTCAGAAATTTCTTCAGGAACTTCAGCATAATCTTTCAAATATACTTTTCCTGACCGAGTTCCAGCATGAACTTCAACTTCAGATTCTGGTTCAAGGTCTATGGAAACCATGCTGCAATTCTTTATTTTGCTCTTGGTTCTTTTATGTTTGATGAAAGCTTCATTCCAGAAACCAAGGCCAACACGAGATTGATTATGTCTCATGGTGATGGCCAAAGGTGCTCGGAGTCCCTTGCCTGAGTTCAAACCTGGGGCAGTGGCTAGATCATAACCCATTTTCGCCATCAATTCACAAGATTGTGAACTGTATAAATGAAAAGCAGGTTTGTACCTATCTTCAATTTGAGGTACAGATTTTATCTTCGTAGAGAATGAATTTCCTGCTGAGATGAAAGTAGAGGTTAGATAAAAATCGGGTGTGAAACTAGAAGTCACATTGCATGACTTAGTCTTCCCGAGCTTCTTTTTAGATGAGGAAATCTTCCGAGGAGAAGAGGAAGACGTCTCAAACTCTGTCTTTAAGTCTGGGTGAATCCACATGATTTCTCCCTTCTTAGTTGTGACAGGAACAAGTCCGTCATTCTGTGCTGGTGGGATGTTTATAACTTCGAGAGTTGCTTTGGGGATAGGAATAATCCCACTTTCCACCATTAAGGGAGGGAAGTCCCGAACTGCATTGAATTACATTTGCTGTGACTGTTTTGTCTTTGGGTGTTAAGGTCACAGCTCCTGATTTAATCATCTCTTGAATCTTCCCTTTTAATACATAGCAAGACCGGATTGTATGACCCAGCATTCTATGATATGGACAGTATTTTGGATGATCTGTCTTATGGCTTCATCAGGCTTTTTAATTTCTGGCAATTGAATCTTATTACCTTTGAGTAAGCATTCAAAGATACCCTGAACATCGTCATCATCGAAAGAATATTCTTCTTTCGGCCGAGGAGATCTCTGTTGTTGATTTGTTGAAGCTGAAGTAGCTTGGGTAGTCTTTACCTCTTGACTACTGTTTTGGAGATTGACTTCAAGAGCTTCTTTCCCTTTGCGATTGTTGGGTCGAGTACTATTGCTAGCACTCTGATTTGATTCTTTGGGAGCCATTTGTACCCCCAGACCCTTAAAGGTCTCAGCACTGACCTCGGCAGCCTTGGCACTGACAATGAAAGAAGGCCAATCTTGGAACTGAGTGGACCCTGTCCACATACTGATAATTGGTAAGAGGTTCGACTTGCAAGTGTCGATCGTAACAGCATCGGGAGTTCCAAGAGGCATTTTGAGGGCTTCTCTTCTGAATCTCTCAATGAATTCCTCAGTGGTCTCATTATTTCTGTTTGATTCTTATGAGGGCCGACATGGTCATATCATTGAGCCCTTCGTAGAATCGTTCAAGAAACATTTGCTTAAAACCGGCAAATGAGGTAATGCACCCATCGGGAGACTTCTATACCATTCATAAGCCGTTCCTTTGAGACATCCAATGAATACCCAGTAAGGAGGGCGTCACTTGGTTGCAGTTGATCAGTCATTACTTCAAAATGATTAATGAACTGACTTGGAGATGTTGTCCCATCATAGAAAGAGATGGTCAGAGGTTTGTATTTTGGTGGATACGATACCTGCTTCCATTCTATCGGATAAGGCTGTTTGATGCCTAACCTTTGTAACCATCCTTCTGTTTGAATGCCTCGAATTGAGTTTTGAGATTCTTCATTCTTCAGAGACAACTCCCGAAGATTGTGGAGTTGTGGCTTGTAGAGTGTAATTGGGAGGAGGGACTGCAGCATATGTACCACCCCAGCTCCAGAGTGACTTGGTGTGGTTTGTACAGAAACATTAGATTGTACCCCCAAATAGTAGAGGGTCGGGGTTTGGAACAACAGGGGTATTCAATACCACTGGTGGTGCTGTCTGTTGTTGAGCCTGCATTAGAGTGTGCATAGCACTCAATGTATCTGCCATAGCTCGTAATTGTTGTTCTAAAGAAGAAATCCTCTTTCATGAGCCTCATTGCTAATCGAAGGTTCATGATCACTTTCTGCCATGTAAGTGGTAATCATTCGAGGAATAGATGATGAAACAGTCTGTTCTGAATCATTACTGTGTGAATCAGTATCTTTCCCAGGGCTTTTCACAGGAGTCAATACTGGAAAATTGGACTCTCCAAGGAAGTCTTCTGTGATCTCCGGATTACCACTTGGATGAGAAGAAGAGAGGCTCTGGTCAAGGCTCCGGTCCTGGATCGAGTGCCGAATAACACCATCTTCAGAGTCTGATAGCATCAGACCGTATGCTACCCCCAATATTTCTGGAAGTCATGTTGACAGAAGCATAAAGAGGTTCATCTTCATCCAATATTGGTTCATATTGAATCCGTTCGAAAACAGATTGTCTTTTGGTGAACAACAACATTGGATGACAACCCAGGTTGGAAGTCACAACCATGCTTTTCATGGCGAATATGGGCAATGTCATAGCCAGATGGAGTGTCAATTCTCTGTTTATTTTGTAATATTCCCGGAGATCTGTAGGAACAGATTGGGAAGTATTTGAAGATAGTTTCTGTGTAGAAACTTGTCTTTTGTTCTTCTGTCTTCTTGGTTCCTGAGTGTATAAAGACTGATTAATTTGAGCCACATAGTTTCTTGCATATTCTGCATCAGGGTCTAATATACTTGTCTCAGTGGAACCGAACCGATTCTGATTAAGCTTATTACGAAGATCCGTGAGAGATTTGACTTTAATATCAGTCTTGGATACTTGTAATTTGCCTTTCTCAGACCGAAAAATTTTGAGAGAAGGAAGATGATATTATTCTGACTAGGAGTTGGTAATAATCCATCTTTCGAGGAATTAGCCAAAAGGCGTTTTCCATTGTTTGATCTCTAGTAAGAGTACTAGTCAAATTAACTCCAGAGGTAAACCTTAGGAGTAGAGGAGTTGACTAAAGAGTCTTTCTCCTTGGTTGGCACAAGATGTGCAAGTTGAGGGGAATCATTTGTATGTTCTGTGGAAGAAACCTCCAATCTGATTTTCAGAAACAGTCAAAGGACTGTATCGTTAGCATACGCTGACTTCAGTTGGACTTCTGGTCATACGCTGCCTTTTTATTAGCATACACTGGCTTTGGCTCAGCGTACGCTGCCTGATGTTGGCTTTTGTACACTGCCTTTGCCGTACGCTGTCCTTTGAATGCCATACGCTCAGAGTCACCAATGGCTAAAGAGCCGACTGCTGTCGTAAGAATAGAAGGAGAAGGGACTTTGACATGTCCAGAGATGGTTTTCCTTGGACACATTGACTTGGTTAAAGAACCAATTTTGTCAGCGTGACTAGGGGAAACCACTGTTGCCGTGTTCCGAGAAGCCGAAGTGTGCTTCATGGAAGTTGAAGACGTGTTCTTGTCAGCATGAGAAGTGACAGAAGCGTCTCGGATTGCTGCAGAAGACTTAGGGACATAGACGGAGTGTCCCTTCTTCTTGGCAACAGGAAGAGCGGAGGAAGTAGTGCGGCCCTCCTTCGCCTTGAGCATTTCTTCATAAGCCGATTGGTCGAATTGTACAACCATCGTCTTCTTCGTCAAGCCGATCGACGAAGTATCGCATTGAGTTGTTGCTATCTCATTGGAGGAGACAGCTTTCCCCAGCAGAGTCGCCAATTTGTTTTCCATAAATAAATTCACTTTATTTATTTTGTATCTGAGAAAATTACAACTGTAGGAATCTAATCTAGAAGACGATTACTTTATCCCTTGGACGATGCGATGAAGAAAACTCAAACTTTGAAGAACTTGGACAGCAACTGGGCAATCTCTCTGTTCTCTCTGAAAATGACCTGTAGTCTCTGATGAAGATGAAGAAACTCTTTTTTATAGAGTTCAGGATAACTGTCCTTAAGCATACGCTCAGGTAGTTACTTGACGTGTGCATAACTGCAGGGACGCGTGGCGAATTCTGATGGAGACACATTAGCGTGCGGTTGAAAGTAGTAGAGCATGTTCAGGAGAGATTGATGGCCTGGATGCTACGTTGCATAACTTCTAGAGAAGTGGATAACTGGTACAGGACACGTGAGAACGTGTGTTGACTGTAATCCTGGATATGGTTGCTGTAATACGCTGCCTTGTTGAAGGAGAGTTATACGCTGACTTGGACAGCGTAGTGCCATAGAAAATCCATACGCTCACTTTATGGGCAAGGAGTCATGTGAGGTCATACGCTCGCTTGGTTAACAAGGAATCATGTGAGGTCCATACGCTCACTTGACTGTGTGAGGAAGGAGTCATGTGAGGTCGATACGCTCACTTGACTGGGTGAAGAAGGAGTCATGTGAGGTTGATACGCTCACTGGAGAAGTGGCCACGTGGCTATCATCAATCTTTTTTGGTACACCATATCTTCCATAACTGACAAAATCTTCTCGAGCGTCGTGACTGCGGATTTGACGGCTGACAGACTGTCAAAACTGACAGTAATGATGGCTTTTGTATTTATGAAGGCTGCTGAGTTGTCCTTGTAAAAGACAAAACCGGCTCTTCGAAAACCTATACGACGGTTACTTTTCCTCGTGACAGCTGTCTTTGTACGAAAGATGAAGTGTCAGATTCATTCCTATTTAAACATATGCTGTGCTGTCACTTCAGTAAATAATAAAATATTTACTGAGCGTATGGCTTTTGAATGAGCGTATGGCTTCAACTGACATCTGTCTTTAAGCGTATGGATGAAAATGACAGCGTGTCATAATTTTCTACATCCTACACACATAGAGGAACTGAAGGAGAAGAAGTTCATCCAAGCTAGCATATCACCATGGGCAGCACCAGTAGTACTTGTGGAGAAGAAGGATGGGTCATCCAGATTGTGCATCGATTACAGGAAGCTTAACGCGGCAACAGTAAAGAACAAGTACCCACTACCCAGGATCGACGACTTGTTTGATCAGTTGAGCAGAGCTAGAGTTTTCTCCAAGATAGATCTTCGTTCAGGGTATCATCAAGTGAGGGTTCGGAAGGAGGATATTCCCAAGACAACATTCAGGTCGAAGTATGGGCATTATGAATTCTTGGTAATGCCGTTTGGTTTGACCAATGCTCCAGCAATATTTATGGATTTGATGAACCACATCTTTTTGCCGTACTTAGATCAATTTGTCGTTGTATTTCTTGACGACATTCTCGTGTACTCTACTAGTGAAGAGGAGCATGAAAACCACCTCATGAAAGTGTTACAAGTTCTGAGAGAGAACCAGTTGTATGCCAAGCTCAGCAAGTGTGAGTTGTCGGACCACATTTCATTTTTGGGGCACATCGTATCAGGAGCTGGAGTAGCAGTGGATCCCAAGAAGGTAGAAGCAGTAGAGAGTTGGCCAGTACCCAAGACCGTAGCAGATGTACAGAGTTTCTTGGGATTGGCGGGATATTACAGAAGATTCGTATCAGACTTTGCAAGACTTTCGGCACCCATGACCCGCTTGACACGGAAGGATGTACCATTCGTCTGGTCGGCAGAAGGTCAGGCATCATTTGAGAACTTGAAGCAGAAGTTGATATCAGCACCTATTCTTTCATTGCCAGTTGGGCCCGGAGGTTTCACTGTATATTGTGATGCATCAGGTAAAGGACTTGGATGTGTCCTTATGCAACATGGGAAGGTGATAGCATATGCATCTTGGCAACTTCGAGACCACGAGAAGAATTACCCAACTCATGACTTGGAGTTGGCAGCAGTAGTGTTTGCTTTGAAGCTATGGAGGCATTACTTATATGGTGACCGAGTGGACATGTACACAGACCACAAAAGTCTGAAGTACATCTTTACTCAGAAGGAGCTGAACATGAGACAGAGAAGATGGTTGGAGTTGATCAAGGATTATGACGTGGAGCTTCAGTATCATTCAGACAAGGCTAATGTGGTTGCAGACGCTCTCAGCAGGAGAGACGGCACATTTATGTTGACAACATAGAGGCATATCTTAGAAGACCTTCAGGAGATGGGCATCGAAGTTATACTTCCTAGTGATGTAGGAGTTCTAACAAGTCTACAAGTTCAATCTGACTTGGTAGACAGGATCAAGGTAGCTCAGGCACAGGACCCAAGGATTCAGAAGCTTAGGGCAGAATGTGAGTCAGGACTCAGGAAGGAGATGAGAATTCATGAAGATGGTACCCTTAGGTTTGGATCGCGCCTATGTGTGCCTAGTGGAGATATCAGATAGGAGGTTATGACAGAAGCTCACAGTTCTCAGTATTCTATACACCCTGGAGGGACCAAGATGTACCAAGATATCAAGCAGCACTTCTGGTGGAACGGGATAAAGAGGGAGATAGCTAGATTTGTTTTCCGTTGCTTGGTATGTCAGCAAGTGAAGGCAGAACAGCAGAGGCCAGCTGGGTTATTGCAACCGCTTCCTATTCCGGAATGGAAATGGGAACATATTACAATAGACTTTGTGACCGGTTTACCGAGATCACCAAGTAGTAAAGATGCTATTTGGGTGATAGTAGATCGGCTAACAAAGGTGGCACACTTTCTTCCTTTCAGAGTAGGGCAATCTATAGAAAAGTTGGCAGAGTTGTATATGCAGCAGATAGTCAGGCAGCATGGAGTCTCTGTCAGTATTGTGTCAGACAGAGATACCCATTTTACATCACATTTCTGGAAGAGCTTACATCATAGTCTGGGTACCAAGTTAAGATTTAGCACGGCTTACCATCCACAGACGGACGGGCAATCAGAAAGAACAATTCAGACTTTAGAGGATATGTTGCGAGCTTGCACTCTGGATTTTGGAGGATCTTGGAAGAGCCACCTGCACTTAGTCGAATTCTCATACAACAACAGTTATCAAGCCAGTATCCAAATGGTGCCATTTGAAGCACTATATAGTAAGAAGTGTAGGTCGCCACTGGCATGGGATGATATCGGAGAGATGAAGATTTTAGGCCCGAAAATGATTGTCCAAACAGTTGAAGTGGTCAAGGAAATTAGAGAGCGACTTCGAGTTGCGCAGGATCGGCATCGTCATTGGGCGGACCAGCATCGTAGGCCGCTAGAGTTTTCCGTTGGGGACCACGTGTTCTTACGGATCTCACCTACCCGTGGGGTCATTAGATTTGACGTTCGCAGGAAGTTGAGTCCGCGGTATGTGGGCCCGTTTGTTATCCTTGATCGGATAGGCGATGTTGCTTATCGTTTATCCCTTCCACCTTCGTTACGAGAGGTGCATGACGTGTTCCATGTATCTCAGTTACGTAGGTATGTATCGGACCCAAGCCATATCCTTGATCATTCTGAGCTGGTTGTTGGTACCAACCTGTCTTACGAGGAACAGCCTGTGTCTATTTTGGACCGAAGAGAGAAGATACTCAAGAACCGAACAATTAGCCTTGTCCGGGTTGCTTCGGATCATCACTCTTTAGGAGAGTCAACGTAGGAACGTGAGGATGATATCCGATCACGGTATCCGCACCTGTTTGACTCAAAAGGTATATCTCTTTCTGTATACCTTGTTTGTCTTAACTCCTCATGCTTGTCACCTTATGAGTAGAATTGCTTGGTGTCGTCGATAGTTAAACATAGATATGTTACTTGCTATTGACATTGTAGAATGATTGTTTACTCAAATTGCTTATACTTAGATTAGTTTAGCTCCGATGTTTCTATCCTGCTTGGATTTGAAATTCCGAGGACGAAATTTTTCTAAGGAGGGTAGAGATGTCACTTCCTGTTCCCGGAAAACGTATTCTAAATATATGTACTGCAGGAATATATTTATTTAATATTTATCATGTATTATTATGTATTTAAATTCCTTTAATTTCATGTTAATTAATTTTCTACAATTTTATTTCTGTATTTTACTTTCTGCTTTTATACTCTGTTATAGCTTTGCTTTGGGTTCGGCTTGGATTGGTTTAATTATGTTGGTTCATCATTAACCGAAACAAACCCCCACCAACCACCACCCCTTCATTTAAAGCACATCCCCTTTCTCTCTCTTCATTACTTCTTCTCATTACTCTTATTCTTCCTCATAACTCCCCCACCAACCTAGAAGGGCTAGGCAAGTGCCAACTTGCTTCTTGATGGATTTCCATTTTTGTTGTTCCATTGTCTTCCTTTCAAGATTCTTAGACACTTTAGTACTTAGCATTTTCAATTCCCATGACTCATTTCATGTAGATCTAAGTTTAATACATTTTTGCAATTTTTAGGTTTTGATCTAGTAACTTTATTATTTTTCAAGTTTTGATGGTTCCATGTCGTAGGGAAATCGATTCTACCCAATTTAGACTATTGGAAGTCCTGATTTCGAATTATTTTGAGTAATTTATGGTCTTTTGGTTCATGGGTTTTCATGGCCATTAGAGGCTGATTGGAGAAGATGAGCAGTACATGCTGTCCTGGCGCATGCTGTTTGCTGGCAAAAATTTGTTGCCATGCTGTTTGCTGGCGCATGCTGTCCTGGCGTATGCTGTTTTTTGTGGCGCATGCTGTTTGCTGGCAAAAAGCTGTTGCCATGCTGTTTGCTGGCGCATGCTGTTATGGCGCATGCTGTCCTGGCGCATGCTATTTCTGGCGCATGCTGTCCTGGCGTATGCTGTTTCCTGACGTATGCTGTTTCCTGACGCATGCTGTTTTCTGGCGCATGCTGTTTCTGGCGCATGCTATTTCTGGCGTATGCTGTTTCCTGGCGCATTCTGTCCTGGTGCATGCTGTTTCCTGGCGCATGCTGTTTTTTGGCGTATGCTGTTTTCTGGCACATGCTGTTTCCTAGCGCATGCTGTCCTGGCACATGCTGTTTCCTGGCACATGCTATTTCTTGGCGCATGCTGTTTCCTGGCGCATGCTGTCCTAGCGCATGCTGTTTCCTGGCGCATGCTGTTTCCTGGCACATGCTATTTCTTGGCGCATGCTGTCCTGCCACATGCTGTTTCCTGGCGCATACTATTTTCTGGCGCATGCTGTTTGCTGGCGCATGCTGTCCTGGCACATGCTGTCCTGGCGCATGCTGTTTTCCGTGGTCACATGCTGTTGACTGCTGTTTTTCGTGGCCGCATGGCACTTCCTGGCCGCATGAGATCCTGACCCCATATGTATTCTCAGCCGCATGAACTTCTATAATTTTTTCGGCCGCATGAATTCTAGCCCATGATGCCTTTTGACTGATTCTTGTCCCGAATTAACGTTGATTGATATTGATTATGACCTTGACTAATAATTAATCATGCGTTCCTAGTTGGAACTAAGAGACTGTCTAGTCGTCTTATTGAATTGAATGAATGAGACACGTTCATATTAATTATGAACTATTGTAATCGATTGGCCGATCCCGAATATTGGCATACAGGCATATGCAGGCTTCAATTTATTTATTTTCTACAAAAGCAGCATGTGTACTTTATGGTCAAGGCATGATTATTCTGTGGCTAGTTTTGATTGTTGCATTACGCTATGTAAGACCTACAACCTAACCGCACGGGTATCGTTGTAGAGATGTGCATATCGTACCCCATACGAAAGTACTCATTCTGAATGACCATGATCCACGGCATGGGATTTTACTCAACATAGAGGCTATTAAGTTAAATAAAATGATGATTGCATGGAGAGAACGGATTCCCGAGTTCTTACATGGCAGCCCTCTTTGGGACTATTAAGTGCCCGACAGGCCGGCTGGTTCCCACAGATACTGTAAATCTGCCACACGGGCAGGGAGTGGTAGCTGCTTATATTATTTATTGTATATTATATATTAACGACGGGCGTCCTGCTGGGACTCGTCTAAATACATGATTGGCGTAATTGATTGATTGGGTAAACTAGCCTTGTTTGTGCATAGTAAGAACTGAGGAATCCTTTATCGCATAATTCCAAGAAAACTTGGAACCCACAATAGCAAGCCGTAGTAGTTGCATGGCCGTTTAAATTGATTTGGTTGTGTACTGTACCTACTCTGTTGACTAACTGAGATGATCAGAGTGTCGAGACATGACGGGCCAACTTCTGTCCTTGTTGGTTGGGAGGTTGGCTCGAAGTGTCGTGATGTTATATGAATTCTAGTAGCAAGCAGAGATCTATTATTATATTCTCTTATTTACTGGTTTAATTTCTCATATCGTGCTTTCTTGCGGTACTTGCTATTAGAGGTCTAACCTCTCTGGTTTTGCATGGCCAGATTTAGAGCCGGTTCCCGAGGACTCAGCTTACTTCCACCTCCAAGATGGTCAATACTAGAGGAATGATCGCAGGAGGACTCGAGTGGGTTCTTTACTTCCCCGCTCGTTTTGTTACTTACTTTATATTTTGCCGTTTGGCACCGACATGTTAGTCGGATCGTCTTGTACTTACTTTTACATAATTGTAACTAAGTCAGGCTGCAGCTGATAAACAATTGTGTATACCTTGCTTCATCATCTGGCCATGTTTTGTAAAGCCAGATATCAAGAACATTTTGACTGAGCGTTTGGGACGCCTTACTGCTTTATGTTACATGTTCTCTATTTCTGTTTCATATTTGAATGATTGAGACAATAGATGTGAAGTGACCATAGTGTGACTTTTATGTAGTTTGTACCCCCTCGTCTTATTAGACAGCATTGATCGTATTATACGGTATTCCTATACCCGTAATACGTAGCTGGCTGAGTCATTCCCCCGCTCTCCAGTATTCTGGTTCTGGGGCGTGACAATACGTGATTCTCTCCCTCTTCAAATCGGCAGCACATGTTTTCTTTTCCTCTTAAAAAACATATCCTATTATACTACTGCCTCCTCAATAGACCCCTTTTATCTCCTTCTCAACTCAAATCCCCAACAACTCCCTCTCTTTTTCTTCCAAGCAACCCATCATTCTTTCTCCGAGCTCGAGCTCCAGGACTTTCCGGGGCCGAGCTGCATCACTCCGCCTGCATACGTTGAAATCGTGACCCCGCGTCGGCCGTTGGCTGAGTCTCCATGCTCGCCGAGCGAAATAGACCCCCATAATTCGTAGAGGAGCTTCGTGTTATGCAGTTCCGACACGACCTAACAATACTCTCGTGTGTGGAGAAGCTCAGCATCGCCATTGATCGGTCCCGAGGCCTTTGCGAGCCGCTGCTACGTCGATAAGCACCTTCCTTCGTGCAGACGAGATGTTATCCGTGCGAATGTGCCGTTAAATTGCTACATTCCTCGCAACGACGGTGCGCCACGTCCGACATCGGTCGTTCCGATTGTGTGAGCTTTGTCACGAAATCTTTCATTCTTGTGCTCTTCAAGGTAAGCACTCAGTCCCTTATCAACCTCATCACTGTTTAAATATAGACTATAGAGATTCACTTGAAAACCCTTGCTTCAACCTCACTGTTTAAATATATAGATTCATTTGAAAACTTTTACTTCAACCTCCCTATTTATATATACACTCTTTATAAGTATAGATTCATTGAACCATTACCTCTACCTACTGTTCTAATAGAAGTTCCTATACTCTGCAGCTGAGATCCCTATTTAAGCTAAGCAGTAGTATAGGCATGGCCATGTAAACTAAGCTCCCTATTTAAACTAAGCAGTAGTAGAATAGAATATATATTTGAGGAGAGAAGGAAAACATATGCTGCCGATTTGAAGAGAGAGATAATTCCGTATTCTTTCCGTAAATAATGTTCCGCATAAGAAGTTTTCTGTATATATAGCTCAAGTGGTTAGTGTGGAGGCATGTGGCCGTTGTGGGCGGAGTTCGAATCCCAGTGGGAGCGATTCTAGAAATTAATTACCCATTCTTCAAATATATATATATATATATATATATATATATATATATATAGATATATATATATATATATATAAATATAAATATATATATATATATATATATATATATATATATATATATATATATATATATATATATATATAAAATTCTTCAATACATCCAATGTAAAAAATTTGTATCGATACATCCCAAATTTGAATCATTGGATGTTGATCCAATGGTTCAGATTAAAGCCGAAGTCAAAGTAATATGTAAAGTCAAAGTCAAAGTAAACAACTTCACAATTTCTAATGCATTTTCAATGTAATTGTTTGAGATGTATTGATACATCTTATGTATTGTAGAAGGACCAGGGATCCACATCCCAGAATTTATGCATCCCCAAGTATCCTATACTATCCACCGTTGGATGTTGTTAAGTCATCTAATCTTAACCAATGATTTGAATGGTTCAAATCAACGACTAAGATTAGATAACTTAAACCACATCCAACAGTAGTTAACATGGGGATGCTTGGGAATGCAAAAAATGAGGGGTTGCGGATCCCTCCTCTCTCTCTCTCTCTCTATATATATATATATATATATATATATATATATATATATATATATATATATATATATATATATATATATATAAAATATAAAAAAAAAAATATAAAATATATATAAATATATATAAAATATATATAAAATATATATATATATATATATATATATATATATATATATATATATATATATATATATATATATATATATATATATATATATATATATCCCTCCTCTCTCTCTCTCTCTCTATATATATATATATATATATATATAGATATATATATATATATATATATATATATATATATATATATATAATATATATATATATGAGCAAATGACCTTTAGCCTAGTGGTTAAGAGAGATGCAAGCGGCCCAAGTGGTCGAAGTTCGAGCCCCAGTAGAGGCAAGGTCGCCACAATTATATATATATATTCTACTATATAATAGAAAAACTTGGTGGTAAAACTTTTGAATTCCTAAAATACCCTTGAGTATTTTATAAACATGATGTTATTATGTCAACTTCCATACAACTCTTCATGTTCCAATGATACTAAAATTTTCTATCCTTACCATTCTCCAAAGGTTATTATTCTCAATCAAAAATTAAAAAAAGAAGAAAAAATTCGTACTTCGAATCTCTTGGCATTGTAAAAATAAGTACAAACACATGAATAGTCACCTGAAAAAGACGAAAAGACGACAACTGATCTTATGATATTCTAATTAAAATACGTGCAAAGCACGTACATGTAGACTAGTATATATATATAAGGAGAGAGCGAAATTCTCACACTTAAGCTTCTTTGTATATAGCAATCGTTAAAATTATATCAAAATTTTGTGAGAAATTTGATAATTTAAGAATCTAATTTTAACGGTCCATAAAGATAATCTAACGACGGCTACACCGAAAAATATGTTGGATGCTTAAGTATGGAGAGGGGAGTCAATCCATATCCGAGTCCACCCTAGTTCAATCTAGTACAATCTATGGGTGAGCATTATTCGATTTGGACCAAAAATCGAACCGAATAAGAGATTCGGTTGGTTTAAAACCAATCGGTTCAGTTTTGGTTTTGAAAATATTAATTTTTTTATTCGGTTTCGGTTTTTAGGTTTCGATTTCAGTCCAAACCCGAAAACCGAATAAATTTTTTTAGTGTATATATATATATATATATATAATTTATATATATATATATTATATATATATATATATATATATATATATATATATATATATATATATATATATGTATATACACACACACACACACACACACACACACACACACACACACACACACAAAGTATATCTAGGTATATTTAGTTACAATATATATTAACAAAAAAAAGCGCAAATAACCGAAAAAAATCGAATAAACCGATAACCGAACCGATTTATTTCGTTCGGTTTGATCGGTTATGAGCCCTTTTGGTTCGGTTTCGATTTTGGTCGAATTTAGTTTTTGGTTATTCGGTTCGGTTGGAACCGAATTAACTGAATGCTCACCCCTAGTACAATCCGGTTCGAATTTAAACTAGAACTAGAATTGCATGATTATAAATTATGAGGTCCAAAAGCATATGTACATTCTCCAAACCATCCAACCCCTCCCCCCCCCCCCCCCCGTCCCCACCCCCCCCCCCCCCCCCCCGTCCCCACCCCCCCTTCCACTAGAATATGTAAAAAAAAATTAATTCTATATTTTTTTTTTCATATTTGTCTATGACCGTGTGCATTGTATCGGACACAACATTCAGACATAAAAAACAAGAGTAACTTCCAAAAACTTTGAAAACTCTCAGTACAAAATTTCATATTTCTCAAATATAAATCGTATTCATTCTTTTACTATCATACAAATGAATTTTGTTCCGTATTTGGATGCATTCACACATGCTACTTCACATCGGCGGTAAAACTAACTAGGTATATTTGAATACTTTTTATACTCAGATTTTATTTTTTATATTTATTTCACAAAAGGTACTTATAATAGTATATTTTATACCTTTAGATTATAAATGTGTTTTTATTTCCTTTCATGTTTTTTATTCTACATTTCAACAATAATTAACTGTAATTAGAAGATTCCTACCAAAGGAGAGGGGTAAAATTGATGAGAACATAAAATATTATATTTTTATCCCTTAATGTTCACCATTTTATGCTCATTTTATGACTAAAGGTACTCATTATATTTATATTTTGCTTTAGGATGCAGTTGGAGACACTATGTGCAAAATAGAGCTAAATTATAATTCTGGACAGTTTTGACACCGTTTACCAAAATGAGGATAACTTTCTCATCCGAAAAAAAATTGAGGTGATTCAAAAAGATTTGAAAAGCTAAGACAAAGGGCTACAACGTTCATATTTTGAGTTTTTCGAGATTCATGCTGCATCATGGACGAAATCAGGCTTGAAGTTGGATCAAATATGCTGTGAACAAAAATAGGAACGAAAATAACTATTTTCCTACTTGTTCTATGACTTAGTTTTTTTTGTTTGAGAAGTTGTAACTTTTAGAGGTTTTGTGGGGAGATATTGTGGGATTCAAACAACTAATTTAGGGTGTATAAAAGGGGTTGAAATCATGAGGAAAGGGAACCACACACAACACACTTATTCTCTTCTTCTCCAACTTTTCTTTTGAAGTTTTGATGAACATGTTCGGCTAAAGTTTTGTTGGTCGAAGGAAACAGAAGCCTCAAAATAAATAAAAAACTTGTGAGATCTAATTTGTGTTTATATGTTTGATTTGTACTTTGAGTATCAAATATTTTCTTATGCATATTTCATTATTATCTTGTTTAATTACTAGGATGCATACTAGTTTATTATTCTTGATAATCTACTGCTAAATTAGATATCGAATCAGGAGTTGTTCGATCCCTCTAATTTGTGAAGCAACCAAGATTTAATAAATTACTGTTTTGTATTATTAAATCTTAGAAAGAAACTGTAGGAACCCTAGAGGGGGGGTGAATAGGGTCAAGCTAGCTAATCAAGCACTTAGCACAAGCTAATGGACAATTTAAAAATATAAGTGCAAGAGAAGAAGCAATAACAATACCGACACACGATATATCCTGGTATCCTCCCAAGAGGCACTCCAGTCCCGAAACTCTCTTCGGCTTTAATCCACTATTTGATTAAATAGTTACACACGAGTTTGGATCCGAAGAACTCGCCAACTTCTTACACGAGAGCTTTAATCCGAAGGCCTCTCTGACTTTAACCGATAGTTTGGATACGAAGACTCTCCAACTTCAACCGAGAGTTTGGATACGAAGACTCTCCAACTTTAACCTTCACAATAGGTTTTGATCTCCTTATACAATAAGATGAAGATCTTACTTTTCAACTCAATAACTCTAACACAATTTGTGGATGGCAAATGAAAGCTTTGTAGAGTTGTTTGTGTATAGGCTTTGGTGGTTTAGAAATTTTTAGGCTCAAAGCATCAACCTTGAATGAAGGGGTTCAAGGCTATTTATAACCAAAGCAAAGGAAAGTGCAATAATGCAACTTTTACAGGCTGACGGATCATTCGTCGGATCTCCGCGGAAATCCGCCGGATCATCCGCATGTATAGTCCAACGGCTATAAATAGAGCCGTTGGGATCAATCATTCGTAAAATCCGACCGTTGGAATGCAAACGGTCATATGGCAGAAAATCCGTCGAAATTCTGCGATTTTCCGTCGGATAATCCGAACACTCACAGAAGGTTGTCACGACCCGATCCCAAATTGTTGGGTCGAATCGGATCATGCCCAGCCTGCACCGTTGTTGAGACGGCGGCAGTAAGCTGTATTCAGTAGTGAAACATATGCAGATAAAATTCTAACGAATATAAAATCTTTTATTCAATTTAAAATTTCTGAAATACAACAACTATTAATTACCACAACTACACTTGATACATTGATTACTAAAATAAATTACTATCCAGCTCTACTGATCTTGGATTTCAGGTTCTGCGGGAACAGGCATCAGATCTTCGACGACGCAATCACCTAAAAATGTTGGTCTCCAGTCAGGAGGGAGCAAAGTACAATTACGAATATCCAATAATTCAAATAATAATTTAAAATTTGCAATGTTAAACAATTTGAAATACTTTAACAATATTTTTCAACAATTCTACAATTGAAAACAATGTGATTTGAGTAGGTAACGAACTATGACCGGCTTGGGATGATTCACTTGTATCCTAATGATACGGTCCGGCCTATCCTCGTGTGTAGGAGGAATCAGCTCGCACAATCAATGATGCAATATAGGGGTATTGGTCATAGACGCTACACTACTCCCCCAATATCCCGAGTCAATCAGATTCAATCAATGAGTCAATATTCGAACTCTAGTAAAGAGTTCCACAATCAATACTCTAGGAGAGAGTTCCGTGTAGCAATGTGGTTTAAAATTGCAATAAAACAATTACTAGATAAATTACCAAATAGACATAACTGCACTTGCCTTTGTTATTGTGACTGGATCGAGAGTCTGTACCGGGGAACTAGGTCAAACACTTCCTCGAAATCCTACATTTGAGATTCCAGACTTAGAAACAATATTCAACCCATATCTAGATGTGCTAGTTACAATCTCTAGTTTTTTTTTTGGTCCTAATCAATTTTAGGTTATTTACAACTCTACTTTAGAACGCTTATCGAGATGAGTTACTTCTTTACGAAGAAAA
This sequence comes from Iris pallida, assembly GCA_029216955.1. NCBI lineage: Eukaryota > Viridiplantae > Streptophyta > Magnoliopsida > Asparagales > Iridaceae > Iris > Iris pallida. The sequence goes on along the minus strand of JANAVB010031417.1, from coordinate 20,723,986 downwards.
GTCAATTTAACTTTGTATTTGGAAAAACTCGTAGTTATTGATTTACTTGATAAAACTTTGTATTTTGTATTATATATAAAATTAATATTTTTCTTTTAAAATGAGAAAACGTGAATTTGTAATAAACTTGTAATTTCCTAATTATTTTATTGTGAGAAAATGATATTTAAATTTTTATAAAGTAATTATATTATCATATTACGTTTTACGTCAATCAACCAACCAAAATAAAATTTACAATATTACAAAACCACAGATAATAAATAAAAGCTGGCTTATGTCCTTACAGACCTTTTTACATAAATTGAAATAAGAGAAAAAGTTAGTTAACTCTAAATAATATCCTGCAATTTAATTACTAAAACAAAAATTAATAAATTAAATTAAAATAAATATTACTAAGAGTCTCAGACTTGGTCCAATCGTCACAAAATTAGCTAATGCCTCAACGTCCGGAAATCCCGGTTTCGTTTGCATTTCGCTAAGGGTCCATTGACCGATACGGTCGTCACCCAATAAATCCAAAGATTTTATATTTTCCGAAAATCAATTTAAAACTATTAAATTTTATAGAAATTTCGGCAGCATCTCCTCTATTTTCGGGACAACCCAAAAACTGGGAAAGTGCGCCATGATTTCCTGCAAATAATCCCAAACCAGGGAAACCCAATTTCCAACCAGAAAATAATAATAATAATATCCGAAACCCGAAAATAATATCCACAGCATGTTTCCGAAATTCGGAAAACCGAAATTAAACTCAGAAATTTTGAAAACTCCTAGAACCAAAATCAACAGAAGATCTATTCACTCAAAACCAATATTCCAACTACAGCCTAAAAACGTCAAGCCAGAACTTCTTCCGAAATGGACTTCGGAAAACAGAAGCTCTAACCAAAAAGTCTCAGAACCTATCCAACAAGTGTTCGAATTTTCCGAATTTAGAAATTATATGAAAATCAAAGGAAAACAACATCACAGAACATGATTCCGAAAAATTCCGAAATCGAAACGTACCGAATCCGAATTCCTGGAACGGAATCGGGGACCAAATTCATCACAGACGCGACACAGGAGGGACGAACTACTCTGATTAACAGGAATTACCCAAATCCGTTGGTCGGTGAGCCGCGGGATAACTTGGGAACGGAAACGTAGTCCGCGAGGGAGCCGAACAGAAGAACGCGGAACGGGAAGCACTGGACAGCAAGCCAGGGTACGAGGAGATGCTGGACAGCAGATTGGGGACAGGGGCCGCCGGGCTCGGTGTCGAACGGCGAGCGACGCACGGGACGTGCACAAGGGGTCGGCCAAGATGGGCTGGCTGGGGTACTGCGGGCTCGGGAACACCAGCGGCGGGAGGCCGCGCGGATCGGAACGCGGTCGCCGGAGTCGCCAGGGCGGGGCCGGCCTGGACTCGGGCGGAGGGCAGCGCTCGGGCCCGCGGGGAGAGTCGACGGGGTGGCGTCGCAGAAGGTCGGCCGGGAGGAGTGCGCCGGAGGTGGAGCCGCGCGGGAGACAGCGCCGGAGGCGCGCGCGGTTGGCCGGACTGCGGAAACCGGCGGGCGCTGGCGGCGCAGATGCCTGAGGGTGGCCCAGGGGCGCGCTCGCGGAGGTCGGGGAGCGCGGGTTCGCCGGGGAGCGGCTAGGGCACGATTTGGGGAAAGGGTTTTTGGAGATGGTGATGGAAATGAGAATGAAGATGGGGTTTATATAGGTAGGAGGAGAGCGGGAGTTACTGGATCTGAAGGGGCGTGGCAGTTCGGGGGAGGCCGACTGTCGGCGGCGGGCGACGGCCGTTCGGGATGGAAAGGGTCGGTCGATCCCTCAGAAAGAGAACGAGAGAGAGAGAGAGAGAGTTAAATAATTTAAATGAGTTATAAATAAAGAAATGTTTAATTAATAACAAATATTTTCCTTTTCTTATAAAAAAAACTCAATAAATATATATCAAAAATATTTCTGATTTCGAAACCAAAAATTTGCTTGGATTTGAACTTGGGTTCAGGAACAGGTCCGGAACTCGGGAACGGGTTCGGATCTGGATCAAATCAAAACAAAAATCTATTTTAATTATTTTGAAAATAATTAATTAATGATAATAATACTAGTTTAGCAAAAATTCTAATTAGCAATCATAATTTAATAACAATTATAATAATAATAAAAAATTAGCAAATAAATTATACTATAAAAAATTTTACGGGTTTGACCAACAATAAAATTTCAGAAATAATAATAATTTGAAAAAAAATAACTAACTGGCAAACACACATTAATTAAAAATGCAATTGGAAAATTGCGGGTTTCACAACCTTTCCTCCTTAAAAATTTCGTCCTCGAAATTTAAGCTTTTAACTTCTGCTAGTAAATTCATTTCAAAGCTCATCCACGAAATTCGAATTTGAACAATAATCCACAGATCCTATAATAACTATTTATGCCAAAACTCAAAATCACCAATATCCTCAACTCCTCAAAATTTGGTTTTCCGCAAAATTTCATATTTTGTAAAATCAAATCTAATCCTTAGACGTTAAATTTAAATTCAATGCACCAAACAAACTTTAATTTTCAATCTTCAAATACAACCTTTAAATTTATATCTTGTAATATAATGATAATCTTCTTAAAAATCAAATTCAATCATACTACATCCCTCAAAACTTGTGATTTTACAAAATCGTCAATGTGCCATATCAATTCTTCAACTCTTTTATTTAAATAAATTTTATCCTTAAACTTTAATCCTACAAAGCTTCCACTTTCCACCTTAGAAAATATCAAATTAAAATTGTACTCATCAATTCTAATTCTAGTAAGAAATCAAATCATAAGATCAAAATCTTTATTGCTAATCCACATTTTTTTTTATATATCCTCACAATCAAGTTTTCCAAGCTAATTAAAATTGAAATCCAAATATGTCATTTCTTGTATCCAAAAATTAACATCTTCAAACATCAATTGGCGACTCGATCATAAAAATCAAAATCAAATCCTCAGTCAAAATATTTATATATTTTTTTACTAATGTTAATTCGATGAATAAAATTTTTTTTTTCTCCTCATTCAAATAAAAAAAATAATTTCCTCAAAAGTCAAAATTCAATCTTGGTCACATAATGCTTGTCTCCAAGAATTTATAGAACTTCCACAGATTCGATTTCCTCTTTAACCTAAAGTTCATCCATCTCTATTTCAAAATCCAAATTCAAACATCAAAAGGTTCAAACACAAACTTCTCAAAGATTTAAATTTAATCATGGCTACTCTCTCTCTCTCTTTTAATAAAGCGCAAGATGACCATCTCAATATAATTATCCTGCCGCGAGGATCTATAAAAATAGTTTTAAAAATACCATAAGTTTTTTTTTTAAATAATTTGACAAACAATATATATCAAAAAAAAAAAAAAAAACTTACTGTCATTTAAATCAAATTCCTACATAAAATAAATGAGAAAATTTTGTAAATCAAAAAATCATAGTTCAAAAACTTTGATAACCTTTAAATGGGATCTTTAAATCAAAAATTTATTTTCAAAACTGAAATCATAACGTTTCATATATATCTCATGTCTAGAGATAACTAATTTAAAACTTGAAGCCACATCACCAAAATTTATTTGTGTTAATCTACCAAATTTAAATCCTCTAATCTTTCAATTTCTATTCGATATGATATTCTTCCCTCAACTGGTAGATTTTATATTCAATCAATTACATCTTCGAAAATATTTAATCAAAACTTCTTGTGACTTATCATTACAAAAATTTGTTCTCCTTAAAATCAAAAGTGTCAACTCTTCAAAGTCAATATAAAATTTAATTCTAAGATGCACATGATATTATTACTCAAATAAGATCTTTTCCTTTATTAATTTTCACTAAACTCAAGTTCATATTATCGGGTGCAATCTTCTCAAAATATATATTTTTTTTATTATTATTGGCACCCTTCTATTCATACAATTCGTCATCCTTAATTATTTATATTTTAAATCCAATATTTCTTGTTTCGATTATCCTTTATAGTTAATTCACCATGCATCTTCCTAGAGTGCATTCTCTATGCCTAGCATTGACAACCTTTAATTTTTCAATGTCAAACTATTCACAAACTTTCCTCGATACTAATCACCATTGTATATTTTAACTCATATATATCCTATATATCATGCACTCTAAGAATCCAAGCTATAAAATGTTCTAGGTTTACTTCATAAGACAAAATCAGATTCGAGGCATGATTGCTAAATATCAAGATAAAATGTAAACATGTTTAGAATCTTTTATATAGAGTTTAAAATATTTTGTTGTGATCATGAATAAACTTCGAGGTATAATTTAAATAATCATAATGAGTTTAAAGTTCTAAACAGGATAAAAATGTAGATGATTGAGATCAGGAGATTTATCAAAATATGTGTTTGAGATTCAAGAGACTGGGCTGAAAATCAATAGGAGTATCTATTCTCCGATTTCAAAGATGAAACGATCAACCTTGATTTGAATAATTGAGTCAAGCACTAGATAAGATAGAAGCATCACCGCTTCAGATTAAGTAAGAAAAACCAATGATAATATTCCCGACAAATCACTCAGGGAATACAAAATTTTATTTTGAGAAGAAAAATTTCATAACTAAGAAAGTTGAAAATTTGAGAGAAGGTAAGTTTTATTGATTCAAGGAAATCAAATTGAAATTGTCTAATAACGCCAAGAAATTAAATAGCTTTGGGACAGCTCAAAATTTCCATGACTAAAGGAAATTCAAGAATGGATTCAAAATGTGATCAATTTTTTCTGACCGTTCCTGCTTCATGATCATAGAAGCTTTATAGGCCTTGATTTGATCAAGAAATTGCATAGAGAGAGTAGGGTTTTAAGATGAATAGAGGAAGTCAACAGATGAGAATATTCTCGGTCTTTGGAAAACATAGGAGATAACAATATTGAAATTGAAATAACTCCTTTAGGAGAATCATGAACTGAACTAATTCTTCGGGTAATAATTGACCTTTAGGCTTTATGGTTCCAGAATTTTAGTTCAGAATTGATTTCGAGAAAGTCAATCAATTGGAAATAAGATTGGATATAATGGTTGTAGATATACATTGGGTAGATAAGAGTTTAATAGGGTTGCTAAGAGAATATTGAAACTCTTCATAACGAACGAATCAAATTCCAAATAAAGATAGAGAAGTAAGATCAGATCAACCAATGAAGAAGTTAAAATTAGGTTTGATAAAGAAGAAGAAGATTGAAAAATTCAACCTTATTCCACAAAGAATATGAATCCTAAGGTAGACTAGAACCTGAAAATTATGGTAGGAAATTAATCTCGAAAGTCATGGGACACTCAAAGGTACAATCAGCCTAATCTAGATAAGGTTTAGGTACAAACACAAACAAGGTATCCTACGAATCTATAAGCAGGCAAAAATAGATATTTAAGTAAATAATTTTTCGGCCTTATAATGTAACATGGTGTATATCATCGAAGTGTTCTAGTTGTTTCTAAAGTCTATTTTCCTAAAGTCTCAACTATCCCTAGGTTAAGTTACAGAACTGCGCGATGGTCTAGACTAAGTTGACTAGACCAATTTACAGATCTGACCTGCATGGGCCACCACTAAAAACATGTCACGACCCGATCCCAAATTGTTGGGTCGAATCGGATCATGCCCAGCCTGCACCGTTGTTGAGACGGCGGCAGTAAGCTGTATTCAGTAGTGAAACATATGCAGATAAAATTCTAACGAATATAAAATCTTTTATTCAATTTAAAATTTCTGAAATACAACAACTATTAATTACCACAACTACACTTGATACATTGATTACTAAAATAAATTACTATCCAGCTCTACTGATCTTGGGTTTCAGGTTCTGCGGGAACAGGCATCAGATCTTCGACGACGCAATCACCTAAAAATGTTGGTCTCCAGTCAGGAGGGAGCAAAGTACAATTACGAATATCCAATAATTCAAATAATAATTTGAAATTTGCAATGTTAAACAATTTGAAATACTTTAACAATATTTTTCAACAATTCTACAATTGAAAATAATGTGATTTGAGTAGGTAACGAACTATGACCGGCTTGGGATGATTCACTTGTATCCTAATGATACGGTCCGGCCTATCCTCGTGTGTAGGAGGAATCAGCTCGCACAATCAATGATGCAATATAGGAGTATTGGTCATAGACGCTATACTACTCCCCCAATATCCCGAGTCAATCAGATTCAATCAATGAGTCAATATTCGAACTCTAGTAAAGAGTTCCACAATCAATACTCTAGGAGAGAGTTCCGTGTAGCAATGTGGTTTAAAATTGCAATAAAACAATTACTAGATAAATTACCAAATAGACATAACTGCACTTGCCTTTGTTATTGTGACTGGATCGAGAGTCTGTACCGGGGAACTAGGTCAAACACTTCCTCGAAATCCTACATTTGAGATTCCAGACTTAGAAACAATATTCAACCCATATCTAGATGTGCTAGTTACAATCTCTAGTTTTTTTTTGTCCTAATCAATTTTAGGTTATTTACAACTCTACTTTAGAACGCTTATCGAGATGAGTTACTTTCTTTACGAAGAAAAGTCAATTTAACTTTGTATTGGAAAAACTCGTAGTTATTGATTTACTTGGTAAAACTTTGTATTTTGTATTATATATAAAATTAATATTTTTCTTTTAAAATGAGAAAACGTGAATTTGTAATAAACTTGTAATTTCCTAATTATTTTATTGTGAGAAAATGATATTTAAATTTTTATAAAGTAATTATATTATCATATTACGTTTTACGTCAATCAACCAACCAAAATAAAATTTACAATATTACAAAACCACAGATAATAAATAAAAGCTGGCTTATGCCCTTACAGATCTTTTTACCTAAATTGAAATAAGAGAAAAAGTTAGTTAACTCTAAATAATATCCTGCAATTTAATTACTAAAACAAAAATTAATAAATTAAATTAAAATAAATATTACTAAGAGTCTCAGACTTGGTCCAATCGTCACAAAATTAGCTAATGCCTCAACGTCCGGAAATCCCGGTTTCGTTTGCATTTCGCTAAGGGTCCATTGACCGATACGGTCGTCACCCAATAAATCCAAATATTTTATATTTTCCGAAAATCAATTTAAAACTATTAAATTTTATAGAAATTTCGGCAGCATCTTCTCTATTTTCGGGACAACCCAAAAACTGGGAAAGTGCGCCATGATTTCCTGCAAATAATCCCAAACCAGGGAAACCCAATTTCCAACCAGAAAATAATAATAATAATATCCGAAACCCGAAAATAATATCCACAGCATGTTTCCGAAATTCGGAAAACCGAAATTAAACTCAGAAATTTCGAAAACTCCTAGAACCAAAATCAACAGAAGATCTATTCACTCAAAACCAATATTCCAACTACAGCCTAAAAACGTCAAGCCAGAACTTCTTCCGAAATGGACTTCGGAAAACAGAAGCTCTAACCAAAAAGTCTCAGAACCTATCCAACAAGTGTTCGAATTTTCCGAATTTAGAAATTATATGAAAATCAAAGGAAAACAACATCACAGAACATGATTCCGAAAAATTCCGAAATCGAAACGTACCGAATCCGAATTCCTGGAACGGAATCGGGGACCAAATTCATCACAGACGCGACACAGGAGGGACGAACTACTCTGATTAACAGGAATTACCCAAATCCGTTGGTCGGTGAGCCGCGGGATAACTTGGGAACGGAAACGTAGTCCGCGAGGGAGCCGAACAGAAGAACGCGGAACGGGAAGCACTGGACAGCAAGCCAGGGTACGAGGAGATGCTGGACAGCAGATTGGGGACAGGGGCCGCCGGGCTCGGTGTCGAACGGCGAGCGACGCACGGGACGTGCACAAGGGGTCGGCCAAGATGGGCTGGCTGGGGTACTGCGGGCTCGGGAACACCAGCGGCGGGAGGCCGCGCGGATCGGAACGCGGTCGCCGGAGTCGCCAGGGCGGGGCCGGCCTGGACTCGGGCGGAGGGCAGCGCTCGGGCCCGCGGGGAGAGTCGACGGGGGTGGCGCCGCACAAGGTCGGCCGGGAGGAGTGCGCCGGAGGTGGAGCCGCGCGGGAGACAGCGCCGGAGGCGCGCGCGGTTGGCCGGACTGCGGAAACCGGCGGGCGCTGGCGGCGCAGATGCCGGAGGGTGGTCCAGGGGCGCGCTCGCGGAGGTCGGGGAGCGCGGGTTCGCCGGGGAGCGGCTAGGGCACGATTTGGGGAAAGGGTTTTTGGAGATGGTGATGGAAATGAGAATGAAGATGGGGTTTATATAGGTAGGAGGAGAGCGGGAGTTACTGGATCTGAAGGGGCGCGGCAGTTCGGGGGAGGCCGACTGTCGGCGACGGGCGACGGCCGTTCGGGATGGGAAGGGTCGGTCGATCCCTCAGAAAGAGAACGAGAGAGAGAGAGAGAGAGAGAGTTAAATAATTTAAATGAGTTATAAATAAAGAAATGTTTAATTAATAACAAATATTTTCCTTTTCTTATAAAAAAACTCAATAAATATATATCAAAAATATTTCTGATTTCGAAACCAAAAATTTGCTTGGATTTGAACTTGGGTTCAGGAACAGGTCCGGAACTCGGGAACGGGTTCGGATCTGGATCAAGTCAAAACAAAAATCTATTTTAATTATTTTGAAAATAATTAATTAATGATAATAATACTAGTTTAGCAAAAATTCTAATTAGCAATCATAATTTAATAACAATTATAATAATAATAAAAAATTAGCAAATAAATTATACTATAAAAAATTTTACGGGTTTGACCAACAATAAAATTTCAGAAATAATAATAATTTGAAAAAAAAACTAACTGGCAAACACACATTAATTAAAAATGCAATTGGAAAATTGCGGGTTTCACAAAGGTATTCTGTGAGACCATTCGGATCTTCCGTCGAATTTCCGCGGAGATCCGCCGGATTATTCGCTAGGATTTCGAAGATTGTCTTGGATTATTGTCACGACCCGCTACCCAAATTGTTGGGCCAGGCCGAGTCATGCCCAGCCTACGCTTAAGATAAAGCACAGTAAGCTGTTCTAGAGATAACAAGATAAGACTAAATGTGCTAACAGTTCTATAAGTGAAGAAGAGTCATAAATACTCCAAACACAAAAGTCATCTCATATATGAATAAGTCCAAGTACAAGTCTGAAATGTAAAACTGGATACATGTCCAGTTACAAAATACGTAGTCTAATACATGACTACACTAAGTATCCCAAGTGACTACGCAAACTAGGCGAGTCTTCCCGCAGGAACATCCTCGTATGGCAAAGCCGGGTCCTCGGCAGTAACTCCATAATATGAGTCGCAGAACAACTCCTCCTCAGTAAGGATACCTACAACGTTATCCTGTCAGGACGGGAGCAAGTACAACCTCTACAACTAAAGTACTGAACATATAATGAAAGAGATGTACAACAAGAAACATGGTGTGATAAGTCTATAAAACAGAAAATACTGGAAAACATGACCTCATGGTACAACTGGGATCACAGTATCATAGTAACATAGGGAACATGGCATATCATGGTTTAATTGGTTCTTTTTAGAAATGACAACATATAGTTTAAAAGTTTAAAACTGTAGTATGTACGTGAATCGGTCAATAGGTAATCAGGATGTACAGCGGCACATATCAAGTTTTTCTGCCATGCACATACGTGCACGAACGGCATCGGTGTATATCCATACACAAACGCGAGATCAGAACCTACGGCAAGGTTACATATAGAATGTCGTCGAGCGCGGTAAATACATACGGAGAAGGGGGTCATGTTCATGTACAATACTAACAGTTTCCCCTTAACCCGTTATTTAAACATGTGAGAGATATAAGAACAGTAAAAACATGTGGGAGATACTGGGAGCAGTATAAGCATGGCAGGTACTGAAAGTAATACAACATGTGAAGACATAACTTGCTACCTCAAGGATCAGCATTTTAATAGTGTTAATACATGTTCTAGCATTAAAAGACAGTAAATGAGTTTGTAGATGTACTTGCCTGGGGTCCTGCTATCAATATGAATCAAGGCTCGGAGTGAAGCCACGGTCCTAAAGATGAGATAATACAATAGCTAATCAGGGTGAAAAGACATACTATAATGTCTAGGTCAACTAGGGCAAATTAAGACAAACTGGGTCAGAGGTTGACTTATAGTTGACTTTGGTCAACTCCGGTCAATTCCAAGTCCAATGTGGGGTGACACTATATCCAAACTAACTTTCTAGGGTCTTTATACTAGTGTAGGGGGTGGTCCAATACTACAATAACTCAAAACAACACAAAACATTGCAAGTCGTAACTATTCAATAAATAAATCAAACTGTACATTGTGTTCCAATAATTTTTGAGATAGACAAAAAGCTCAATTTTATATAAAATAAAGTACCAAAATGATCCTCGTTAATTATAGAAATTTATACTATTTTTTCTGGAATTTATAAACCTTCATAAACATTTATTAAAAATCAGCAAACATAGGTATCCTAAAAATGAGCTCTGTTTTCCTATTTTTATAAAATACCAAAAGTACTTATTAAATGCTGAAAAAAATTATAATAAATTAGCTAAATTAACATAGTATTTAAATACAATTTTTTTTAGAATTTTTACAGCACTTAAAATATGTAAAAAAATTCAAAACAGCCTAACCGGATTATCCGGCGGATTACAGCGGATTACCGGCGGATTTTCCGTTCCGTCACAGCAAGTTTTGTGGTGAAAGTTCGGATTTTCCGACGGATTTCCGCGGATTTCCGACGGATTTTCCGAACCGTCGCAGAAAGTTGATTTTTGAACTCAAAACTTGTTTCGGCCATAAAAACTTCGTTTTAAATCGAAATTTGGACTTTTAAAAGTCAAAATTGAATAGAATTGAATTTCCTACAACATGAAAGTATTAGTTTTCACAAATCAAAACATTTGATAGATCAAAATCTCAAAATACTCGAAAATCATATCTAGAAACTCAGATCTACGCAATACTATCGATCAAAACCAAAAGTGCTATATACTAAACATGTTAACAATTTAAAGAAGCAAATTATAGTCCAATAAAACTTTAGTTTCTATGGAAAACAAAAATAAAGTATGGTCATGTCACTTATGAGCAAGACGTACTTGTCTAGGTTAAGCTCCAAGCCTAATCTTCTATTCCACCACCAAGAGGGGTACGAAACCACACTCTAGACCTCAAGGCCAAGCTCCTAATAAGCTCCAAGGGAAGAGAAAGGAAGAAGAAATGAAGAGAGAGTGAAGAGAATGAAAAGAGAGAGGAGAGAGAAAGTGAAAGGGTATATATAGAAGGGGGAATTAATCTTAGCCGTCGGATCGTGATCCATGTGAAAGTTTAGGTCAATCATGGCCATTCAAACAAAACCAATTATCCATTGGATAATAGAGTGCATCTACACTATTTACGAAAATATCTAAACACTATTCACGAAAATATCTAAACACTATTTACAAAAATATCCGAAATACTATTCACGAAAATATCTAAAATCGAAAATATCTAAAATATAGAAAATCTGTCTGGACGGTATGCCGTCGGTATACTCCGGTATACTGGCGGTATGCCGGCCAAGGAAAAATCTATAAGTTAGGAATTTTTTTAAAGCATTACGAAAACCAAAAAAATACGAAATACGCTACAAAATACGTATTTAAATTAAATGCTATTGAAAATTATAAAAAACTATTTTTTTGAAATCCAGGGGCTTACAGTTATTTTCTACCCTAGCTTTCGATTTTGATCTATTTCTTGTGTTTACAATGATTCCTAAGACTCATTACAGACTCCAAATATACTGTAGTAGGAGCAGGCTTCTGCAGAGTCTTGAAATGATGATGGCTTGGCTTGGCTTCTTTCCTTGATAGATGTTGGCTTCTTCCTTGACGGCAGCTTCTTCCTTGACGGTCAGCGGAACCCCTGAGTGCGTGGCTCCGAAGATTTCGTCAGGTGGTTCAGAAAAATCTTGTGGGAGACCATCGTCTTTGGCCCATCTTGATTTCTTCTTGCATATGTCCATGTTTGATCTTGTTTCTTACTTTTTCTGCAAGTACATGTTAGACAAACAAAGCAATATACAATGTATCAAGTTTAAGGCATATTAGGACAATGCTTACAATAGTGATAGCATAAGTATTAGTGATACCATAATGAAAACTAGTATCACTAATATGTAAAACAATAGGCACATATCACCACATATATAAGTAGAAGTAGAAATGCTATAGTGATGACATGAAGATTAGTGATAATGAAATGTTAAACTTAACAGATTAACTATATTCAAAAACATGATACAATCATTGGGCCAACAATCTCTCCCTTTTTGATTATGGCAAATATATTAAGTTTAGTATGAACACAATAGATGTATGTATCACTAATATATCACATACATAAGCATATATTACTAAAAGCATACTACTTAGACTACTTCTATCCCAATTAAACTTACGTCTCCCCCTTTGACATGATCAAAAATACGCTCCCCCGTACTAAGAGATAAGAAATCAATCTTAAGTACATAAATCAGAGCATGAGGAAGGCATATACAATCATGATCAAGATATACTAATTGAGGAACAATAGGAGCAGTGTGTAAGGACAAGTGTATAAAACTACATACCAAATATAGAGTACTAAATAGAAAATTGCTTGTCAAAATACAATATGGTTGGTAAAACTAAAAGTATTTGAAAAACAAGAAATTAGTAGTTTACCAACTTGAAATCCAAGGAATAAATCCAAAACACAATAGGATATGAAATATTGCTCTAGTTTTGGAAGAGAACTATGAAATAAAGGATTTCAAACAAAAGCCATGAGGAATAGATAATTGCAACTAATAGATACCAATTGAGATATAAAATTAAATAAACTTGATACCAATTGAAAAGATGTAAACTTGAAACATTGATCAAAGAAATCATTAATAATCATAATTGTCCACAAATAAATAGTGGAACAAAATAAAAGAATGATCAATGTAAAATATTGCAATTGATATAAAGTAATCTCATTATTTGCAAAATCTATATGCTTATCCAAGTTCATGCATTTGAACTCAATTACCTTATCATGCTATATGAATACTGTCACGCCCCAGAACCAGAATACTGGAGAGCGGGGGCAGACATAGCCAGCTACGTATAATGAAATGGAATCCATCTCACCATACGGTCACGGCTGTCTAGATATGTGAGGGTTTCACTACAATCCATCAGTCTCTTAAGGTCATAAAATAGCCTATTGTCTCAATCTCAACCAACTAATAATAGTTACAAGATGTCAGACCACCAAATACACAATAGTAAGACGTCCCATATATTACATATTCGGAATGATCATGAAGCTAGTCGTTACAAAATGTGAGAACTAGCAAGAGTTCAGTCATACATGATCAACCCCCGGGACTTGTTAATCATGTTACAGTCCGTAGGCAGACAATAAGTAAAGCTGCAATCGAGCTAACACTTGCTCGTCGGCTAAACGTCTCAAAAGAATAATTTACAATATTACAGTGGAAGAACAAAAAGAAACCCACTCGATGCCCTGGTTACGCCTGGTGGTCACCATCGGACTGGAAAGCAGGGAGATCCTTTGGTGCTGCTCCGGTATCTGGCCATACAAAACCAGCTGGGTCAGACCCCAGAAAGAGCAAGTGCCACAAAGGAAGCTTCACTTAGGACTAAAACCAACAAATTATTAGCATTCAACATGTAAGAAAATAATAAGTAACACAGATTGGGGTTTGTGCACTACCAATGCACTTATCCCAATCAGAAAAAATGACTAAGTGAGGCATCATTGACATAAGACAACTGGAGAATCATGCTAAATAAAATATAGCTGGGCAGTATATGAAGAGAAGACGAAGGTACTATTCCGGAAGCCAGGTTACAATCCTTAAACCAAACAAGGACCGAGATTGTAACCCTTCGCCTGAACAGAGCTTAGTCTCTGATCATTTATTGCTAAAGGTGACAATCATTAAGGTAAAAATGAGAGAGTACAATGATAAAAGTGACAATGAAGTATACAATACGCTAGAGTGACAATAGAGTACAATACGCTAGAGTGACAATAGAGTACAATCATTATAGTAACAATAGAGTGACAATCATTCAATCATTCTGGTACAATCTCTCAATCAATCACTTTTAGATAATACTATACTGGACTAGACTCCATCCAATCAATCACGGCCAATCATTGCCTACGGCTTTCTACATTAACTAACTAGGGTTATCACAATCCTAGTTACTAGCAAGATGCAATGAGATGCTCCAAGTAGTCACAGGCCCTGCAGCTATCCAGGTTATCCAGGCGAACGTTATAGTGACAATCATTCAGAATGTTCGATCATTAAAGTGACAATCAGAGAGAGAACAATACACTAGGGTGACAATAGAGTTCAATCATTTAAAGTGATAATGGAGAGTGCCCCACATAACAGTGGACTGGAAATGTGCCCTACTCGTCGGCAGGCTACAAGTCCAAACATTTGCGGCCGGGATAACGGGATCGCCTGTAACTGGGGAACATCTCTTCATGACTAGTGAATTATTCTAGTTATTAACCTTAGTTTATTTCAATATGTACCCCTGACCGTGGTACTCAGGGATCCATGCCCTAGACATGATGCAAGTCACACTGGTTCATTTATCAATACATTCACAAGTCACCCACGGTGTCCAGGTCAATATTACATTATCATGTCAATAGAGCCGTCGCAACGGCGCTCAATAAACTATGCCATTCACTTATCTGGAGTGCACCACCACGGGTCACTATCAAGTTGCTCACAGAATTCAATACGTCAACCATGCTATACTCACATTGTGCTCATATCAAAGACGTGTCAAAAAAGCGTAAGGATATAAACAGGAAATACCATGCACTAAAAGAAGATGAAATAAAACATAATGCAAATAGGTGCCAAGACTAGACTGCGCTGGACAGCCAAGGTCAGGTTGTGCCAGGAAGAGTCAGGTCAAGTCATGTTGCGCTAGGCTCTAGACTGCGCAAGGCTAGGCTGCGCATGCCTCAGGTTGCGTCTGGGTCAGACTGCGCATGGGTCAGACTGTGCATCAGTCAGACTGCGCCAGGCTGGATTGTGCCAGGGCGAACTGCGCTGGGAGGGAGCAAGCTGGACCGCGCTAGGCTGGGTTACTCCAAGGCGGATTGTGCTAGGGCGAACTGCGCTAGGGCGAACTGCGCCAAGCTGGGTTGCGCTAGGGCAAACTGCGCCAGCACCAAGAGGCGCTGGGCTAGGCAGCGCCAGCGCTAAAGAGCGCTGGGCTAGACTGGGTGAGTGGCGCCAGCGCTAAAGAGCACTGGGCTAGCTGGATTGAGCTCGGGACAGGGGGTCTTCTTCCCCAAAGCTGAGAGCAAATAGCCATGGAATTTGAAACTTCAAAAGACCATAACTAGGTCAAATCTCAATGAAAATCCACTTTACAAAGGTCTAAGTTGTGTAAATTTAAATTCTCTACCACATGGAACAATCAAAACATGAAAATAAACAAGTTTCATAGATCAAAACCCCCAAAATCCGAAAATACTTTAATCCTAGATCTACAAAATTCTAAGCTCCAAATGGAGAAAACTCAAGTTCTAATGTTGCTTAAAATGAGCTAATAAAGCTATTAGACAAATAAAATGTAGCCCTCAAGTGATAGCAAGATGCAACTTGCCTAGGTTGGTGGTGTGTTAATAGTGGAGAGGAAAGAGTAGTGAGGAAGAAGATGAAGAAAATAAATGAGGAGAGAGAGAGAGGGAATTGATATTTATGGTAGGGTGGTGGTGGTTCTCCATGTCAAACCTAAAATAAACCAAGCCAAGATAAACCATGGTGAACCAAGTCAAGGCCAATAGACTCTCTCTAGCAATTTAAACCAAATGAATCATGAAATAAACTAAGCCTCACTAATCCAAGAATAAACCGATGAACCATTAAAACCAATTGAACTATCAATGCCAATAAAACCAAGCAAATGCAAAATAAACCAAGATAATTAATCATGATTAAATAAAATATGGGTCCAAAATACGTATACGTACACTAAATACGTATCATAAATTTGGGACATTACATCCTACCCACCTTAAAAGAATTCCGTCCTCGGAATTTAATCAAGAGGCTAGAGATGTAAGGGAAAGCTATTCTATCATAGGCAATCTACCACTACCAATCAATCATACAATCATTCATGCAAGAAAGGATTCGAAGCGCAAGGCATAAGGAAGATATTACACCTTACGAGTCAAACCAGCCGGGATGACCTGATCAGATATCATCCTCATGCTCCCAAGTTTGACTCTCCTAAAGAGGGATGACTCTAAGTAACACAGACTGAACCGATAGTCTTGCGCTTGAGGTCTCTCTCTTTGGTCAAACATGGACACGGGCCTCTCATCATACGAAAAGGTTGGTACCAATAACCAGTTTCGAATGACCTAGGATATGGCTCGGGTCCGGAATGTTCCATCGTAATTAGGATACGTGAAATACGTCATGCACCCCGCATAATGACGGTAGAAAAGCAAGATGAGAGGACACATATACCTCTCGGCCAATTCTGAACCTGAGCCTGGGCTAGGAAAAACTGCCGCGGGTTCTGTTGCTGGAAAGTCTGGGCCTGAGTCGGCAAGGGCCTCGGGAACGGGAACTGCTGTTGCTGGTGAACTGGAGCTGGTGCTGGTCCCATAACCGAAGGACTAGTTACTATCGATGCTGAATCAACTCTGAATGGGCAGGACCCCATCCTATGGTCCGGTGCTCCACACAATAAACACAATTCCAACGCCTTACGATACTCTGCTACCACGTGTCCAGGCTTCCCACAATAAGAACAGCCCACGGTGGAAGACTGCGCTTGCTTCTGTTTCTGCTGAGAGTACGTCAGGGTTGAGTACTGGTCCGACGTAACTGAAGCTGCTTGCCTCGGAGCTTCAATAGTTAAAGTCCTAGCTGCTGGGGGTGGTGCCGATGACTGGTTCATTTGACTATGGGACCGCTTCCGACCTCCGGTCCTGTCTACTATTCTCTGGAAGGTATACTCGTGCCTCCTCGCTGCTCGTAACACCGCATCATAGGTCTGATGCTCGAACTGTTCTACTGCCAATATAATCTCCAGGTGAAGTCCCTGCTGGAACCTCTGCGCTCTGTCAAACTCGGTTGCCACCAAGGTGGGAGCAAACCGACTGAGTCTGGAAAACTCGATCGCATAACCGTCGACCGTCCTCCCCATCTGCTTAAGATTACTGAACCTGGTCTGCAAGTCATATCGAGCCACTGTATCATAATACTTGGTCTGGAACTTCTCGCTGAACACTGCCCAGGAGACAGGTGTTGCCAATCCCACTGCTTGTGCGGCCCACCAACTGCGGGCTAGATCCAATAACTGTAGACGCACCACAGCCACCTTCTCATCTTCTGGAATCTTTGCGGCTTCGAGAATCACCTCTGTATCCTGTAGCCAAGCATCGACAGCAATGGCATCCTCGATGTCATCGTAGAATAGAGGGTTCAGGCGCTTGAAACTGTTGACCGCACTGTTCCCTCGAGGACCACTTCTATTCAGAGCATCTTGTACTACTTGGTACAGGGCATCTCCCTGACGATCTTGAGACACAAGCAACTCACGGATGAGTCCTACCAAGCCTCCATCCTCTGACCCTGCTGGCTGGACGGGCTGAACTGGTGGTACTGGTTCTCCAGAAGGCACGGCTCGGGAGGCTGCTGCTGAGGACTGAGCTCCTTCTGGCTGATCAACAGGAACGATGTCACTGAAGCAATGACATCAGGGATATTAAGGAAGGACCAGGATAGAACAATGATGCAAGTATGTTATCAAGTCAGGAATTCAAGGAGATATGAAGATACGAGTGAAGATCAAAGGCGAGTACAGATTGAGACATCTATCCGGTAAACCCTTACATTTCTTGATTGACAAGACCTGCATGGGCCACCACTTAAACCATGTCACGCCCCAGAACCAGAATACTGGAGAGCGGGGGCAGACATAGCCAGCTACGTATAATGAAATGGAATTCATCTCACCATACGGTCACGGCTGTCTAGATATGTGAGGGTTTCACTACAATCCATCAGTCTCTTAAGGTCATAAAATAGCCTATTATCTCAATCTCAACCAACTAATAATAGTTACAAGATGTCAGACCACCAAATACACAATAGTAAGACGTCCCATACATTGCATATTCGAAATGATCATGAAGCTAGTCGTTACAAAATGTGAGGACTAGCAAGAGTTCAGTCATACATGATCAACCCCCGGGGCTTGTCAATCATGTTACAGCCCATAGGCAGACAATAAGTAAAGCTACAATCAAGCTAACACTTGTTCGTCGGCTAAACGTCTTAAAAGAATAATTTACAATATTACAGTGGAAGAACAAAAAGAACCCACTCGATGCCCTGGTTACGCCTGGTGGTCACCATCGGGCTGGAAAGCAGGGAGATCCTTTGGTGCTGCTCCGATATCTGGCCATACAAAACCAGCTGGGTCAGACCCAAGAAAGAGCAAGTACCACAAAGGAAGCTTCACTTAGGACTAAAACCAACAAATTATTAGCATTCAACATGTAAGAAAACAATAAGTAACACAGATTGGGGTTTGTGCACTACCAATGTACTTATCCCAATCGGAGAAAATAACTAAGTGAAGCATCATTGACATAAGACAACTGGAGAATCATGCTAAATAAAATATAGCAGGGCAGTATATGAAGAGAAGACGAAGGTACTATTCCGGAAGCCAGGTTACAATCCTTAAACCAAATAAGGACCGAGATTGTAACCCTTCGCCTGAACAGAGCTTAGTCTCTGATCATTTATTGCTAAAGGTGACAATCATTAAGGTGAAAATGAGAGAGTACAATGATAAAAGTGATAATGAAGTGTACAATACGCTAGAGTGACAATAGAGTACAATATGCTAGAGTGACAATAGAGTACAATTATTATAGTAACAATGGAGTGACAATCATTCAATCATTCTGGTATAATCTCTCAATCAATCACTTCTAGACAATACTATACTGGACTAGACTCCATCCAATCAATCACGGCCAATCATTGCCTGCGGCTTTCTACATTAACTAACTAGGGTTATCACAATCCTAGTTACTAACAAGATGTAATGAGATGCTCCAAGTAGTCACAGGCCCTGCAGCTATCCAGGTTATCCAGGCGAACGTTATAGTGACAATCATTCAGAGTGTTCGATCATTAAAGTGACAATCAGAGAGAGAACAATACACTAGGGTGACAATATAGTTCAATCATTTAAAGTGACAATGGAGAGTGCCCCACATAACAGTGGGTTGGAAATGTGCCCTACTAGTCGGCAGGCTACAAGTCCAAACATTTGCTGCCGGGATAACGGAATCGCCTGTAACTGGGGAATATCTCTTCATGACTAGTGAATTATTCTAGTTATTAACCTTAGTTTATTTCAATATGTACCCCTGACCGTGGTACTCAGGGATCCATGCCCTAGACATGATGCAAGTCACACTGGTTCATTTATCAATACATTCACAAGTCACCCACGGTGTCCAGGTCAATATTATATTATCATGTCAATAGAGCCGTCGCAACGGCGCTCAATAAACTATGCCATTCACTTATCTGGAGTGCACCACCACGGGTCATTATCAAGTTACTCACAGAATTCAATACGTCAACATGCTATACTCATATTGTGCTCATATCAAAGACGTGTCAAAAAGGCGTAAGGATATAAACAGGAAATACCATGCACTAAAAGAAGATGAAATAAAACATAATATAAATAGGTGCCAAGACTAGACTGTGCTGGACAGCCAAGGTCAGGTTGTGCCAGGAAGAGTCAGGTCAAGTCATGTTGCGCTAGGCTCTAGACTGCGCAAGGCTAGGTTGCGCATGCCTCAGGTTGCGCCTGAGTCAGACTGAGCATGGGTCAGACTGCACATCAGTCAGACTGCGCCAGGCTGGATTGTGCCAGGGCGAACTGCGCTGGAAGGGGGCAAGCTGGACCGTGCTAGGCTGGGTTGCGCCAGGGCGGATTGCGCTAGGACGAACTGCGCTAGGGCGAACTGCGCCAAACTGGGTTGCGCTAGGGCGAACTGCGCCAGCACCAAGAGGCGCTGGGCTAGGCAGCGCCAGCGCTAAAGAGCGCTGGACTAGACTGGGTGAGTGGTGCCAGCGCTAAAGAGCGCTGGGCTAGCTGGATTGCGCTCGGGACAGGGGATCTTCTTCCCCAAAGCTGAGAGCAAATAGCCATGGAATTCGAAACTTCAAAAGACCATAACCAGGTCAAATCTCAATGAAAATCCACTTTACAAAGGTCTAAGTTGTGTAAAATTAAATTCTCTACCACATGGAACAATCAAAACATAAAAATAAACAAGTTTCATAGATCAAAACCCCCAAAATTCGAAAATACTTCAATCCTAGATCTACAAAATTCTAAGCTCCAAATGGTGAAAACCCAAGTTCTAATGTTGCTTAAAATGAGCTAATAAAGCTATTAGACAAATAAAATGTAGCCCTCAAGTGATAGCAAGATGCAACTTGCCTAGGTTGGTGGTGTGTTAATGGTGGAGAGGAAAGAGTAGTGAGGAAGAAGATGAAGAAAATAAATAAGGAGAAAGAGAGAGAGGGAATTGATATTTATGGTAGGGTGGTGGTGGTTCTCCATGTCAAACCCAAAATAAACCAAGCCAAGATAAACTATGGTGAACCAAGTCAAGGCCAATAGACTCTCTCTAGCAATTTAAACCAAATGAATCATGAAATAAACCAAGCCTCACTAATCCAAGAATAAATCGATGAACCATTAAAACCAATTGAACTATCAATGCCAATAAAATCAAGCCAATGCAAAATAAACCAAGATAATTAATCATAATTAAATAAAATATGGGTCCAAAACACGTATACGTACACTAAATACGTATCACAAATTTGGGATATTACAAATACCCTTTAGATAAACATGAAGGTAAAGGAGAAAAATACTTGATAAAGAGAAATTCAGTCGACTTGAATGCTCCCCCTCAAAGTACTACCAAAGTTGATAAAAATCATGAATTTTGGATAAGTCCTCAACAAGGAAAGCCAAATCAATTAAGCATGAAAGAAAAGCCAAATCAACGAAAGAATAATATTCATCAAGATAAGATCTGAAAGTTAATATTAGCAAGATGACATATTTAACCCATATGAAAGAGAGAGATAAGATAATAAGGACAATCACATACACTCTCATAAACCCTTCAAAATAAAAATATCACGACCTCAATCAATAAGATATGAAAATAAAAAAATATGGGTCCATGATAAACTATGTATACGACATATTAGAGGGTATAGATAAATTAAAACAATTTATTTGCTCCCCCTCAAAATATGCGTAACTAGTTTCAAAGCACTTATAGCATCAAAATATAGGGATAAATCAACTATAGATTTTTCTTCCTTGCTCAATGTATATAAGTCTATAAAATCGTCATAAAATGAATAATGTCATCTTTAGTCAAGAAGAGATATCCAATTAATACTTACTAAAGATGAGAAATCAAAAGAATATTCCAATTTAGCACATGTAATCAAAAGATGACATACACTAACCTATGTAGAAGTAACTCATATTTAAATATGATATATTAATGTATGTTACCTTTTGAGAAAGATGTCATCATGAAAAAGAATAAGGACAGTTAAATCAATCATGATGAGAGTCAAAATATCGCTCAAAAATAAAATAAAAATAAACCTCAAATATCATGTCCATGATAATCTAATCAAGAAAGAATCAACCAATTTATTACTTTGCATGGACTAGGTATGTTGTACCACATATTTATCCAACAACGGATAAATTCAAACCTTGCTAATGGTAAATTAATAACCCATAAAGTTCAAATAGCAAAGGTCATATGTGATAAACCATGAGTAGTCAAAGTAGAGTAATAAATTAACTTGATAATCTCATAACTAGATAATTTAAGACTACTTAATCATTAGGATCATTCATAAAGAAAATAAATGAATAAACATGATCAAATGATAAATCTCATCAAGAGAAAATTCAAAATCCATATTTATAAAGAATCTTACAGATCAAAAAAAATATGGAAAAGAGTCAATCTTAAAATGATCACACATTCAATCTAAAGAGATGTAATGATAATACGATAAAATCATGACTCAAAAAGTGAGAGAAATTTAAGAGAGACTTGCTAATGACTAGTATAGAAGAAAGTTAAAACAAGGAATCACAAACCTCTAAGAGAAAACAAGATCTAATAAAGAATTTGTAAAACTAGTTTTAGAGATCAAACATATCACAAATCTTGTTTTTGTAAACTAGCATATCATATATAGATTGAAGTATAGGAATATAGTTAGATGTGTAAAAGTGAGCCAAAATTATATAGCTTAATAATATATCACAAATAAGCAAACTATATAATCCAAATAAGATTAATGAGGGAAGCCATTAACAAGATAAATGTGCTCATTAAATCTTAAGTCACTAACACTAAAAATATTTTGCTTAAGCAAAGAGTTCTCAATAAGTATAATACATTTTGAATGATCAAAATAATTTGTAGACTCTTTATTAAGCAAGGATAAGAGTATAAGATAACAAAATAAAAAGAATTAGACTCTTATCAAGTATAGGCCAAAAGAGATATTCATGTAAACACAAATAAAATAAATCTCTTTGCCAAGTATAGATATTAACCCAAGATAATAAAATAATGGATCGATCTAGAGAATGCAAAATATTATAGCCATTATGAAATAAGAGTATTCTCTAAAAATGGGAGATCTCTAACCAAAAGCTCAAACCATAGTAGCTAAGGACATAAGACATATGATGTATCAATTACATGGATTCTCATATGCTACAACAACATCACTGGAAAACAATAATTCCAAAGAAGCATAAACCCAAGGAATGAGCAAGGAAAGCACATTAAAAATAAGAAAGCTGATCGGATTATCCGTCGGATTTCAGCAGAAGTTCGGCGAATTATCCGAACTTAGTGCTCACAAAGCTGCTGGAATTGATCGAATTATTCGTCGGATTTTCGCGGATATCCGTCGGATGATCCGAACTATTGCTCACAGACTTGCTGTTTGCAGTCGGATGTGTAATGCCTGTGGTTCGTATTACGTATCTTGGTATACATGTACGTATTTTGACTCGTATTGCATGTCTCCCTGCTTGGTTTATTTGGTATTTTCATTTGCTTGGTTCACCTTGGGATTGGTTCGGCTAGGCTTGGGTTTGCTTATTTGGTTCATCATGAACCGAGTGGAGAACCCCTACCTACCACCATTTCCATTTATTAACCCCAACTACCTTTCTCTCTCTTCATTCAATTTCTCATTACTGTTCTTCCTCTTCTTCTTCCTCACCGAAACCCCACCGTAGGCAAGTACAACTTGCTTCATGGAGGAACCTAAGTTTTATTGTTCTATTTTCTTCTCCATAAGAATTCAACATACTTTAATACTTAGCATTTTCGAGTTTCATGGCTCCTCCCTTGTAGATCTGAGTTTTTAGTATTCTTTGATCCTCTTGGTTTTGATCTACTAAAATGGTTTGTTTTCAAAAACTAAGAGTTCCTTGTAGTAGGCGTTCTGATTTTATACAAATTTGGTTTTGGGATGGCCGGATTTCACCAAGTCCTGGCCGAGATGGAGTTTCTGAGCTTTTACGCCTGTTTGAATTTGGCCATATGGAGAAGACATAGTTTTACGCACACGTTTTACGTGCCAGCGTATTGTTCAGCCTTTTACGCTCACGTCTTAACGTGTTCGTGTAGTGCCCCTTTACGCTCACGCATCGCGTGCCAAGCGTACTCGTTTTATGCTGAGCTAACCGATTTTACGCTTGGGACTCTCCCGTTCGCGTAAAATTGAGCTAGCGTAAAATCCCTAGCTCGAGCCGGCTCTCACGAGCGTAAAGTTTGCCGAGTGTTTCTCGCGTAAAGTTTCCCTCGCGTAAAGCTTTGATCGAGAGTTGGCGTGCGTAATCTTACGAGCGTAAAGTCCGGCTAGCGTAAAACCCCACCCACATGTACCCTTGCTCGCGTGGAGCTATCTTACCTTTCTCTTGCTAGTGTAAGCCACTTTACGCTTGAAGGCCCCTTGGTCTAGCGTAGTAGTACGTGCGTAGAAACTTGAGTTCCTATGACGTACACCTTTACCTTTTTTATATTTTTTTACGCCCATGAACTTGATAATCACGAATTTATTTAATATGTTGGAAATGATAATTGAACCTGGTATAGTATGACAAGTATACCTGACATGATTATCTCGAATTGCTGTTGCGACGGCTAACATGACATGACATGACCAGACAAGAATGATTGACCTGGACACCGTGGACGATTGTGTTTGTACAAATAAACAATTACTGTCTTGCATCATGTCTAGGACGGGGACCCCTGAATACCACGGTCAGAGGCACCTACTGAAATTGACTAAGGCTAATTAATTAGAATAATTCAGTACACATGAAGAGATTTTCCAGCTATAAACAATCCCGTTATCTGGGCGCATTCAGTGGACTTGTAGCCTACCGACGAGTAGGGCACATTTCCAGCACACAGTCACGTGTTGCATTCTTCATAAATGGACATTCGACCTGGATAACCGGATGGTCTGCAGGGCTTGTGGCTGTTGGGATAATCTCATTACAATCTTTCTAGTAACTAGGCTTGTGATAACCCTAGTTAGTTAAAAGTATCAAGCCGTACTCATTGCTTGGCCGTGATTGATTGGATAGAATTTAGCCCAGCTTAGTCTTGCCCTGATCCTGTGCAAGATTGTTACATGACGGGATTATTTATGCTTGCCTTAACAATAATGATCAGAGACCAGTTCTGTTCAGGTGAAGGGTTACAACTCCGGTCCTTGTTTGGTTTAAGAGTTGTAACCTGGCTCCCGGAGCAGTTCTGCGTCCTCTTTTCGTTTATTGTCTTATCGTAACCCCATGCCACGTTCGTCATGTTTTACCTTACCTTAATACCATGACTATTTATGCTTATCTTGACAATAATGATCAGGGACCAGTTCTGTTCAGGCGAAGGGTTACAACCCCGGTCCTTGTTTGGTTTAAGGGTTGTAACCTGGCTCCCGGAGCAGTTCTATGTCTTCTCCTCGTTGTTGTCCTATTTATATCCCGTGTCATGCTCATCCTGTTTTACAAGAATATGACATGACATGGTTACCTATGATTGCCTTAACAAATAAAGATCAGGGGCAAGGTTCTGTTCAGGCGAAGGGTTACAACTCCGGTCCTTGTTTGGTTTAAGAGTTGTAATCTAGCTTCCGGAGCAGTTCCTTATCCTCTCTTCGTTTATTGTCTTATTTTTACCCTATGCCAAGACTAATCATGTTTTACTTACCAATAGTATTTGAGACGGGTTTCTATTCAGGTGAAGGGTTACAACCCCGGTCCTTGTTTGGTTTAAGGGTTGTGACCTGGCTACTTGAATGGTTTCTTCGTACTCAGTTTACTGTGGTTATCTCTATTATTATCAGTTCTTTATTTATTATTTATCTTTAATACTCTATTGTGATATGCTGGTTTTAGTTCCTAAGTGAAGTCTCCTTTGTGGCACTTGCTCTTTCTGGGGTCTGACCCAGCTGGTTTTGTGTGGCCAGATATCGGAGCAGCTCCAGAGGTTCTACCTACCTTCCAGCCAGATGGTGACCACCAGGCGTAACCCTGGCAACGAGTGGGTTTCTTTTGTCCTCCCACTTTATTGTAAAAATTATTCTTTTGAGACGTTTAGCCGGCGAGCACGTGTTAGCTCGTATTGCACCTTATTTACTGTCTGCCTACGGGCTGTAACATGATTGACAAATCCTAGGGTTGATCATGTATGACCGAACTCTTGCTAGTCTTGACATTTTGTACGACTAGCTTCATGATCATCCAATATGTAATGTATGGGACGCCTTGCTATTATATATTTGGTGCTCTGACATCTTGTAACTATTATTGCTTGCTTGAGATTGAGATACTGGGCTTGTTCATGACCATAGGAGACTGTTGGCTTGTAGTTAAACCCTCATATATCTAGACAGCCATGACCGTATAGTGAGATGGATTTCGTTTCATTATGCGTTGTAACGCCCCAGTCCCAAAATACTTGGGACCAGATACGTATCATGCCAGCTGCATATATACGAAGCACACTCCAATATATGCAAACCTTGTATGTATACATAAGCTGTCAAATGTAGTAATCCAAGGCAACTAAATCTCATCCATAATAAAAAGAATAATAGTATAAAATCAACTTGAATATTTATGGTACAATCGTTGGGCGGAGACAAAGTCCACTACCAACTATCAAAAGGAGATAAAGTATACAAGAAAATGATCCATGGAAGTATCAAGACGAACCAAGAGCGATCATCTTCGAAGAAATGGAGACACCCACAATCTTGGCTAGAACACCTGCAGTAAACCATGAAAGCACACACCTGGAGAGATAACCAGGTCCTCAGAGGGACGTAGCAAGATACAGGAAGAACATGCCATTATAACTGCATAAGTAAAAAATACTATAAACTACAACACATCAGGGTTCCTAACCATCTATGTGATATGCACTTTGAGGACAACGTTCTACGCAGGGGCTGTAACGGATTCACGCAAGCAAGTAATAAAGAGTGGCCGTCAAGTAGCGCTCATCCGAGACACTATCGGCTGGGCAGCACGTAGTGCTCATCCGAGTCACTATCACCCATAAATGTGTAAAAAGTAAATGTAGCCCCTACGCTAGTAGCTGTCCCCTCCCTTCCAATGATACTATATATGCATCGTAACCACGACACACCAACACGCGTCGTTACCACAACACGGGTTTATAATAGATAACTGTCAAGTCTTCTAACATGCATCTATTGACAGTTATTCCTACGCATGCGCACGGGTGATCATCCAACACGCAAGTGACCACTACATGATACTCACAACTCACACATAACTCGTGATACAATCGTGACAAAGTCAATGACATGCATCATATTGACGGAAGTCTCTTAACTCTAGGTCCATAAGCAAAAAGAAAATAATAAACAAGGAATATAGATACAATAAACAAAATAAAATGCAACTAAATGTAAGCAGTAAAGATGACAAGGTATCTTGCCTGAGGTTATGTGCAAAAGAGAATAATCCAGTAGCTCGAACCGGCAAATAAACAAAGCAAGAAAAGCCAAATCCTGCAGATGAGTTCGGATGCTGCAACAAACATCACGAACGAGTTTGGAATAAAAGATATGTCTAGAAAATACCTGTCCGAAAGTTAAATTCTGGAACAGGGGCAAAATCGTAATTTTGGGTCAAAACGATGTCCGTCGTTGGACCCGCTTTGCACCAAAATACGTGCCAGAACCTACGGTCTCTAAAGTCGTCAAACTACATGTCTACGGATTTGTTTTGATGAGACGAACCCAACGGTATGTCTAATTTTGGATTTCGGTGGGCTGTGCACAAATTTGCCCGTTGAGTAGGATTATGGGCCCGCCAAAATAGCGTCCCGATCAACGGTCTCAGAATCGGACCAAAATTGGCTCACAGGACCAGAAAAATATTTTGAGTCCAATGGCGCAAGTTCGCGATTTGATGAGTGTGCACAAAGTAATTGGGAAATTCCGAAAAGTTCGACACGGAAAAATTTGACGGATACGGGTCAAATTCGTCGCGCATACGCAACCAATTTGAATTCCGTCAAAGTCCGCACGTTCGCAAAGTCGATACGGACCTTTAGGTACTTTCAGTTTGCGACGGGGTCGCCCGGTTTGTCGGGACGTACCTCGTACGGGATTTTTAAGGTTTATAAAAACTGATTTTTTCAATATTTTTAATTTAATTAAAACTAAAATTTATTGCAGAATAAATAAATCTATTTGAAGGGGATGATAGAGGGTCATGTGGGCTTTCTACACGAATTTATGGATCAAAAATCGGATTAGAATTGAAGGAGAAATCGATCGGGGAAGTGGGATACCTTAAAGTGGAAATCTGTTGTTGTTGCCGTGGTGTCGTCGTCTTTCGCGGAACGGGGCTGACGCTCACGTAGAGGGGCCTGGGGCGCTCGAGTTGGGTTGGGGTTGGTGGTGAGCGAAGGAGAGAGAGAAGGAAGGAGGAGAATGAGAGGAAAATAGGGTTTGCCATATATATATGCATGCATATATATGAAGGGGGATTACAAAAGGGGTCGGCCAAGCTTGCTGCTTGTGGTGGGCGGCCACAAGCTAACACCTGCTGTTATATTTTGCTCTTGTGGTCGGTTCCCACATGGTGGGGCCGACCGCAATGAGTTTGTTTAATTTGTTTTATTTCTTTTTACAAAACTTTTAACTATATCTATATATATTTAGCTATATATATATATATATATATATATATATATATATATATATATATATATATATATATATATATTAGCTATATATATATATATATATATATATATATATATATATATATATATATATATATATATGTATGTATATATATGTATATATCCATATACCATAATCTATTTAAAAAAAACCAAATAACAATTTAAATATTATCTACCCAATTATTTAATATATTTAACATATCTACATATATATAAAATTCAAATCACAATAAATCAACTAAAAATAATAATAATATCTCTATAGAATAATCATGTTTATTAAATCTTCGCAAAGTAAATTTTAATAATAATAATTTAATAAAATCTTTCCAATGGGTGAACTTATACCGCACACCCTTATCCGGTTCCAAAAATGTACTATTTTGTAAAATATTATTTAAAATAAATAAAATACCAATAATTGCACAAATAATTAAATGATTTTAAATTGTACATGAAAATTCTAAAATAATTTAGAAATTATTTTTACGTACATAAAATATGTTCACATGGCCACCTTGGTCCCATCCCATGCCTACATGGGCTTAAATTTGGTTTGGGCCCAGTTCGGACTGGTTTGGACAAATCGAGTCATCTAAAAATTAATATATAAAATAATATCTAAATAAAATATTTTAAATGCGTTAATTCGCAACTCGGCCTGGTTTTTCTAGTTTGGACTGAACTATGGCTAGGCCTCCCACGACATGGCTAATATACTGGTCAAAGCACACTGCTACATCTTTCGTGCCAAAATTCATGGTCGCCTTGTGCTCCAAACACAAAAATGGCTAAGGTCATTTTTAATAATTAATAAAACCATAAATTTTATAAATTAAATTTGAAGTCTAATAAAATAATAAAAAAATAATTTAAAAAATAGGGGTTTTACATGCGTAGTTGGCTATGTATGCCCCCGCTCTCCAGTATTCTGGTTCTGGGCGTTACATGGTTTAAGTGGTGGCCCATACAGGTCTTGTAAATCAAGATATGTGAGGGTTTACCGAATAGATGTCTCAATCAGTACTCGCCCTTGATCTCTGCTCGTATCTTCTAAATCCCTGAAATCTTGACCCGAACACATGTTTGTGTCGTTGATCTGTCCTGGTCCTTCCTTATTGTTCCATATGTCGTCTTCTTCAGCGACATTGATCCTGGACCTGCCGATCAGCAAGGCGGAGCACCACTTGTGGACCAGCAGCAACCAGGAGATCAGGTCCAGCATTCGGGAGTAGCCTCCAGAGTCATGCCTATTGTAGGAGAGCCACCAGTTTACCCCGTCCAGCCTGCAGATCCTAATGATGGCACTTTGGTGGGTCTCATTCGGTCATTATTAGCTTCCCAGGATCGTCGAGGAGATGCCTTGCACCAGGCAGTGGCAGATGTCCTGACCAGAGGAGGTCATCAGGGTAATAGTGCGGCCAACAGCTTCAAGCGCTTGAACCCTCCATTCTTCGACGGCAGTGAAGATGCGATCGCTGCAGATGCTTGGCTTCAGGACACGGAGGTGATTCTAGAAGCAGCTAGGACTCCAGAGAACGAGAAGGTGGCCGTAGTGCGCCTGCAGTTACTAGATCTTGCCCGCAGCTGGTGGACGGCACAGGCCGTTGGATTAGTGGCCCCTATTACCTGGGCAGTATTTAGGGAGAGATTCCAGAACAAGTATTTTGATGCTGTAGCTCGGTATGATCTACAGACGAGGTTCACCAATCTGAAGCAGATGGGCAAAACGGTCGATGGATATGCGGCCGAGTTCTCCAGACTTAGTCGGTTTGCTCCTACCTTGTGTAGAAGCATGAAAAAGAAGGGACCTTCCTTTTAATCCCATATCAGAAAGGAGAAGAAGGGAGGTCTCATTCCACTCTATATAGAGCCCTCTTGCCTCCTTTGAAAAGGGCACCAAAAATAAATAAAGAAAAGGGAACCCGTACCAGGGAGCCCGTTCGAGCCACAAAAAGTTGCAGTTGTCCTTCTCTTCTTCTGGGTTGGCTGCAAGTTCTTCACTCGCTGTCATGGCGAGGATAATTTGGACTCTGAGTACTATGCGCCCTATGGGCTGGTACGAAGAAGTCCAAGGCGGCACGGGCCATGCGCCTCAAACGTGCTATGCCAGCAGTAAACCAAAAGCATGCACTCACAATCATGTGCACTCCTGATGGTAAGCTATATAAGGTCGACTCAGGTGCTTCTGCACCAGAAACGAGCCGACCTTCAAAGTCCTTGTCTCACTTGGGTGCATCTATTGCGTTCACAACCAAGTCGAGCAAGGCAAACCCAGTGGTCTTGAACTCCCGTGCCTCTTCTGGTTGTGCGTCTGAGGTCCGTTCAAGTCACTTTAAATGTTGTTCCCCCACTACTAATCGGGAGATCAGGGGGCGCAGCATTCACTTGACCACCCCGGCGCTTGGCCTTGCCATGCGTCTGATGGGGGGTATAAAGGTGGCATTTTCACTTAACCACCCCGGCGCTTGGTCTTGCCATGCGTCTGATGGGGGTGTGAAGGTGGCACTCTCCTCTAACGATTTGCGTAATGTGATCATTCATAAACGTCGATCAGGAGAGCCGACCAACAAGCATGATGCGCCCCTCACAGGGCACACTTGTGCTACGATCGCCATCAACTGCTGCTACCGCAAGACAGTGGCTCTACCACCAAGGCAGTCAGTGTTCCAACAGTTGCAACCTGCTGTACCTGTCTTCCAGCGTATTACTCCGCCCCGTCAGAGTGAATTATTTCCTCGTCAACGCACAGGCGCATCTACCAGCCTGGGGCTCTTATCTTCTGAAGGAGTTAAACCGTCAAAGCTTATTTGAACAAGGAGAACCATCATCTACATTACAACGTCTTGCCAAGGAGGAGGATCAGTCGAATCCATCTTCGTCAAGAAGTCAAGGAAGAGACAACAAAACTCTCTCAAACCGTTGCCATTCATAGGCCAGGGCAAATCAAACCCATGCGCCAAGTGGCAACCTTCCCGAAGTTAGTGCAATAAACTTGTATTCATGATGATGAATTCTCCCCTTCAAATTCAGCTAAGTCAGAGAGTCATTAACGACTCGAAGAACTCAACAGACGAACCATTAAAAGACGTGTCACGAAGCAGATACGCCGGCCAGTCAGCGCATCACACAGACGCGCCCTTCAGCATCAAGACGCGCCCTTCAGTACCAAGCGCATCACAGAGGATGTGCCCCCATGCTTCCCCATACGCCTAGTGGAATGCCAATCGACGTACCCACTCAGCTGTCCATCGAATGTCAGAAACATTAAATGTTGAACTGACAGAGTTGGCAGCACACCTCCCAAAGTCGGAACAATTGACAGCTTTTTTAGAAGACAAAGCGTCGCCAACATCAGCATCATCATTACTTTCCTCCGACGGCTACTGCCACGTGGCCACCCAACTGCTTGCATTCGCCTCTGCAGCCATGCGTCCAAATCTGCATGCGCCTCAAAAGCTATGCGTCTCAGACTTTTCACTGATCCCTAAAGACAGAAGGAAAGTTACCATTAAAGCTCTGTATGCGTCTCAAAAGCCATGCGCCTCAGACTGCTCTCTGATCCCGAAAGACAGGAGTTAAGTCACTTCTGAAGCCTCACATGCGCCTCGAAAGCCATGCTCCCCGAATGGTTCGTGACTCCTAAAGGTTACGAGCCAAAGCTTCCTCATGCGCCAAATCCTAGGCGCATCCTACCAGATCATTTCCCACCAAATCAAAGATCTACGAGCCAAAGCTTCCTCATGCCGGTCCACAACAGCAGTATGAAGAATTCAACCCCTCGATCAGGGCACATCGTTCATGTGCCTCCATCAGCAATCAACACGTAGCGTCCCCGCGTATAGGCGTATCCTACATATGCGCATGAGCAGCTAGCCTGTAAAGCTATAAATAGAGAGATCATTTCCTTCTTCCACAGGTACACACCTATCTACCTACACACGGGTAGACCATACAACCACCAGAGAGGCAGATACAGACACTCAACGTCTTCCTCCTCTCAGCAAGCTCCAGCACCCAGAGCAATCCAAGTCTTCAGAGAACCGATAACCGTCGTCAGATCATCAACGGAGACAACGCATTACCACTCACTCCATCGGCACAAGGGACCCAGATAAACAAAAGTGTACTCCTAGGACTACGTCTAAGTCCTATATTGTAGTACTGTTCTGTTTGTATTGAAATTTGCAATAAAAGGATTTTAATGGCAAACAAGCTGGCGACTCTGCTGGGGACCTCTTTCTCTTCCACCGAGAAAGTTGTGTCGCAATCCGACGACGTGAAGGTGGGCTCCTCCTACAAGACGCTGGTCGTACGCCTCAATCAACAGGCGTATGAGGAGTTCATCTCTGAAGGCAGTGCGAGTCCTTCGAAGCGGCTGCCGAAGCCGAAGAAGACCCGCCGAGTCTGGGTACGCAAGGTCGACGCCTCGGGCACCACCACCGAAGGGGATGTGCCGATCCAGCCTTCCCTTCCTGCTGACGTCCTCAGCAACCAAGATGTGCCAGCTGGTGCAGCGCATCTCTCGGGAAAACGTGCAGCTAATTGCGTTCCCCAGCCATCTCCCTCTCAGACGAGAAAGATGCTTCGATGGAGCAGGGACGCAGCCAATGCCCCGCGCATCACCTCTGATGCGCCACAGAAGGTCTCTGTCTTTGACAGACTCACTCGCTATAATGACGAGGAGAATTTGGATTCTGAGTACTATGCTCCCCAGCAGACTGGTACGAAGAAATCCAAGGCAGCACGGGCCATGCGCCCCAAACGTGCTATGCCAGCAGCAAGCCAGAAGCATGCGCTCACAATCATACGCGCTGCTGATGGTAAGCTGTACAAGGTCGACTTGAGTGCTGCGGCGCCAGAAATGAGCCGACCTTCAAAGTCCTTGTCGCGCTTGGGCGCATCTATTGCGTGCACAATCAAGTCGAGTAAGGCAAATCCAGTGGTCTTGAACTCCCGTGCCTCCCCTGGTTGTGCGTCTGAGGTCCGTTCAGGTCACTTCAAATGCTGTGGTTCTCCCACTACTGATCGGGATGCCTGTTTGGTATTAGATCAGGGGGCGCAGCACTCATTTGACCACCCCGGCGCTTGGTCTTGCCATGCGCCTGAAGGGGGTGTGAAGGTGGCACTCTCCTCCAACGATCTGCGTAACGTGATCACTCACAAGCGCCGATCAGGAGAGTCGACTGACAAGCACGATGCGTCTCTCACGGGACATACTTGTGCTGTGGTCACCATCAACCGCTGTTGCAAAGCGGCAGTCCCACTAAGGCAATCGGTGTTCCAGCGGCTGCAATCATCGACACCCCTCCGACGTCGCCTCGGAAAGAAGGTGTCAACAGAAGAAGAGCCAAGGGTTGCTTCATGCAACGTGATCTCCAACTCCTCGTCAGTCCGAAAGGCGACTGGCAGTTCCTCTTCCTTGTCCAAATGCCAGCCGAAGAAAACTAAGACAGCTGTCGCATCCTCCGGGGTGTTCGAAGGCACTCGGAGGAGGAAGAAGATCTTGGAAGAAGCCGGGGGTAGTCAGACCCTTGTCGATCCGAAGACGAGGGCGTCCAAAGCACATCTGGGGCGGATCCTGTCAGCCTCCCAGGAGATGAGAATATCCCCCAGAACATAGCTGGGGGTAGTCTAGCATCTGCGGACCCGAGTTCCGGAGACGCAGAGGCCCTTCAAGACAGAGCTGAGGATAATCAGGCCCTTGCAGATACGCCCGTGGTGAATGTTCTCCCGAACATAGCCGGGGGTAGCCAAGACGAGGCTCCAGGAGAGGCAACTCCCCCACAAGAGAGTGAGGCCGAGAGTGAAGCCTCAACCCATCCATCCACTCCCGGCCGCGTCATGACAGTAAACGTGACTGGGGCTGATATCGAGTCTGATGTGCCGCCAACAGACCTCGTCCAGCGCATGGATACCCTGGAAGGAGGACTCAAAACCCTCTCTGTCTCCATGCAAATACTGACTCAAGCAGTGTTTGAGATACGGTCAGCATTGGCCAGGACACCTTCTGCCGGTACTGACCCAGGGGCCAATGTAGAATCGAGTGTACCCCTTCAACGGGTATCCTCGGACATAGATCGCCGTGAAGCACCTCGAACATCGGAGCCCTCATGTGCTCAACTCCCGATGGTGCCACCTTCTTCGACTCCCAGCTCCACAGAAGACGTGGTCGAGATGATCAGGGACTTGCACGAATGCTTTGAGTCCAAGACAAGACAAGAGGAGCGCCAAAAGATGGGCATCCCCCAACCTTATCCCCTCGAATGGAATAAGGTGGTTTATTCTCCTAAATATAAACCACAAACACTGACGCCATACGACGGGAAGGACTCTCCGTGTCGCTATCTGACGTATTTCCAGTCTCAGACGGGACATTTTCCGAAGGACGATGCACTACTTACCAGCATATTTGTTGGAGCACTGAAAGGAGTGGCGTACGACTGGTACTGCAGCCTTCCCGACAATTCAATATCTTTCTTCGACGACCTGACGTTGTTTTCCATAAATAAATTCACTTTATTTATTTTGTATCTGAGAAAATTACAACTGTAGGAATCTAATCTAGAAGACGATTACTTTATCCCTTGGACGATGCGATGAAGAAAACTCGAACTTCGAAGAACTTGGACAGCAACTGGGCAATCTCTCTGTTCTCTCTGAAAATGACCTGTAGTCTCTGATGAAGATGAAGAAACTCTTTTTTATAGAGTTCAGGATAACTGTCCTTAAGCATACGCTCAGGTAGTTACTTGACGTGTGCATAACTGCAGGGACGCGTGGCGAATTCTGATGGAGACACATTAGCGTGCGGTTGAAAGTAGTGGAGCATGTTCAGGAGAGATTGATGGCCTGGATGCCACGTTGCATAACTTCTAGAGAAGTGGATAACTGGTACAGGACACGTGAGAACGTGTGTTGACTGTAATCCTGGATATGGTTGCTGTAATACGCTGCCTTATTGAAGGAGAGTTATATGCTGACTTGGACAGCGTAGTGCCATAGGAAATCCATACGCTCACTTTATGTGCAAGGAGTCATGTGAGGTCATACGCTCGCTTGGTTAATAAGGAATCATGTGAGGTCCATACGCTCACTTGACTGTGTGAGGAAGGAGTCATGTGAGGTCGATACGCTCACTTGACTGGGTGAAGAAGGAGTCATGTGAGGTTGATACGCTCACTGGAGAAGTGGCCACGTGGCTATCATCAATCTTCTTTGGTACACCATATCTTCCCATAACTGACAAAATCTTCTCGAGCGTCGTGACTGCGGATTTGACGGCTGACAGACTGTCAAAACTGACAGTAATGATGGCTTTTGTATTTATAAAGGCTGCTGAGTTGTCCTCGTAAAAGACAAAACCGGCTCTTCGAAAACCTATACGACGGTTACTTTTCTCGTGACAGCTGTCTTTGCACGAAAGATGAAGTGTCAGATTCATTCCTCATTTAAACATATGCTGTGCTGTCACTTCAGTAAATAATAAAATATTTACTGAGCGTATGTCTTTTGAATGAGCGTATAGCTTCAACTGACATCTGTCTTTAAGCGTATGGATGAAAATGACAGCGTGTCATAATTTTCCACATCCTACAAGACCCCCTTCAAAGTTTTCGAACTTTATGAGTTTCAAAAGTTCGAAATTACTTTGAACAGAAAGTGGGAATGAGTCCTGACACGCTGGCATGAGTCTGTTATCTTCCTCAATATCAGTGCAATTCTTTAGGGATTTTGTTTAGAAAATATCCGCCGTTTTGAACTTCTTTCTTTCTTCTATAAATAGGTCTCCCAAAACCTATTTTATTTCTTTACCAGAGCTTTTGCCTTCAAGAGAGAAAAGAGCTTTCAGAAACTCAAGATCTTTCTTCTTCTTCTTCGTCTTCAACTCCATTCCCATCAATGGCACCCAAGATTGATGCTGCTGCGAAAGGAAAGGGGAAAGCCCCTGAAGAGTCATCTCATCCTGCCGTCGATACTGCCACTACCAAGAGGACGGCCAGTCAGCGTGTTTCACGCAGTGAACGGCCATTGAAACCTCTTTATGGTGAGGACGAAGATGATGATGAACAAATAACTATTCCCTTTTTAGGGCTCTGGTTAGAACAAAACTCAGAAAACGTATCCCGCTTTAGGGTCAATACGTCAGCAAATACGCTTCCCTCTTTAGGGTTTAGCTGTATTCCATATTTTTCGTTTTTACGAAAAGTATGTTTGGAGCGTATATCTGTAAGATACGCGTATTTTTGATAGAGATATCAAAATACACTATCTTTTAAAAGAATATGCTATGGCAATTTGTCTCATTGAGATACGCTAACTCCTGTGTTAACGTAAACTTTTGATGATCATCTTGTCAACCATACGCTGATATACTCAAACTGATCATAAACTGAACTTTAAAAACCATTCACTTAAGATAAAATACGCTTAAAGGAAACTGAGCGTATGCTGAACCTTGAGTCTGCCATACGCTTAAAGAAAACTGAGCGTATGCTGAACCTTGAGTCTGCCATACGCTTAATAAAAAACTGAGCGTATGCTGAGCTGTACGCTTAGTAAAAACTGAGCGTATGTTAAGCTTTATCATCTCTTGACATTGAAGATTTTTAATACTTTATTCTTCATTTGCAGTGGATATTCTGGCTCAGGAAGCAGAATTTGAAGGAAGTATGGGAAATAATTATAGAAGTGATCTATCACATCTTTATTTTCCCCAATTTGACGGACCTTCCACAAGAATAGCTCTGTTGACCAATCAGGAGGATGATACTTTACTGAACCTAATGAGTGGACTGCCGTTACAAAGTGTAGATGGTGTTGCCCATTTGAAGCCAGCATTCCTTTTTGGTGATGCTATTGACATGAATTCCCAGCCTGCTCTGGACAAAGTATCATACAGTTACTATAGGGATGGTGATGTAAATCAGCCTATGTATTTGACTGGTTTGACAAAGAGTATCAACATAGCCCGTTTATTCCATTCGGGCCAGTAAAGACAGATGAAGTGGGATATTACTCCATCCCGACAAGCTAAGGCTGGATGGATTGGATATCGTCAAGGAAGGTTCCGCAGTGGTACTGAACCGCATGTCACATCTCTGCGAGGACTGTTACCTGCCACCATCCCTCCTGAGGACTCGACACTGCTGAAGCCAGTCAGAGTCCCAATTTTTGCCAATGAATTTGTTCAATTAAAGAATGCCATCTACCCAAAACAGTCAATGAGGCTGACTGGTCTAGTAAATCCAGAGAACACTAGATGGAATGCTCTAGTGAGATGGATTTTGCGGAACTTCGGTGCACAGTTGAAGGCGATAGGTTTATATGATGCCATTAAGTGTACTGCTTATGGTTTCAAACCAAACCCAGATCTGTTTTTGGCATTAGCAGAGAGATATAACTATCGGACTGGCACCTTCATGACCCCAAAGGGCGAGATGGGATTCGCCCTTCATGAAATGGCATATATATCTCAGCTACCCACGGCAGATTTGCTATATGAAGAATATATCCCTTTTGTTGACGAAATGAATAAGATTTCTGCAGCCAACCCACAAATTCTTTATGTATTTGAAGAATTAATGTGTCATTACAGCATCTGTAAAGCTTTTTATAAGGGACAAGGTGGAGAGGGGGACTCCAATTGCTATTCTTCGAAGTGGATGGCTTATTTATTTCAAGGCCGTACTGACGAAGTCCAAAAGAAGAAAAAGACCGAGCAGTATGTCGGAAAATTCAAGCCCTTGAGTCAAGCCGAGATTAACAGATTAATCCGGGAGACTAATCATGATGACATTGTCGTCGAAGAAGACATCAACAGCTACAAGGCCGGTGATAGATTAGAAACCTATATTAAGCAGGGTGGCCGAGAATTGTCCGATGAAGGTCATCTGGCCGGTTTCATATCTCTTTGGCTGAGGAAATTTGTAGTTCCTGGCACCTGTTCGGCAGACAGGATGCACAGAGGAGTCGTCTTTGCAGCAGTTCGTCTGGTTTTTGGGTATAAAATGGATCTATTAACGGCAATGACCTGCCGTCTGAATGCCGGATTAAGGGCATACACAGATAGGATGTTCGAATTGGCACGGAAGAGCTTGACGTCCTTTCCCCGGGTAGAAATGCCCTTTACATACTTGTTTGGATGGCTGCTTCTTTATTTTGAATCTCTGATGAGTGCTGGGATGGCTAGGCCAGATGACACTTTCCTTGAAAGATACAAGCACATACCGAAATGGAGATATGATACTTTAACTGATTGCAGAACCATCTTGAACAGGGGAGAGCTCTGGAGCTTCGCTTGTGTTCCTCCTCCTATTGGTTATGAGACCATGCCCGGGAGATTGATTGACGGCGTTGGTGCTAATGAGTTGGATGATGTCCAACATGAATGGCTAAAGAGAATCAGGCCATCTCATTTAATTTACCGTCGTGACGACATCACATATATAGAGCCATATCTTCCGAGCAGATTTGCTCGTCAATTTGGTTACGATCAGTTGCATGTGGGCAATGCATAGACATGTTTTGCTCATCAAGGCGGGTTGGTTGATGGTGCCAGAGCTTGGCTATATTACATTGCCAAAGGTACAGGGGCTACCTTTTCTATGCCAGATCCGGTCAACTATCGGAGAGGAGCTAAGATATTGGCATCCTATGCCAGATTTTATGTATCAGCTAATACCTTTGATGAAAAATTTAGCATCTTAGGTAAAAGCTTTATTCATGTTGAAAAGAAATCAACTAAATTCGCCTTGCCTAGGGATTGTCACGACAAAGAAGATCCTCTGGCCACCGATGAAGTTGATGATGATGTTTTGGAAACTTTCTTCTCTGATGACCTTCATCAACCATTGCATGTGCCTATCGGGAGTGCTGAAGAAAGTATATCTGTTGATAATACACCGAAGAGGAAGAGGAGTAAAGGTACTGCGGGTCCTGCCGCAAAAAGAGCTACTCGAGCAGAGACTCGAAGTCGCGGAGAAATTTCTATTCCCGGGAATTCTCCTGTTTCTGAACGAGCCAGAAGTATTGATGAAACAGGTAGTGATCCATTAGACACTTATCCTACTGTTCCTTTAACCAGAAGAATAGGAAGGAAAGTAATAGTTTCAAAAACTAAATCCGTAATTTGTCTGGATGCAGAGAGTCCCACAGATCGCGCTATGCGATTGGCTGCAGAAAAGCAAACTACTTTTGATTTCTCTGTAAAGACAGAAGAAGAAGATATTCCTGAAACTGCTGGGTCTTCTAGACATTTTGATGTAGGCTCAGTTCCACCAATAGCCGATGATGCGCAGGAAATTAGTCAACCTGCGGTAGAGGCCGAACATCAGACTGAAACGGCTAATGACTTACTGATTTCGGGAGAATCAGTGAAGGAAGCCACTCCTCTCAATCCAATTGTTGAAGCTTCAGAGAGCGAACAAGTTGACTATGAACCGTCGTCTCATTCTTCTGGAGAAGAAGACATGGAGATAGATGATGAATCATTGTCTAAAATACCAATAGATGCACTGAAGACCATTGGTCAACACTCTGGGTTAACACCAGAACCGGAGAGGCATTTGGAAATTGAGGTTCAAATTTCGAGTACTTCTGGTGCGGGAAGCAGTGAAATAAATCCCATGTCAGAAAGTACTCTGAACAGACTAAGAGCCGGATTGAATGATCCGAAGGAGACTGAATATGAACCAACTCCAGGTAATATTTTATTCATCAAAGTTTTGTCTTGTCTCTGCTTTATTATCTTTTGGTTTTGATCATGCTTCTTTTATTTCAACAGCTGTAGGAACTGCACCGGCTATGAGTTCTACTCAAGCCCCACTTGTTTAAACTGAGGTGGGTGAGAGGAGTTCCCATCTACCGAGTTCTCCAAGGGTACTAACTTCAGCTCCAAGAATAGAAGCTCCTCCTGCTCCTTCCCCTATTATTGCAGCGACTCCCAGTTTTGACACAGGGATAGCCAAAGTCATGAGGATGTATTCAGATATTATTTATACATATCTGGATACATATTCGAGGCGACTCATGAAAGATGAGACTATGCCCTTTTCGAGTCTTCGAAAGGCGACTAGTTTCCCATGTTCAGCCTTGAGACAATCTGGTTATGAGGCTCAATGTGTCTTCTTCGAACATCTCTTGAATGATTTAGAAGCCAACATCCAAAAATATTGGGAGATTAAGAAGGAGGATATTGAGTCTCTGACTGCAGCTGAAATTTCTCAATTAGAGAGCGAAGCTCAAGCTCAACATATTGCTCTGACAGATTTCCTCGTTCAGTCTTCTAAGGAATTAATGGCAAAAGACGAAAAGATGTTAAATACTCGTCAGAATATGGAGCGTTTAGAGAAAGATGAATCGTCAAAGGCTGAAGATCTTAGAAAGTTGAGGGAAGAGCTAGCTCGTCTCCAAAAACAAATTGCCTCCGTGGAAGAAGAACGATCAAAGATTGCAGCTGATCGTCAATCTGAAGCTGAACGTTATCAATCTTTACAGGAAGAGCGGGAACAGATGCAAACCCATCAGATTGAAGAGACCAACCGCCGAAGTTCTATTGTTGCGGAATATGATCAACGGATGATTGTATCTGAAACAGCAGAGCGTCTTAAGAAAGCCCATGATGAGAAGATGAATAATGTAATTGTTCATATTCAAGAGATAATCGCTCCTCCTAAATAGATCATATATTGAAGTCTTGATACCATTTGTAATCAATGTTCCGAGTTTGATTGAAATGAATATCTTTATTTAACTTCGATTTTGTGGATGATATTTTTGTAGAAAACATGTTCAGAGGTAAATGATACATGACATATTTCAGTAGAATAGAATATACAAATAAACTTTGTAACTCTATCATGATATTAAACCAAAGGTAATTTTAGTTTAATACTGGTGAGAGAAAATAGAATTCAGATATAAAGATATCTTTGGATTCTATTTTCCATGATCTTTGAACTTGGAAATCAAAAGACTAAATATCATTTTCATATGATAGAAAATATGATACATACTGAGATAGAAAATTCAGAGGTGATATGGACATGATTTTCTATACAAGATCTTTATTAAATCCACTGGGAATTTAATAAGACAAAATATCAAATTCTCTGGGAAAATGATACATGGTAGAATATCAGTTTCTGCTGGGGAAAATGACATCGAAATAGCTTTTGTAGAGAAGAATAAATTTTTGATTTTACACTTGCTGGGGAGTAATGAAAATATTATTTATACATAATATTTCTTTAAGAATTTGCCATTGATAGGCATCATCGTGACTTTCCCGTCCATAGAGGCAAGCTGATATGCTCCATTAGAGAAGACTTTGTTTACTACGAATGGGCCTTCCAATTTTGCGTCAAATTTGCCTTTGCTCATATGTGTCATGGTCATCGGACGTCTGACAGTAAGGACCAATTCTCCCTTTTGATATGTTCTGACTTTAACTTTCCGATTAAAAGCTTTTGAGATTCGGGCTTGATATAGCTCGATATTTTATTGCGCATACAATCGTTTTTCATCTAGAGCTTCCAACTCTTGAAGTCGAAGTCGATCATTGTTTTCTGTTGTAAGTTCATTGGAGATTGCAATTCTCAGAGAAGGAATCTGTATCTCGAGGGAAAGAACAGCTTCACACCCATACACCAAAAAGAAAGGTATACATCCGGTCGCATTGCGAACTGTGGTACGATAAGCCCATAAACATTCACCAAGCTTCTCACTCCAGTTACGTTTATTGGAAGAAACGAACTTTTTCAAGAGTTTGATGATTGTTTTGTTGAAAGCCTCTGCTAGTCCATTGGCTGCTGGATTATATGCTGTAGAAGCCAGATTATTAATCCGATGATCATCACAGAATCGAGTAAATTTCTGGCTGACGAACTGTGGTCCATTATCATGGATAATACGCCGAGGAACACCAAATCGATAGATGACATGATGTTTGACAAAGTTGATAACATTAGAAGTCTTGACTTCAGATAACGGGATTGCTTCAGCCCATTTAGAAAAGTAATCAGTTATTGCTAGAATAAACCGATGTCCTTTTGATGATGGTGGATTGATAGGACCGATGACGTCCATGCCCCAAGCTTCAAAGGGCCATGATGCCGCTGTTGGGTGTAAGAACTCCGATGGTTGATGGATAAAGTCTGCATGAATTTGACAGGCTTTACATTTCCGAGCATATTGAATAGTATCAGCTACCATCGTGGGCCAATAATAACCCATACGTCGAATACGATCTTGAAGTTTTGGACCTGGCTGGTGAGCTCCGCAGACGCCATCATATGCTTCACGGATTATCTGTTGTGCTTCTTCACCAGCGATGCATCGAAGGAGAAGACCATCATAGGCTCGACGATATAGTGTCTTCGTAGTATGATTATAATAGAATCTGAGAGACCGGCGC
The DNA here is from genome assembly GCA_029216955.1 of Iris pallida. Taxonomy (NCBI): domain Eukaryota; kingdom Viridiplantae; phylum Streptophyta; class Magnoliopsida; order Asparagales; family Iridaceae; genus Iris; species Iris pallida. The sequence continues at coordinate 20,681,023 of JANAVB010031417.1, read as the reverse complement.
CGGATAGATGCTGCTTCACTCGAGTTATCAGGAAGTATGTCATACAACACAAAGTCCAGAAATGGAGGTCTCCAGTCTTCAGTTACGGTGTCTATTTTGTTAGAAAAGACATATTCCATAGTAGAATCGGAAGAAGACAGGGACACTTTGTCAAATTTTAATTCAGCATCAAAGTTGAGAGAATCTTCGTCTGGATTATAGGGAAAAACCAAAGCCAGATTATTTTCAACGCAGAATAGTTCTCGGTTATAAACCACTATCACTTGCTGACATCTGATTGGTATGGCTAATACAGCAGCAAGATTAGCCAAAGCATCAGCTTCTGCATTATAGGCTCGTCGAACATGTTCGATAAAGAAACCTTCAAAGGAGGATGCCATAGAGAGTGCTGTTCGATGATAAGGTATCAAATCTTGATGACGAACTTCATACGTTCCTCTGATCTGATTGATGATAAGCTTAGAGTCTCCATAAACTTCTAAATATTGAACATCCAGATGTTTAGCGAGTTGAAGACCAATGAGCAACGCATTGTATTCTGCAACATTATTTGAACATGATTGATCCAGAGAATAAGTCCTCTGAATAGTTAATCCCTCTGGGGATACAAGAACAATTCCAACTCCGGCGACAATATCGCCGTTAGGACCTATTCTAGATGCTCCATCAAAGAATAGACGCCAGGTAGGAACTTCTTCAGAAACCAGATTTGAATCCAGAACTTCATCGGGAATCTCATCATATAATTTAGAATCTTCTGGGACTGCATGAGCTGCTAGAAAATCAGCAAGAGCCTGTCCTTTAACCGACTTCTGAGGAATATAATGCATGTCATATTGGGCTAACAAGATTCCCCAATTAGCTAGTCTGGAGTTGAGAATACCAGGTTTCTTCATCATAATCCTGATAGGATTCACTCTGGAAATGACATGAATCGTTTGACCGATAATATAATGTCGCATTTTCTGAACAGCAAACATTAATGCTAGGCATTCTTTCTCGATTGGAGAATAACGCAGTTCAGCACCCGTCATTGTGCGACTGAGATAATAAATGGCCTGTTCATGACCATCTTTATTTTTCTGGGCGAGTAATGCACCAAGAGAATGATCCATAGCTCGAACATATAGAAGAAATGGTATTCCCGAGACGGGAGGTACCAAAACTGGAGGGTTCATGAGGTACTGTTTGATGTCATCAAATGCTTTTTGACATTCTTTGTTCCAGATGAAAGATACACCTTTCTTCAGATGTTTGTGGAATGGTCTGCAGCGTCCTGATAAGTTGGAAATGAATCTCCTGATATAAGCAATTCTTCCTTGAAATCCTCGTAGCTCTTTTAAGGTGCGTGGAGGACGCATCTCTTGGATGGCTTTGATCTTCTCGGGATCCACGTGTATACCTTTAGCGGTAATAACGAAGCCAAGAAATTTACCACTAGAGACGCCCAGGAAGGACTTAGTAGGGTTCATTTTAAGTTGATGCTGACGCATTAAATCAAAGATAGTCTTCAAATCTTGGATATGATCCTCCTTTCGTCGACTTTTGACTGCAATATCATCAACATAGCATTCGACTATTTTTCGGAGATGTTCGCGAAATATAGTGCTCATTGCTCGCTGATATGTTGCTCCTGCATTCTTGAGACCAAACGGCATCACTGTATAACAGTATGTACCGATCGGCGTTCTGAAGGAAGTGTGTTTTTTCATCATCTAGAAATATTTTGATCTGGTTGTATCCCGAATACCCATCCATAAATGACATTCGTTCGAAACCACATGTATTGTCGATCATGACATCAGTAATTGGAAGAGAAAACTCGTCTTTAGGACAAGCTGCATTGAGATCGCGAAAGTCTATACAGACTCGGATCTTGCCAGTCTTTTTAAGGACAGGAACGATGTTAGCCACCCAGTCAGGATGTTGTTCCTCTCGAATAAATCCAGAAGCCATAAGCTTGTTGACTTCAGCTTCAATTGCATCCATAATGTCTGGACGAAATCGTCGCAGTTGCTGTTTGACCGGTTTAGCATTTGGCATGATATTGAGTTTGTGCATTGCGATCTTCGGATCTAGTCCTGGCATATCCTCGTAGCTCCAGGCGAAGACATCGATATAATCACGAATAAGCTTGATCATGTCTTGCTTATCTGTTTCTGAAAGACTTTCACTGATGAATATTGGTTTAGGGGAACCTTCTTCACCAATATCAATTTGGATCAGTTTATCTTCGGTAGGAGGTTCCCTCTGTTCGAACCTGAATTCCCATTGATTATCTAATCTTTGAGCCCATTGTTCTGATTCAGGTGATATTTCAAAATCATCCTCATCTTCACCATTTTCTTGTGGGCCATCAACAGAGACCATATTGATGGATAGAATAGAGCGATGAAGATCGCCAACACTTGTGTCAGAATCCCAAGAGAGAAAATCAGAAGACTCAGATTGTTCATCTTCAGATTATTCGTCTTTATTGAATTTTGACTCTTCATGGACTATGTTGATAAAGGAAGTAGGAGCAATGTAACCTAAACCACATTTTGTCCTTCCGTATTTTAATGGAGGAATTCGAACAGGCATTCTTCTTCCTTTCCCATTATTGAGACTGGTTCTAAAGTCATAACCCATATTCTTGATGATATTTTTGGATTGCTGACTGTAGCGACGTAGCTGTAATCTTCCAGTATCATCGTTTATGTCATTTTCTTCCAAGTTAGGAGGATTCTGAGGTCCTTTATAGAAAAATATTGGATTTTCTCCCTTCTTTCGACTGGGGACCACAAAGTATGATTTCTGTATAGAGTCTAATGATACGTCTGTATGAAGAGCTTGAACAACCCCTATAGTTAGTGGCTCTAAACTATTTAGCAATTGTAAATAACTTTGTACATAACCACAAACATCAATATACTGCAAAGGAGATGCTTCATTAATACTAGATGCTGTATTTACAACAGAAGGCTGAGCCTTATCAGACTTAGTCAGATTAATGACAAAGGGGGAGGAAGAAGAACAGTTAGAATTTTTGTTTCGATTAATATCGATAACAAAAGGCTCAGAAGAGGTGAGCTCCCTTGGAGAAGACCGTGGATAAGTAATGCGTCCACTGACTGGAATGACTAGAGTATCTGATCTAGCCTGAGAAGATGGAGGGGGAGTGATGAGTCCACTGACAGGAATGATCAGCGAATTTTGTGAATCTTGGGAAGATGGTGCAGTAGTGCGTCCACTGACAGGAATTATCAGTGAGCCCTGGGCAGATGATGAAGTAGTACGTCCACTGACCGAAATTATCAGTGAGCCTTCTTCGGATGATCTAACAGACTGCGGAGGAGTGATACGCCCTTTTACAGGAATAACAAAAGTGTCAACTTTGGATGTCTCATCTTCATTATCCATAGCTTACAAGACTTTCGAGTATTCATCTTTGTACATGCGAGCGTCATTGAAGTAAGCTTCGACTCCTTTGAATGGGTAAAGATCTGCCACTTCTTTTTGAATCTCTCCATTATCATCAACATATTTGAAGTACTGATGAAGGGTTGAAGGAACGACATTATGTTCATGCAAGAATGGTCTTCCTAATAGAGCATTGTATGAGCAACCATGATTGTCGATGATGTAAAAAGTAACCTTAGTACGAAGATCGCCTATTTGAAATTTAAGGCGAATCTTGCCTAAAGGCTCACTTTTTCTTTGATTGAATCCCAAGATGGTAGTGATAGTACTGGAAAGACTATGCACAGGTATCTTCAATGCATCTAACATAGCCTTTGGCATAATACTGAGAGCGGATCCTGGATCAATCAGTAAACGATCAACCTTCATAGAATCAATATATCCTGTATGATATAAAGGACGATCATGTCGATTATCCTCTAGCAGCATATCGTCCTGCGTAAAGGTAATGTTTGGAATAAATTCCAATACATTATGGCAATGAGAAACAGGTCCTGTTTCCAACTTCTTGAGAAGAGTTAAGCAGGTTTCTGCTTGCAGCAGTGCTTCACTTAAAGTTTCTCGAGTCTCTTTAGAGAGGCGTAAGAGCTCGAAGATTGATAATTTAGCTGGGGTATTGGCTAGTTGAGCCAATATATCAAAATTATAAGGCTTTTCAAGTCCTGTAGGAGATGACTTCTTCAATGGTTTGTCGAAGCGGACTTGTTGTTTGCCTTTGTCAGCTGCTGTTGGTTTAGAAGGAACTGCCTCAACAGGAACATTTAAAGGCTCTTCAGTAGAGACTGGAGTTGAAGCTGTAACCGGAGGAACGTCAGAAATTTCTTCAGGAACTTCAGCATAATCTTTTAAATATACTTTTCCTGACCGAGTTCCAGCATGAACTTCAACTTCAGATTCTGGTTCAAGGTCTATGGAAACCATGCTGCAATTCTTTATTTTGCTTTTGGTTCTTTTATGTTTGATGAAAGCTTCATTCCAGAAACCAAGGCCAACACGAGATTGATTATGTCTCATGGTGATGGCTAAAGGTGCTCGGAGTCCCTTGCCTGAGTTCAAACCTGGGGCAGTGGATAGATCATAACCCATCTTCGCCATCAATTCACGAGATTGTGAACTGTATAAATGAAAAGCAGGTTTGTACCTATCTTCAATTTGAGGTACAGATTTTATCTTCGTAGAGAGTGAATTTCCTGCTGAGATGAAAGTAGAGGTTAGATAAAAATCGGGTGTGAAACTAGAAGTCACATTGCATGACTTAGTCTTCCCGAACTTCTTTTTAGATGAGGAAATCTTCCGAGGAGAAGAGAAAGACGTCTCAAACTCTGTCTTTAAGTCTGGGTGAATCCACATGATTTCTCCCTTCTTAGTTGTGACAGGAACAAGTCCGTCATTCTGTGCTGGTGGGATGTTTATAACTTCGAGAGTTGCTTTGGGGATAGGAACAATCCCACTTTCCACCATTAAGGGAGGGAAGTCACCGAACTGCATTGAAATTACATTTGCTGTGACTGTTTTGTCTTTGGGTGTTAATGTCACAGCTCCTGATTTAATCATCTCTTGAATCTTCCCTTTTAATACATAGCAAGACCGGATTGTATGACCCAGCATTCTATGATATGGACAGTATTTTGGATGATCTGTCTTATTGGCTTCATCAGGCTTTTTAATTTCTGGCAATTGAATTTTATTACCTTTGAGTAAGCATTCAAAGATACCCTGAACATCGTCATCATCGAAAGAATATTCTTTTTTCGGCCGAGGAGATCTCTGTTGTTGATTTGTTGGAGCTGAAGTAGCTTGGGTAGTCTTTACCTCTTGACTACTGTTTTGGAGATTGACTTCAAGAGCTTCTTTCCCTTTGCGATTGTTGGGTCGAGTACTATTGCTAGCACTCTGATTTGATTCTTTGGGAGCCATTTGTACCCCCAGATCCTTGAAGGTCTCAGCACTGACCTCGGCAGCCTTGGCACTAACGATGAATGAAGGCCAATCTTGGAACTGAGTGGACCCTATCCACATACTGATAATTGGTAAGAGGTTCGACTTGCAAGTGTCGATCGTAACAGCATCGGGAGTTCCAAGAGGCATTTTGAGGGCTTCTCTTCTGAATCTCTCAATGAATTCCTCAGTGGTCTCATTATTCTTCTGTTTGATTCTTATGAGGGCCGACATGGTCATATCATTGAGCCCTTCGTAGAATCGTTCAAGAAACATTTGCTTAAAACCGACAAATGAGGTAATGCACCCATCAGGGAGACTTCTATACCATTCATAAGCCGTTCCTTTGAGACATCTAATGAACACCCGAGTAAGGAGGGCATCACTTGGTTGCAGTTGATCAGTCATTACTTCAAAATGATTAATGAACTGACTTGGAGAGGTTGTCCCATCATAGAAAGAGATGGTCGGAGGTTTGTATTTTGGTGGATACGATACCTGCTTCCATTCTATCGGATAAGGCTGTTTGATGCCTAACCTTTGTAAACCATCCTTCTGTTTGAATGCCTCGAATTGAGTTTTGAGATTCTTCAATTCTTCAGAGACAACTCCCGAAGATTGTGGAGTTGTGGCTTGTAGAGTGTAATTGGGAGGAGGGACTGCAGCATATGTACCACCCCCAGCTCCAGAGTGACTTGGGGTAGTTTGTACAGGAACATTAGATTGTACCCCCGGAATAGTAGAGGGTTCGGGGTTTGGAACAACCGGGGTATTCAATACCACTGGTGGTGTTGTCTGTTGTTGAGCCTGCATTAGAGTGTGCATAGCACTCAATGTATCTGCCATAGCTCGTAATTGTTGTTCTAAAAAAGAAATCCTCTGTTCATGAGCATCATTGCTAGTCGAAGGTTCATGATCACTTTCTGCCATGTAAGTGGTAATCATTCGAGGAATAGATGATAAAACAGTCTGTTCTGAATCATCACTGTGTGAATCAGCATCTTTCCCAGGGCTTTTTACAGGAGTCAATACTGGAAAATTGGACTCTCCAAGGAAGTCTTCTGTGATCTCCGGATTACCACTTGGATGAGAAGAAGAAGAGGCTCTGGTCAAGGATCCGGTCCTGGATCGAGTGCCGAGATAAACACTATCTTCAGAGTCTGATATAGCATCAGACCGTATGCTACCCCCAATGTTTCTGGAAGTCATGTTGACAGAAGCATAAAGAGGTTCATCTTCATCCAACATTGGTTCATATTGAATCCGTTCGAAAACAGATTGTCTTTTTGGTGAACAACAATATTGGATGACAACCCGAGGTTGGAAGTCACAACCATGCTTTTCATGGCGAATATGGGACCGAACCGATTCTGATTAATTTGAGCCACATAGTTTCTGTGTAGAAACTTGTCTTTTGTTCTTCTGTCTTCTTGGTTCCTGAGTGTATAAAGACTGATTAATTTGAGCCACATAGTTCTTGGCATATTCTGCATCAGGGTCTAATATACTTGTCTCAGTGGAACCGAACCGATTCTGATTAAGCTTATTACGAAGATCCGTGGGAGATTTGACTTTAATATCAGTCTTGGATACTTGTAATTTGCCTTTCTCAGACCGAGAAATTTTGAGAGAAGGAAGATGAGTATTATTCCGACTAGGAGTCGGTAATAATCCATCTTTGGAGGAGTTAGCCAAAAGGCGTTTTCCATTGTTTGATCTAGTAAGAGTACTAGTCAAATTAACTCCAGAGGTAAAGACCTTAGGAGTAGAGGAGTTGACTAAAGAGTCTTTCTCCTTGGTTGGCACAAGATGTGCAAGTTGAGGGGGAATCATTTGTATGTTCTGTGGAAGAGAACCCCCAATTTGATTTTCAGAAACAGTCAAAGGACTGTATTTGTTAGCATACGCTGACTTCAGTTTGGACTTCTGGTCATACGCTGCCTTTTTATTAGCATACACTGGCTTTGGCTCAGCGTACGCTGCCTGATGTTGGCTTTTGTACGCTGCCTTTGCCGTACGCTGCCCTTTGAATGCCATACGCTCAGAGTCATCAATGGCTAAAGAGCCGACTGCTGTCGTAAGAATAGAAGGAGAAGGGACTTTGACATGTCCAGAGATGATTTTCCTTGGACACATTGACTTGGTTAAAGAACCAATTTTGTCAGCGTGACTAGGGGAAACCACTGTTGCCGTGTTCCTAGAAGCCGAAGTGTGCTTCATGGAAGTTGAAGACGTGTTCTTGTCAGCATGAGAAGTGACAGAAGCGTCTCGGATTGCTGCAGAAGACTTAGGGACATAGACGGAGTGTCCCTTCTTTTTGGCAACATGAAGAGCGGAGGAAGTAGTGCGGCCCTCCTTCGCCTTGAGCATTTCTTCATAAGCCGATTGGTCGAATTGTACAACCATCGTCTTCTTCGTCAAGCCGATCGACGAAGTATCGCATTGAGTTGTTGCTATCTCATTGGAGGAGACAGCTTTCCCCAGCAGAGTCGCCAATTTATTTTCCATAAATAAATTCACTTTATTTATTTTGTATCTGAGAAAATTACAACTGTAGGAATCTAATCTAGAAGACGATTACTTTATCCCTTGGACGATGCGATGAAGAAAACTCGAACTTCGAAGAACTTGGACAGCAACTGGGCAATCTCTCTGTTCTCTCTGAAAATGACCTGTAGTCTCTGATGAAGATGAAGAAACTCTTTTTTATAGAGTTCAGGATAACTGTCCTTAAGCATACGCTCAGGTAGTTACTTGACGTGTGCATAACTGCAGGGACGCGTGGCGAATTCTGATGGAGACACATTAGCGTGCGGTTGAAAGTAGTAGAGCATGTTCAGGAGAGATTGATGGCCTGGATGCCACGTTGCATAACTTCTAGAGAAGTGGATAACTGGTACAGGATACATGAGAACGTGTGTTGACTGTAATCCTGGATATGGTTGCTGTAATACGCTGCCTTGTTGAAGGAGAGTTATACGCTGACTTGGACAGCGTAGTGCCATAGGAAATCCATACGCTCACTTTATGTGCAAGGAGTCATGTGAGGTCATACGCTCGCTTGGTTAACAAGGAATCATGTGAGGTCCATACGCTCACTTGACTGTGTGAGGAAGGAGTCATGTGAGGTCGATACGCTCACTTGACTGGGTGAAGAAGGAGTCATGTGAGGTTGATACGCTCACTGGAGAAGTGGCCACGTGGCTATCATTAATCTTCTTTGGTACACCATATCTTCCCATAACTGACAAAATCTTCTCGAGCGTCGTGACTGCGGATTTGACGGCTGACAGACTGTCAAAACTGACAGTAATGATGGCTTTTGTATTTATGAAGGCTGCTGAGTTGTCCTCGTAAAAGACAAAACCGGCTCTTCGAAAACCTATACGACGGTTACTTTTCTCGTGACAGCTGTCTTTGCACGAAAGATGAAGTGTCAGATTCATTCCTCATTTAAACATATGCTGTGCTGTCACTTCAGTAAATAATAAAATATTTACTGAGCGTATGGCTTTTGAATGAGCGTATAGCTTCAACTGACATCTGTCTTTAAGCGTATGGATGAAAATGACAGCGTGTCATAATTTTCCACATCCTACAGACGCGTCTTTTTCTTGACCGTTTTTACGACGGCGGAAAGGACATGACAATGGCGTCCCTTATAGAGATACGCCAGAAGGAGAAGGAAACAGTCCGAGTGTTCATCGAACGCTTCCGACAGGCCTGCTTCAGACTGCCCCCGGGCATGCCAGAACATGCGCTTCTCTCCTCCTGCAGCATGAACATGTTACCTGCAGTCAAACTCTGGCTTAACTCTACTCCTCCTCCAGACTGGAGCTCCTTGATCATTGAAGCAGAAGCCGCAGAGAAGAAGGCGGCCAATGCTCGTCTTCTGGGAGTCAGTTTCCCTGTCTTCGAGGACAAGGGGAAACGGCCTGCAGCCAACAACCCTGTAATGCCTGTGGTTCGTATTACGTATTTAGAATACGTATACGTATTTTATCTTGTATTGCATGATTCCTTGCTTGGCTTTTTTTCATGGCTTGGTTTATTCTTGGATTGGTTTGGCTTGGCTTGGTTTGCTTGGTTCATTATGAACCAAGGTGAACCCCTACCTACCACCACCATTAGTATTTATTAACCCTTTCTCCTTCTCTCTCTTCATTAATATCTTCTTTTTCCCCACCATTAATTCTTCACCTACCAGAGAGAGGAAGAGAGAGGTCTAGGCAAGTGTACCTTGCTTCATGAAGGAACTCCATTATTCCTGTTCCAATCTCTTCCTTATGTGTTTCTAGCCAACATTAGGACTTAGCATTTTTCATTTCCATGGCTAGATTCTTGTAGATCTAAGTTTACTTTATTTTCGGAATTCTTGGATTTTGATCTATTTAATCTTGTTATTTCTAAGTTTTGATGGTTCCTTGTGGTAGAGTATTTCATTCTGCCCTGTTTTGACCTATGGAAGTCGGGATTCCGACCTCGGATGAAGGAATTGTAAAGCTTTGAAGCTGTGAATTTCATGGCTCTTCTCCTCGGACAAGTGAGAAAGAAAAGCAGTACTTGACCGCATGAATTCTCATGCGGCAAGTTTCTGACCGCATGGCTATATTTGCCGCATAAGCCACTTTAGCCGCGTGGAACTTAGCTTTAGCCGCATGAGGCTGAGACTCTCCTAGCCGCATAGAGTTCTGCTCCTAGCCAGCCGCATAAGCCCGGTTACCTCGGAGCCACATAGGACTCCGTTCGACCCGGCCGCATGAGTGCTTCCCACTGCCGCATAGGCTCGGCTTCCAGCCAGCCGTATGGGGCCTTTTTCCGAACCGCATACGCATCCATTCGCTTCCAGCCGCATATGTACAGTCCCTCTCGGCCGCATGAGTACTCTCCCCTTCTGAGCCACATAGGCATTGCTCCCCGCTGTCGCATGGGACTCCGCCCACCCTGAACCGCATTAACTTAAGCACTCGCTGGTCGCATAAGCCGTAGTCTCCCACTGCCGCATTAGGTCGAACCCAGCCAGCCGCATGTGCGCCTATTACTCCTAGCCGCATGAATCTTTCATAGCTTGCATTTTATGAATATTTTAATTATTACTATTATACCCCTGCCATGTAGCTCTCAGTATAACTTGAGTTCCTATGGCATACACCTTTTGTCCTGAACTTGATAAATCACGATTTGATTGAAATGATAATTGTACATGACATGCTGTGACTAGTAACCTGACAAGACATGATAGTGGCCCGTCGTGGCGCACTCCTGACAAGTAGACCTGACATGATATATCTTGATAAGCTGTTGCGACGGCTACCTGACATGACATGACCTGTATAAAAGTAAATCCGGACACCGTAGAAGATTGTGCTTGTACAACTAATCCAGTCCTGTCTTGCATCATGTCTAGGAGGGGACTCCTGAGTACCACGGTCAGGAGTACCTATTGAAATGGACTAAGGCTAATAACTAGATTAATACACTAGTCGTAAAGAGATCTCCCAGCTACAGGCAATCCCGTTACCTGGGCACGCCTTGGGATCTGTAGCCTGCCGTCGAGTAGGGCACATTTCCAGCACACTGTCATGTGTTGCACCCTTCAAGCTACCTAAGGGTACATTCGTTTCCTGGACGATGAACCCACCTGAATTCAACTCTAAATCTTTTAACCTGGGTAACCTGGATGGTCTGCAGGGCTTGTGGCTGTGGAGTAATCTCACTGCATCTTGTTAGTAACTAGGCCTGTGATAACCCTAGTTAGTTAAAGTATCAAGCCGTAATTCTTGCTTGGCCGTGAAATAATTGGATGGAGTCTAACCAGTCTAGTCTTGTCTTGATCCTGTTACATGTCCTGATTTTCTTATATTATCTTGCCGATAAATGGTAGAAAACCAAGTTCCGTTCAGACGAAGGGTTACAACCCCGGTCCTTGTTTGGTTTACGGGTTGTAACCCGGTTATCTGAATAGTTCCATGGTTATCTCGTCGTATATCACCCTGATGTATTTTTTTATTTCTAGTTCTTACTTTTATTTATGCTCTTGTGTTGATTACTGGTTTTAGTTCCTAAGTGAAGCTTCCTTTGTGGCACTTGCTCTTTCTGGGATCTGACCCAGCTGGTTTTGTATGGCCAGATTTCGGAGCAGCTCCAGAGGATCTACCGCTTTTCCAGCCCAATGGTGAACACCAGGCGTAACCAGGGCAACGAGTGGGTTATTTTTGGCTCTCCCACTCTATTGTAAAAATATTCTTTTAAGGCATTTTAGCCGACGAGCACCTGTTTAGCTCGATTACACTTACTTACTGTCTGCCTACGGGCTGTAACATGATTGACAGATCCTAGGGTTGATCATGTATGACTAAACTCTTGTTAGTCCTAACATTTTGTAACGACTAGCTTCATGATCAGCTGAATATGTAATATTTGGAACGCCTTATTATTGTATATTTAATGATCATACATCTTGTAACATTTACTTACTTGCTTGAGATTGAGACACTAGGCTTGTTCATGACCATAGGAGACTGTTGGCTTGTAGTAAACCCTCATGTATCTAGACAGCCGTGACCGTATAGCGAGGTGGAATCCATTTCAATATACGTAGCTGGCTATGTCTGCCCCCGCTCTCCTGTATTCTGGTTCTGGGGCGTGACAAACCCTGGACGAGAGACAAAGGAGAAACAGGCATTGACTGTCAATGCCTCAAAAGGTGCGTCAGCACCTACTCAGAAACCTCCACTTGCACCAAGGCCGAAGGAGGTTTATTCGTTCAACGACGAAGACACCCTGCAACTCTTTGAGATACTGTAGCAGGGTGACAAGATCAAGCTTCCGGACCCGAAGCATCCCGATGAGGTTGGGAAAGTGGACAACCCGAGGTACTGTCACTACCATCGGTTTGTCGGACACCCAACCAAGGACTGCTATGTCCTGAAGAATTACATCCAGCGCATGATCAATGCGGATGTAATCTCCGTCGACTACGAAGAGAAGACGGTGTCAGCCAACGTGGTGTCACTCCAGTTTGGCACCCTGCCGCCGACTAGAACACAAGATGGCGTCATCCCTATCCCTAAGGCGACAATGGTGGTGGTTAACCTACCACCTACCCGTGACAACGTGAGTGGACTCATCCCACTCACCACATCTTGGGGAGAGATCCTATGGGTTCACCCCGATCTCGTCTCCGAGGTGACTCAACCGGAGGTACGCCCAACCTCCAAATCCAAAGGCAGGAAGATCAAGTCTTGCCGCACGGTCTCTTCTTCAGCGGAAGAGGCACTTCCTGTACAGATGCGTTCACAACAGAACGTCCAACCCGACGAAGCTGCCGTCGAGGTGGTGCCTCCTGGCACTGTCCCTGCTGTCCAGGACGAGGGCCCGTCTAAGCCCCCAGCAGCCAATAAGCAGAAGCAAATAGAGGCCCGCTTCGACAGGCCTCTACGAAAGGAGAATGCTTTGGGGCTAGCCAAGCCCCACAACTTCGACATACTGGCACAACTGGCCAGTACTCCTGCCCGCCTATCTCTGTTCGAGCTCCTTCGTCTTTCCAAAGACTCCCGAGAAGCTCTCTGTGAAGCTCTGAAGGATGTTGAATCCTTTCTCAGTCAGGTCAAGCAGCCTGAAGATCTCCCGACTGTATGCACGCACTGTCATTGTGCGGATGAGGTTATCCCCAATATAACCTTCACCCAACAAGACAAGCTGCTCAAACACAACCGACACAATAGGCCGCTGTACTATACAGGGTATATCGGTTCAGTCAAGGTGAAGCGGATTCAGATCGATCCGGGGTCTTCCCTCAGCATCATCCCGAAGACGCTGCTCTCAATACTGGGGATCCCAATGTACCGACTGGCGCCCTCCAACACAACAATTAGTGGCTTCAACGCCAGTAAAAGCGAACCACTGGGCAAAATACGACTAAAGTGCCACATCGGTAACCTCAGAACCGAGGTCACTTGTTATGTCGTGGACGCTGAAGTCAACTACAACCTTCTGTTGGGTCGCCCATGGCTGCATGAGTACATGGTGGTGCCGTCCACGCTCCACCAATGTATGAAGTACGTGTCCACCAACAACGTCATCCGTACGGAGTTCGCAGACATCGACCCTTTCAAAGGGATTGAAGCCTACTTCACCGATGCTGACCTATACAAATCACTGGACGGGGAGGAAGCCAATGATGCTGACGACGAAGCAGAAACGGCAGCAGAGCCGGACATAGAGCCTGAGGTCACTCCCGATGCTCCTTTGAAGATCCGACTCAAAGGCAAACCGCCTCAGAAGTTGCCTCCCATGAGCATTAAACTGCCCGAAAAAGCACAAGCTGCTCCTGAAGCTCCCCTGAAGATACGGCTCAAGGGAAAGCCGCCTCAAACATCGGCTCCTCTCGTGGCAAAACTACATGGAAAGACGCCAATCACTGGAGCTACAGTGGAGGCACCTCTGAAGGTGCGTCTTAAGGGCAAGCCGCCGCCATCTCAGCCGCCAGAGAAGGCTCACGTAGTCCTCTCGGACTCCAAAGCCAACACTGTGGTGGACTCTCCCGATCCTACTCCAGTACTTACAGATGAAGAGTTGGGGGAATATATCTCGGCTGATGTAGATGCCCCTTCTCTAGACAATGTAATCCCGCGGGATAAAATCTCATATTTCATCAATAACAGAGTGTCTTTTAATTATTCTAGTCTTCCACATTGGAATGCCATGTATACATTAGATAACGCTCTACGGTCGTTGCAAACACAAATAACGACCTTCCATCATGTAAATCGAGTAGTCCCGTCCCAAGGGGTCTGTTACATAGTCCCACCACGTAGTCGAGACGAAGAATCCATCATCTTCAGCAAGGTTGAGCGTCATCAAGACCTTCCGCCACTCGAGCCAGAACCAGATGCCGGCAGAATGCAACTCTATCGGTACACGGACAAGGCAAAGTACCTCATCCAAAAGATGGGTTACGACCTAAAAAGCGACAAAGGCCTGAACTACAGCAAGGGTCGACGTCTCCCTCTCCGGCTTCCAACACCTAAAGGAAAGCCGCAGGACTATTACAATCGAACTCGACGGGGGGTAGGCTATGTCACGCCGTCGTCAACTCCAGAGAGTTCAGATGCGGAAGAAGTAGAACATTCTCACTCGTCTGAAGCATCAACGTGGGACTCCGATACCAGTATCGACTCAGTCTTCAAGAGGGTGCTGTCAGCCAACATGACGTCTGCACAATCTCAAGAAGAAGAAGGCGAAGACCAAGCGTCGGAATTCTTCGAAGAAGAACCCTGGGCTCAATGCCTAGGACAACAATGGGAGTCTCGTTTTGAATTACGTGAACCTTCCACCGAAGACGAAGTCGAACAGATCAACCTTGGGGATGGATCTTCTTCCAAACCCATCTTCATCAGCAAAAGCCTAAAAGGAGAAGACCGAGAATCTTTAATCCAGCTGGCTAAAGAGTATATCGACATCTTCGCCTAGAGTTACGAAGATATGCCGGGACTCGATCCCCAGATCGCGATGCATAGGCTGAACATCTTACCTGATGCCAAGCCTATCAAACAACAACAGCGGCGCTTCCGTCCGGACATCATGAACGCCATCGATCAGGAGGTAGACAAACTCTTGACCAGTGGCTTCATCCGTGAAGAGCAACACCCAGATTGGGTAGCCAACGTCGTCCTCGTCACCAAGAAGAATGGGAAGATATGAGTCTGTATCAACTTCAGGGACCTCAACTCTGCTTGCACAAAAGATGAATTCCCGCTTCCAATCACCGACGTGATGATCGACAACACATGTGGCTTCGAGTGCATGTCTTTCATGGACGGGTATTCGGGCTACAACCAGATCAAGTTGTTCCCTGATGACGCAAAACACACATCATTCAGGACTCCAAAGGGCGTTTTCTGCTACACAGTGATGCCCTTTGGCTTGAAGAACGCTGGTGCGACATACCAACGAGCTATGAGCACCATTTTCCGTCAACACCTTCGTAAGACAGTCGAATGCTATGTTGACGATATCGCAGTCAAGAGCCGTCTCAAAGGAGATCACCTGCAAGACCTCAAGACGGTCTTCGATCTCATGCGGGCGCATCAACTCAAGATGAACCCCGCTAAATCCTTCCTAGGGGTTTCTAGCGGAAAGTTCTTGGGCTTCATCATCACGGCGAAAGGCATTCATGTCGATCCCGAGAAGACCAAAGCCATCCTTGATATGGACCCTCCAAAGAACCTTCGGGAGCTTCGAGGCCTACAGGGGCGTCTGGCATATATCCGAAGGTTTATAGCAAACCTTTCTGGCAAATGTCAACCCTTCACTCAGCTCATGAAGAAGGGAGTCTCTTACGTCTGGACAGAGGAGTGCCAAAAGTCTTTCGACGATATCAAGGCTTATCTGACAAGCCCGCCAGTCCTGGTGGCACCAGTCGCCGGCAAACCATTTCTCCTCTATGTCCGTGCCATGGATCATTCTCTCGGCACTTTGCTGGCTCAGAACAGCGATACAGGCTATGAGCAAGCAGTCTACTACCTCAGTCGAACACTCATCGGGGCCGAACACCGGTACAACCTCGTTGAAAAGGAGTGCTTGGCTTTAGTATTTGCCATCCAAAAGACTCGTCATTATGTCTCGTGCCAGACAATTCATGTCGTTTTTCGAGTCAATCCGCTCAGGGTCCTCATGACAAAGCCAGGATCATTAAACTCCCGGCTTGCCATATGGGCGATCTTGATAACGCCATACAATATGGTGTTTGTTCCACAAAAAGCTGTTAAGGGTCAAGCTCTAGCTGACTTCTTAGCTGCACACCCCATCCCAGAGTCCTCAAGACTCTACGAAGAGATCCCGGATGAGGTCTAAGAATCAAACGTCACCGAAGAAGGCTCCGTCTGGCGGATGTTTTTCGATGGCGCTTCAAGAACAGGCCCCAAAGGCCAAATCGTCGCTGGAGTGGGGGTGGTGTTAGTCTCCCCCGATCAGCTGGTCATCCAGCGTGCTTACTCTCTTTCAAAGCCGTGCTCCAACAATGTTGCTGAGTACAACGCGCTCATTATGGGACTCCAGCTAGCACAACAGCTGGAGGTGAATCATCTGGAAGCCTACGGCGACTCAAAACTCGTCGTAAACCAGATCAGAGGGCAATACGAGATTCGCCACGAAGATCTGATCCCTTACCATGAAGTTGCATTGAACATTATTTCAACCTTCACCGGGTTCTTCGTCGAACACGTACCTCGTCTACAAAATCTAGAGGCTGATGCTCTGGCCGGCCTCGCAGCCTCATTAGCAGTACCCCTCGGAACTTAAAACTACGTCACGGTAGTGGGTCGAGACCTGGTCTGCTCTAAAAATAACCTGTGCTCACAAGTGGCCCATGCCATGTCAACGAGTACTGGGGTTAACGTCCGAGACTGGAGATTCTCATTCATCGACTTTGCTGTCTACGAAATTTTCCCAGAGGACCCGAAAGAAGCCGTCTCAGTCAGGAGGCAGTCTCTTCGATTCTACTACGATACGGCTACTAAAATATTGTACCGACGCTCCTACGACGGACTTCTCCTTCGATGTTTGTCCAACGAAGAAGCAGCCGAAGCCCTTCGAGAAGCTCACGATGGAACCTGCGGGGCCCATCAACCTGGTCCTAAGTTGCAGGACCGACTGTGATGCATGGGCTACTACTGGCCAACCATGGCCGCTGACGCTGTCGAATATGCTAAGAAATGCCATGCGTGCCAGCTTCACGCAGACTTTATTCATACACCGTCAGAACCACTACATCCTACAGTCGCCTCATGGTCCTTCGAAGCTTGGGGCATGCACATTATAGGACCGATCACCCCTTCTTCATCAAGAGGATACCGCTTCATCCTAGCAATCACCGACTACTTCTCCAAATGGGCAGAAGAAGTTCCGCTGGCAGAAGTAAAAAGCTCCAGGGTGATCAGCTTCATCAAGCACCACGTCATCTACCGTTTTGGAGTACCCCGGAGGATCATCCACGACAATGGTCCTCAGTTCATTAGCCATGTTTTCAGCAGATTCTGTGACAAGAATCGTATTCAAAATGTGGCATCAACCGCCTACAATCCGGCAGCAAACGGATTGGCCGAGGCGTTCAACAAAACTATCGTCAGGCTACTCAAAAAGGTCGTGTCATCTAACAAACGCGACTGGGACAAAAAGCTCGGCGAATGCCTTTGGGCCTACCGCACAACGGTACGGACCCCGACAGGCAACACACCATTCTCCTTGGTCTACGGGAGCGAAGCGGTACTGCCTCTCGAGATCCAGATACCCTCACTCCGTGTAGCAATCACAAACCAACTCACAGAAGAAGGCAATCAACGTCGTTATCTGCGGAAACTGGAGGCACTTGACGAAAAGCGTCTCCTAGCTCAACAATGCATCGAACTCTACCAAGCCCGTATATCACATGCTTTCAACAAGAAGGTCAAGCAGAGGACTTTCCAAGTTGGCGACCTAGTTCTGGCAGTCAGGAGGCCGATGGTGTCGACTCACAAGACACCAGAAAAGTTCGAGCCCAAATGGGAAGGACCTTTCATCATAGAGACGGTATACTCAAACGGTGCTTACCGCCTCGCCAAATCCAATGGGGACTTGTTCATGATGCCCATCAACGGCAAGTTCCTAAAGAAGTACTACTCTTGACATCTTTCAGACATGTGCTTCCACCAGGGGATCTGTGGACCCAATTATCAGGGCTCACAGACAAATCCCTTCCATAAAATCATACGCTACTGGAACCCAGCTATTCCGTAGCATCCTCCAGTAGAAGGACAACTACGTCCACATCACCTCTGAGTTGTCCCCCCTACATCCTACAAAGCAGAATCTTACATCCCATAAGACTACGCTACCCATCATGTTTACCACGTCCACATTACCTCTGAGTAAACATCCCGTACAGATAACCCTTGCGTTGTCTTACATTGATCGCAGAACTTCCACGTCCACATTACCTCTGAGTAGTTCCGCGTATCCCCCAGGATCATTCCTACCACGTCCATAACACCTCTGAGTAGGGAGATTCCACCACTTGAATCCCATATTTGCCATGTCCACATCACCTCTGAGCAAATATGAGGGTTCTCTCAAACTTATTATCTGTACCTAAAAACCAAGGTACGCAGAAGATAATAGGTCCACACAAATCATCAAGTTCATGACAGCAAAAATGAACACACCATAAAAACTTTGTATTCTTTATTTTCAAATAGAGAGTAAAAGTTTACATCTCCAGCAGAACTTCCATGTCCATATTACCTCTGAGTAGTTTTGCGTATCTCCCTCCAGAGTCATTCCTACCACGTTCATATCACCTCTAAGTAGGAAAGCTCTACCATCAATCCCATATTTACCACGTCCATATTACCTCTAAGTAAATATGTTGGTTCTCTCTCTCTCTCTTTCAACTTATTATCTGTACCTAAAACCAAGGTGCGCCATGGATGATAAGTCCACATAAATTCCCCAGTGGAAGTACCCAAACCTATCATGTCCATACTACCTCTGATAGGATTATCACACCTAAACAGCTCTACCATTCATGCTTCTTGTTCAAAGTATTTCAAAACTTGTCCAAAAGTTTTAAAAACTTTAAAGGGGGTCTTGTAGAAGCATGAAAAAGAAGGGACCTTGCTTTTAATCCCATATCGGAAAGGAGAAGAAGGGAGGTCTCATTCCACTCTATATAGAGCCCTCTTGCCTCATTTGAAAAGGGCACCAAAAATAAATAAAGAAAAGGGAACCCGTACCAGGGAGCCCGTTCGAGCCACAAAAAGTTGCAGTTGTCCTTCTCTTCTTCTGGGTTGGCTGCAAGTTCTTCACTCGCTGTCATGGCGAGGATAATTTGGACTCTGAGTACTATGCACCCCATGGGCTGGTACGAAGAAGTCCAAGGCGGCACGGGCCATGCGCCTCAAACGTGCTATGCCAGCAGTAAACCAGAAGCATGCGCTCACAATCATACGCGCTGCTGATGGTAAGCTATATAAGGCCGACTCAGGTGCTTCTATGCCAGAAATGAGCCGACCTTCAAAGTCCTTGTCTCACTTGGGTGCATCTATTGCGTTCACAACCAAGTCGAGCAAGGCAAACCCAGTGGTCTTGAACTCCCGCGCCTCCTCTGGTTGTGCGTCTGAGGTCCGTTCAAGTCACTTTAAATGTTGTTCCCCCACTACTGATCGGGAGATCAGGGAGCGCAGCATTCACTTGACCACCCCGGTGCTTGGCCTTGCCATGCGTCTGATGGGGGTGTAAAGGTGGCACTTTCACTTAACCACCCCGGCGCTTGGTCTTGCCATACATCTGATGGGGGTGTGAAGGTGGTACTCTCCTCTAACGATTTGCGTAATATGATCATTCACAAACGTCGATCAGGAGAGCCGACCAACAAGCATGATGCGCCCCTCACAGGGCACACTTGTGCTACGGTCGCCATCAACTGATGCTACCGCAAGACAGTGGCTCCACCACTAAGGCAGTCTGTGTTCCAACAGTTGCAACCTGCTGTACTTGTCTCCCAGCGCATCACTCCGCCCCGTAAGAGTGAATCACTTCCTCGTCAACGCACAGGCGCATCTACCAGCCTGGGGCTCTTATCTTCTGAAGGAGTTAAACCGTCAAAGCTTATTTGAACAAGGAGAACCATCATCCACAGTACAACGTCTTGCCATGGAGGAGGATCAGTCGAATCCATCTTCGTCAAGAAGTCAAGAGAGAGACAACAAAACTCTCTCAAACCGTTGCTATTCATAGGCCAGGGCAAATCAAACCCATGCACCAAGTGGCAACCTTCCCGAAGTTAGTACAATAAACTTGTATTCATGATGATGAATTCTCCCTTTCAAATTCAGCTAAGTCAGAGAGTCATTAACGACTCGAAGAACTCAACAGACGGACCATTAAAAGACGTGTCACGAACCAGATGCGCTGGCCAGTCAGCGCATCACACAGACGCGCCCTTCAGCATCAAGACGCGCCCTTCAGTACCAAGCGCATCACAGAGGATGCGCCCCCATGCGTCCCCATACGCCTAGTGGAACGCCAATCGACGTGCCCACTCAGCTGTCCATCGAATGTCAGAAACATTAAATGCTGAACTGACAGAGTTGGCAGCACACCTCCCAAAGTCGGAACAGTTGACAGCTTTTTCAGAAGACGAAGTGTCGCCAACATCAGCATCATCATTACATTCCTCCGACGGCTACTGCCACGTGGCCACCTAACTGCTTGCATGCGCCTCTGCAGCCATGCGCCCAAATCTGCATGCGCCTCAAAAGCCATGCGTCTCAGACTTTTCAGTGATCCCTAAAGACAGAAAGAAAGTCACCATTAAAGCTCTGCATGCGCCTCAAAAGCCATGCGCCTCAGACTGCTCTCTGATCCCGAAAGACAGGAGTTAAGTCACTTCTGAAGCCTCGTATGCATCTCGAAAGCCATGCACCCCGAATGGTTCGTGACTCCTAAAGGTTACGAGCCAAAGCTTTCTCATGCGCCAAATCCTAGGCGCATCCTACCAGATCATTCCCCACCAAATCAGAGATCTCCGAGCCATGGGTCGTTGACACGTGTCCTTTGACTCGACTCACCCAAGATCTCAACAACAGAAAGATCTTCTCCTCTGCTACGTGCCGGTCCACAACAGCAGTATGAAGAATTCAACCCCTCGATCAGGGCGCATCGTTCATGTGCCTCCATCAGCAATCAATACGTGGCGTCCCCGCGTACAGGCGTATCCTACATGTGCACATGAGCAGCCAGCCTGCAAAGCTATAAATAGAGAGATCATTTCCTTCTTCCACAGGTACACACCTATCTACCTACACACTGGCAGACCATACAACTACCAGAGAGGCAGATACAGACACTCAACGTCTTTCTCCTCTCAGCAAGCTCCAGCACCCAGAGCAATCCAAGTCTTCAGAGAACCGATAACCGTCGTCATATCGTCAACGGAGTCAACGCATTACCACTCACTCCATCGGCACAAGGGACCCAGATAAACAAAAGTGTACTCCTAGGACTACGTCTAAGTCCTATATTGTAACACTGTTCTGTTTGTATTAAAAATTTGCAATAAAAGGATTTTAATGGCAAACACCTTGGTGGGGACCGAGTTCGACAGAGCCCAGCGGTTCCAGCAGGGGCTTCACTTGGAGATTCTCTTGGCCGTGGAGCAGTTTGAGCATCAGACTTTTGATGCAGTATTGAGAGCAGCTAGGAGGCATGAGTATACCTCCCAGAGGATCGTGGATAGGACCGGAGGTCGGAAGCGATCCCATGGTCAGATGAATCAGTCTTCAGCACCAGCCCCGGCAGCCAGGGCTTTGACCATTGTAGCTCCAAGGCGGGCGGCCTCAGTGACGTCGGTTCAGCATTCCACCCTGACACACCCTCAGCTGCAGAAGCAGAAGCAGTATTCCGCAGTGGGATGTTCATACTACGGGAAGCCAGGACATGTGGTATCAGAGTGTCGCCGAGCACAGGGTTTGTGCTTGGTTTGCGGTGCCCCGGACCACAGGGTGGGGAACTGCCCAAACAAGGGGAGTTCATGTCACCTCCAGTTTTTGAATTAGGGGTATTTTCATCATTTTCCAAGTTTTATAATTTTAGGGAATTTTATTTGATTTTATATGATTTTTAGGGATTTGTTTGATTTAGTTTGAATTTTATCTAATTTGGACTTAAGTTGGAGACCCGGATAGTCTGGACCCTAGTGGGACCCACATACTAGCTGGACTTGGCCCACATGCCATCCTAACTAGGCTAGAAATCATAAACCAATACTCCCATGGCTTAACTAGTCATTTAGAGGCTTAATTAGTCAATTTAGAGTTGAACCGAAACGAACTGAACCAAATCAAACCCGAACCGAACCCAAACTAAGTCTAATGGGTTGGGGGCTTAATGGGTCTCCACCCAAACTCACCAAGCCCCCCCTGGTCGGCCAAGTGGAGCAACCCCTCTCCTCTTTTCTTCACTTCTAAGCAACCTCTCTCTCTCCATTTTATTTTCTTTTTGAAGCTTCTTCTCCAAGAGACCCATTTCTAGGTATGCTTTTAAATCCCCATTAATTCTCTCTATTTCATTTACTCCTTCACAATAAATGTAGAGGAGACCACCCTCTACACTTTAACCATAGATTTTGTAGGTTTTCCTAAAACTAGTTTAAGGATTTGATTAGGGGTTTTCCTTTATATAAGTGTATATATGTATATATATATTTATATGTATTTGTGTGTGTGTGTGTAGAGGAGAGTGTGTGAGAGTGTGTGTTTGTGTGAGAGTGGGAGAGAGTGTGTGAGAGTGTGTGTGTTTGAGTGAGAGTGTGTGTGTGTGTATGTAATTATATATATATATAGATATGTGAGTGTGTGTATGTATTTACATATATAGATGTGTGTATATATATATATATATATATATATATATATATATATATATATATATATATATATATATATATTATATATATATATATATATATATATATATATATATATATATATATATATATATATATATGTATATATATATATATATCTAACCATCTATCTATATATATATATATATATATATATATATATATATATATATACATATATATATATATATATATATATATATATATATATATATATATATATATAGTGGAAGAGATAGAAGAAGAAGGGGGAGAAGAAGTAGCAGTTGCAGCAGCAGCAGATAGCAGTAGCAGCTGCAGCAGCAGCAGATAGGAGCAGCAGCAGCAGCTCCAGCATTGGCAGCAGCAGCATAGCATAAGCAGGAGCAGCAGTAGCTTTAGGAGGAAGGAGGAAGAGAATTAGAAGAAGAAGAATAGGAAGAGAATTAGAAGAAGAAGAATAAGAAGAGGGATTAGAAGAAGAAGAATAGGAAGGATTAGAAGAAGAAGAATAAGAAGAAGGATTAGAAGAAGAAGAATAGGAAGACTTAGAAGAGGAAGAATTAGAATAAGAAGAATGAGGAAAAGAATGAGAAGAAGGAAAAGGATAAGGAGAAGTAGAAGAATGAGAGTAAGGATAAGAAATAGAATAAGGAGAAGGGAAGAAAAAAGAAGTATAAGGGAAAGAGGAGTGGTGTAGTAGTAGTGTAGGATACGGGGGAAGGGAAAAATAGGAAATCAATTTAGAGGAGATTGAGTTAGAGGGTTAAATTGAGCCCTGAGTGTCGGAACGCATTGAAACTTATAGGAGACCTAGATTAGGTGAATTAGACTTTGTGGGTAGGCTCCCGAGTTGAAATCGGGGTTTTAGAGCGATGGTATCGCACCGTACCATTGCGTATCTTGAGATATTCAAGATAATCGACAATAGGTCGTAAGATGGACTGGATGTGCACTCTACCTAGGAAGCTTGGTAGGTAATAAATGTATAGGCTAGTATCCTACTACCTTAAGAAGCACGGGTCGAAATACCAAGCGTAGGTAGGCTAACTTGGTATTTGCCTAGGATAGAAATTTACCTTTGTAAGGGGTAAATTAAGATATTGGCCTACGGCCAAGATACGGGTTTCGGAGTCCAAGATGGACTCGGATATGGGTTGTAAGGGTTGGTAATGATTAGAAATAGTCGCCTAGACCTAGTCTTGACCTTGGTTGACCACGGTTGACATTTTAGACCAAAAGTCAACTATGGGTCAATACTTTACCCAATTTAGTCCCAAATTCCATTAGACTTGAACGGTTGACCAAAAGTCAACTGTTAGTCACCATTGACCTAGGGTTGACCTAGGGTTGACCAGAGTTGACCCGTTGACCAAAAGTTAACTGTAAGTCAACTTTTGACCTAGTTTGATACGGGTTGACTTCTAATGTTCTCCTATGACCAATGTTGACCTAACTAGACTTGTCTTGACCTAGAATGACTTAATAGGATTTAATATGATTTGACTTTACTTCCTAAACATAGTATTGATACATCTTGTTATCTATAGGTCCTCGAGGCGCTGCATTGGATCCGGTTGACATATTATATCATATCACAGGCGAGTACATTCTCTGACACTTTTTCCAATTTATGATGATTGTTATAATTCATGTAATTAGTGTAGATATGCTTGTTCTCGACACATTGGTCACACGGATTGGTATTCATGGATCCCGACATGAGATGTTATTCCTCGTTATCTTGGTATATATTGTGCAAGCCCCCTTGTAGTTCTTATGCAGTATATGGACACTGATTCTCGAGAAGACTTGCTCCCTTCTCGTAGAATCCCGTGTCGTAACGTGTCTTGCTTGGGTCTAGTCTACCAGTCGGGGACGGGGAGTATTAGTGTAGATATATGGTCAAAGCCTATTATGCACCCATTGTGCACCTATTGATTGTGAGTGTTGATCATACACCCCACGTATGATTAACCAGGTCTGTTACTATTGTCCAAGTTCCCAAGCCGGCCACATATTGTAGCTAGTACTCACATACCTAGATAGATGATTTTTAATTCTTGTACATGCCATGATCAGTTTTACTTGCCTTATTCTAGCTCTAAGATTTACAGCTTACCATGCCATGATACTCATATGTACATTCCATGATTTCTTGTGTATACTCTCTATTTACAGTCTTATAGCTTTTGTCATATCTTGTGAACTGTTGTTAGTGGATTGTACTCGTTCCATCATGACCGGATATGTTGAAAATATTACAGATGCAGATGAGGACTATTATTGCACTTACTACGGCCCACCGGACGTAGTGGGTTTAGAGACAGATACCCTAGATCTGCAGGGTACAGTACCTGTAGTGCCCCGACCCACAAAGTTAATCGGAGAAATCAAAACGCCGACGGCGTTGGAACTAAGCCTTACAACGGCTCGCCCGGAGACATCGTTCAGGTGGGGGAGTTTCGGTGAACTTACTCCATCTTAGCTTACACATAATAAATCGTATTTTCAACTTGCACAAGTAGGCTAATATAAAAGCTACGCACCAACATAGCTAAGGGAGTAATCCCGTCGGGTCGGAAGTGTCCTAGAATATGGAGATGGTCCAACGATCAACATAGAAGTCAGCTCAGCGTGCTTTCAAATGACACTCGATCCATCAATCCCGTGGCTTGGGAGAAGGAAGTGGCCTAAGTTGCTAAATTGCCCCGACACTTGAAATAGCCTAAGTCTTAGGCGTCGCCTGTGTAAATGCTTGCTAAAGCAGGCACGGTCCCATTGTGCAAGGCTTGGCATAGCCTTCGCATATCCGGTTGGTCCCGTCGATTCGTCCCGACACTCGTATTAGCCTAAGTCATAGGCGTCGCCCACGTGAATGCTTAACCAAGCATGCACGGTCCCGTCGACTTGTCCCGATACTTGAATAAGCCTAAGTCATAGGCGTCGCCCGCACGAATGCTTAACAAAGCATGCACGGTCCGGTCCCGCAAGGCTTGGCATAGCCTTCGCATGTCCCGCAAGTTAAGTCGTCTTTGTACGGCTTGTTGGCTTAAGTCTAGGCACCCAAGACTTGGTTGTTAAGTCGACCCCGTGCCTAGCACGTTCCCTCGATGCGTAGCTCGGCGTAGCCTTCGCTCGTCGAGTCATTGCCCGTATAAGTCAACAAGAGTTGCTCTAGGCTAACGAAGCCATTCCTAGCGCTGTCCCACTCTAGCTGCGGTTGTCAAGTCAGGTAGTCCTTTGAGAACAAGGCTCGTCGTATAAGTTTATGACTTGAGCGTTAGCGTCGCCTAGAGAACCATGCCTGTCTAAGGCACGAACCACGGCCGAATACTTTTAAGCATGCCGGTCCCGTCCGGTCATGTCCTGCTTGAATACTTGAATAAGCATGCCGGTCCTGTCCGGTCATGTCCTGCCTGAATACTTGATAAGTTCCGCACACGAGATTGGTCCCGCGGCTTGGGAGTCTCGATAGAATAAAGGAATGCATGGTCATGTTAAGGAAAGACTGGATAGATGGGATAGATCGAGTCTTGCATGGTCATGGACAACTTGTCGACAAGGTGTAGTCTTCTCGGGTGATCTCCTCCGGGGCACCGGGATCATCCGCCCGGGAGAAGCGAGTGTGGCTCAAAGTAGGATGCTGGATGACCGCATGGGAGTATCGGCGCTTCCGGGGCTAGCTACCCTTAGAAGGGCGGACCGATACCCCTGCCGAGCCATGTCCAAGATAGCTTGAAATTGCTAGTGACCACTCATGTAGATGTGTCGGCAATAGCGGCACACCGCGTGTATGCCTTTGGATTGTGTCTAGAACTTGAATGCTTGTTTTGTCGGGAACACAATGTTGGGCCTAAGACTGGGCTGCAGCATAGGTACCGTGCTTGGCACGATAGATGGCGTCGAAATGTAAATGGAAAGTAATACTATGGTTCACAAGTCTTGTCTAAAGTTGGTTCATGAGTCGAACAGGAAGGCCGCAAGGCGGTAGCACGATAAGTCTTGATAACTTGCGAGGCGCGGCCTCAGTCTTGAAGCACGAGCAAAGTCTAAGTAAAGTCTAAGGCACGACCTGCACGAGTCGTCCCGTTGCCGTCCCCTGGCACTTGAATCGTTAGCACAAGAATTGGTCTAGTGGCACTTGAGTTTAATCAAAGGTCCTGGCACGGCGAGTTCACGTGAATTGCCCCTCGACAAAGCACAGTCTTGAACAAGTCTAAGTTGGAATAGAATGTGGCACGACCCTGCCGTCCCGCCTTGAAGTTTGGCCAAGTACCTAAGCGATGAGGCACTGCCTCGATCAAAACACACATTGGTAAGATAGCGTGACCCTGTCGTTGCACGACCTTGTCGTTGCATCGCTAGTTATCAACTGAGACGTCCTTGTCCTAAAATGAATCCTAAGGCAAGACTAGAAAGACAATTGAAAGGGTTTAAGCTGCACAAAGTAAATGAAACGTGTCGATTATGTATGGGTGGGCGAGAAGCTCACTCCACCAGTACAGTGGTACTGACACCCATATAGTGTTTCATGTGCAGGCTCAGGTAGAAGCTCGTGGCGCGGAGCTCGCTTGGATGCGTCGAGGCACGGAGTTCCTTGGCGAGTCGAAGCATGCGGTCGCGTGATCTGAAGACTTATACAGGACATAATGTATGGACATCGCCTTCCGAAGCTTCCGCTGGATTCAAGTATGGTATCGAGAGAAGAGAGAGAGAGCAGAGTGACTTGTAACATGAGTGAAAAGTGAGCCTGAGAGACTTGTAATCGGCCTTGCGCCCACAATGTAATCTTGTATTCAATATCAATAAAGAGATTCTTTTGAGTTACTTGTGTCCATGTGTTCTTCTTTAAATTCTGCTGCAATGTTTTCAATGTTTCTGCTTGGGACTTCTGTGCGACGACCCCGTCGCCGCCGATGTAATCGGCCGTTATGGAATTGCCTTGTACGAGCGCAATCTAGGCTCGTGCGGCATCACGCCTTAGCGAGGACGATCGCTCCTACGGAAGCGGGGCGTGACAGTACCGCAGGGCGAGATACCGCCTATCCTGTAGATAGAGTAGGTTTTTGTACTGGACCTTGTCTCCAGTTACTCTTGAGACTGTTATATTTTGGCTTGTATTAGAGACTTGGACTTGGACTTGTATATTATTTGTGTTTGGACTTGACAGGTTATATTTTATTGTCATGTTGTCTTTATCTTTCAGTATTTACTTTATCATCTTAGAGTTGTGATTGAGCACTCATATATTATCATTGCTTGTCCTCCGTTCGGAGTTGACCATATTCTCGACAGGTTTTGATATTATATATAAACTGTTGTTAGAGTAGAAAACCTACAGCGTTCCACGTCATTTTTACGGTGAGGGCTGGGCGTTGTTACGTACACGTGCCCTTATAGTGGGTGCGGCTCGTGACACATTTTTAGTGGTGGCCCAAGCAGGTCCTGAAGTTGCAATTAGTGTGATGTCGTGGCGGCACTCATCTTAGAGTGTTGACTACGAGCCTGTGTTACATATAGGAGGTGGTAGGCTAAGAGTACTCAATCACAGTAGGATCTTTCATTGCTTATCTTGCTTACCGTCTTTGATATTGATTTAATGTATTCTAGCTGTCCTCCTTTGATATTGTCCTTCTTGTGCCATATTGATATCTTCTTTTCAATCTGTCTCCAGGATGGTGATGACTCATTCTCCCGGTAAGGAGCACGGGAAGACGGAGAGGTCTGCTACCTTTGGCGGATAGGCTCCGGTCACTTCCCCTGCAGTTGGGACTTCAGTAGGGGCTCTCGGGGGTACTCCTCCAGCACTCTCGATGACTGTCCCTGGGGTCACTGCGGGTGCTCTTCCTACAGTGCCGGGGGCTACGACGGAAGCTGTCGGGGGCGTTCCTCCTCCTCCTCAGCAGGAGACTCCTCTGCCGGTGGTGGGAGCTATTCTTCCGTTGCCTCCTCTGTCCACAGACATGGTGAAGATGCTAGCATTCTTTCAGCAGGTGATGGAGTCCAGCGGGCCCAGCACGAGACACAGATGAGACAGACTGAGGCCATACGCCAGGGCATGGAGGATTCCCATAGGTTGGCTCTGGCTACGGTGGAGCGTGGGGCTCCACAGAGGGAGGTGCAGCAGCAGAAGCCCGAAGACATCCAGGCTTTCAAGAAGATGGGTCCGAGGGATTTCAAAGGGACCGAGGGCATTGTGTATGCTGATGACTGGCTCGAAGATATCGAGCGTCAGATGAGGGCCTCCCACCTGGCAGACGACCTGAAGGTCGAGGCGGTTGGCTTGCAGTTATTCGATATTGCCCGGGCATGGTTCCGGAATGAGCCGGCTCTTGTAGGAGAGGGCCACACTTGGGCTGAGTTTCGGGCCCTGTTCAGAGAGAAGTTCTTTTCTCCCACAGACAAGATCGGCCTAGTGCGGCAGTTTCAGAACCTGCAGCAGGGCAGTATGACTGTGGAGGAGTATACGGCGGAGTTCGGCCGGCTGAGCCGATACGCCGAGTACATGGTGAGCGACCCAGTGATCCGAGCAGAGCGCTTTCGGGAGGGATTGACATGGGATATCAAGATCCTGATCCCTTTCTTCTATGCGACATATGCAGAGGTCTATGCGGAGGCTCGGAAGGTAGAGAGAGAGTGGGGCTTGAAGCCGAAGAGGGATCGTGAGTTGTTTTCGGGAGCCAGTAGCAGCACGGGGGCTGCTAAGCGCCCTCAGCTTCAGCATCAGTCGTTCCAGCATCTTCAGCAGCAGGTACAGCACACTCAGCCGAGGCAGACACAGGGGCTCCTTGCCACTTCTGCAAGAAGCCTGGTCATGTCTGGAAGGTTTGCCGGAAGAGGCTAGGAGTGTGTCTCTTTTGCGGTGGTGCAGGCCATCAGTTGAGGGAGTGTCTGGTGAACCCCCGTGCCGCTGGAGCGGCTCAGAGGGCGCCAGCGAGAGTACCTGCAGTACAGCCGAGGGGTCCACTTCTGACCCAGCAGCAGCAGTTTGTCCAGCACCGCCAGTAGAGGGGTGTTCAGGGTAGAGCCTTTGCTCTTGTAGCCGAGGAGATGGAGACTATTGCAGATGTTGTCGCAGGTTCTATTCTGCTCGATTCTTTTCCTGTCTTAGCCTTGTTTGATTCTGGTGCTACGTACAGTTTTGTGTCTGTTTCTTTTGCTCTTAGGCACAATATCATTACTGAGTATCTTGGTAGGACTTGCAAGATTATGACTGGGAATGGCATCATCTTGGTTAATAATGTTTGCAAGGGGCGAAGAGTTTCTTTGAGAGGCCGGAAGCTGAGTGCGTGTTTGCTCGTAATGCCACTTCCGAGTTACGATGTGGTACTCGATATGGACTGGTTGAGCATACACCATGCTAGCATAGATTGCAGGAAAGGCAGGATTCTGTTCAGGCCGCCGGGAGAGCCGGAGTTTGAGTTCACCAGGGGTACAGCGGAGCCAGAAGATGGATTCTGTGGAGCGTTGTTGGCGGGGCCGGTGTTGCCACATCCACTTATTACTGAGTTCTTGGATGTTTTTCCCGAGGAGTTGCCCGGGATGCCGCCAGATCGTGATGTTGAGTTTTCTATAGACCTAATGCCGGGCACTGAGCCTATCTCACAGCACGTCTATAGAATCAACAACAGTGAGTTAGCGGAGCTGAAGAAATAGGTCGATAAGCTGGAGGACAAGGGCTTTATTCAATCTAGTTCTTCACCTTGTGGTGCGCCAGTTCTTTTTGTCCCGAAAAAGGATGGTACGGTACGTATGGGCATTGATTACAGGGCGCTCAATAACCTTACCATCAAGAACAAGTATCCTTTGCCAAGGATTGATGACTTGTTCGACCAGTTGAGCAGGGCGAGGGTGTTCTCGAAGATCGACTTGCGTACCGGGTACCATCAGCTGAAGGTGAAGCGGGATGACATTCCGAAGACTGTATTTCGGACTCGCTATGGCCAGTATGAGTATACCGTCATGCCGTTTGGGTTGACCAACTCCCCGGCGGTATTCATAAACTTGATGAACAAGGTATTTCATCAGTACCTTGACAAGTTCGTGGTGGTCTTCATTGATGACATTCTCATCTATTCAAAGACACCAGAGAAGCACGAGGAGCACCTGAGGATTGTGCTGGACACTCTCAGGAGGGAGCAGCTGTATGGGAAGCTGTCCAAGTGCGAGTTCTTCTTGGATCGCGTGGAGTTCCTAGGCCATGTTGTCTCTGGCGAGGGGATTTCAGTGAATCCGAAGAAGATTTCTGTAGTGGAGTCTTGGTCTACGCCAAGCTCAGTAGCAGAGGTTCGGAGTTTTCTGGGTCTGGCAGGTTATTACCGGAGGTTCGTGCAGGACTTTTCCAGGATTGCCCAGCCGATGACCCGACTTACCAGGAAGGACGAGGAGTTTGTTTGGTCCGAGGAGTGCCAGGCCGCCTTCTTGGAGCTGAAGGCGAGGTTGACTACAGCTCCTATCTTGACGTTGCCATCTGGATCTGGTGGTTATACGATCTACAGTGATGCTTCAGGACGGGGTTTGGGTTGTGTACTTCAGCAGCACAGGAAGGTGATTGCCTATGCATCTAGGCAGTTATGTCATCATGAGAGGAACTACCCTACCCACGATCTGGAGCTGGTAGCGGTCATCTTTGCTTTGAAGCTGTGGAAACTCTATCTGTACGGAGAGCGAGTTGAGATCTATACAGATCACAAGAGCTTGAAGTACGTGTTTACCCAGAAGGAGCTGAATATGAGGCAGAGGCGATGGTTAGAGCTAATGAAGGACTTTGATATATCCTTACAGTACCATCCGGGGAAGGCCAACGTGGTCGCAGATGCTTTGAGCAGGTATCCCGTGGCCATGTGTTTGACGATGGATCGTCACCTTCTGGCAGATCTGGAGAGCTTGGGCATAGAGGTGATAGTTCCTAGGTTCGAGGCGCAGATGTGGAGTCTCCATGTGCAGTCAGAGCTGATGGACAGAGTCAGGGCAGCTCAGTTTGAGGATGAGGCTCTGAGAGTCATCAGGGAGCAGGTCCGGGCAGGACTGCTGGATGAGTTCTCTATAGAGGGGGATGGGTCGTTGAGGCATGGTACCAGATTATGCATGCCGAGCGGAGGACTTCGGGAGGAGGTTCTTCAGGAGGCGCATCGTTCTCAGTACTCTATGCATCCTGGGGCCAACAAGATATATAGAGACTTGAGACAGCATGTTTGGTGATATGGCATGAAATGCGAGGTGGCTTAGTTCGTTTCTAGATACGTAGTGTGCCAGCAGGTGAAGGCCGGGAGGCAGAGACCCGGTGGATTGCTCCAGCCACTACCCATTCCTGAGTGGAAGTGGGAGCATATCACTATGGACTTTGTATCTGGGCTTCCGCGCTCTCCAGGAGGAAAGGATGCGATTTGGGTCATTGTTGATCGATTGACCAAATCGGCCCACTTTTTGCCTTTTAAGGTGGGTTTGTCTACGGAGAGGTTGGCCGAGATGTACGTGCGGCAGATAGTCCAATTGCACGGGGTTCCAGTGAGTATAGTCTCGGATCGGGACAGCCGATTCACTTTCCACTTCTGGAGGAGTTTGCAGCTTAGCTTGGGCACATCGCTCAAGTTCAGTACCGCATACCACCCCCAGACAGACGGGCAGTCGGAGAGGACAATTCAGACCCTCGAGGATATGCTGCGTACCTGTGTCTTGGACTTCGGGGGATCTTGGGAGGACCACCTTCACTTGGTAGAGTTTGCTTACAACAACAGCTACCAAGCCAGTATAGAGATGTCACCTTTCGAGGCTCTATACGGACGGAGGTGCCGTACTCCCTTGTCTTGGGATGATGTCGGCGAGAGGGTTTTGCTTGGCCCTGAGATGGTAGTGGATGCTGCAGAGAAGGTCAGGGTTATCAGAGATAGACTTCGGGTGGCGCAGGATAGGCAGCGGCATTGGGCCGATAGCCACCGGAGGCCGTTGGAGTTTGAGGTATAGTTTAGATTTTTCTAGTATTTGAGTCTGATTGTGATTGTTTTAGATCAAGCTCTAAGCCTTGTGTTTCTGTTCTAGGTTGATGATCTTGTGTTCCTGCGGATTTCTCCGACGCGTGGCACGATTCGTTTTGGTGGCGGCGGGAAGCTTAGTCCACGATACATCGGACTATTCCGTATCTTGGGCAGGGTCGGTGCAGTGGCTTACCGACTGGAGTTACTGCCCGCACTAGAGGGAGTGCACAACGTGTTTCACGTGTCGCAGCTGAGACGGTACGTGGCAGATCCCAGTCACGTCTTGGACCACTCCGAGATCGAAGTGGGACCGACACTCAGCTATCCAGAGAAGCCGGTTGAGATCTTGGACCGAAGAGAGAAGGTAATCCGGAACCAGGTCATTCCCTTGGTTCGCGTTGCATGGAGGCACCACTCTCCAGGTCAGTCTACCTGGGAGAGGGAGGACGACATGCGGGAGCGATTCCCATATCTCTTCGAGCCTTGAGGTAAATTCTTTCTTTTCCTTCCTTGTTCAATTCATGATTGCTGTGTTAGTTCTCATTCAATTTCGAGGACGAAATTTTTTTAAGGATGGTAGATTTGTCACCCCCTGTTTTTGAATTAGGGGTATTTTTGTCATTTTCCAAGTTTTATAATTTTTGGGAATTTTATTTGATATTATATGATTTTTAGGGATTTGTTTGATTTAGTTTGAATTTTATCCAATTTGGACTTAAGTTGGAGACCCGGGTAGTCTGGACCCTAGTGGGACCCACATACTAGCTAGGCTTGGCCCACATGCTATCCTAACTAGGCTAGAAACCATAAACCAATACTCCCATGGCTTAACTAGTCATTTAGAGGCTTAATTAGTCAATTTAGAGTTGAACCGAAACAAACCGAACCAAACCAAACCCGAACCGAACCCAAACTAAGTCTAATGGGTTGGGGGCTAATGGGTCTCCACCCAAACCCACCAAGCCCCCCCCCCCCCCTCCATGGCCGGCCAAGTGGAGCAACCCTCCTCCTCTTTTCTTCACTTCTAAGCAACCTCTCTCTCTCTCTCCATTTCATTTTCTTTTTGAAGCTTCTTCTCCAAGAGACCCATTTCTAGGTATGCTTTTAAATCCCCATTAATTCCCTCTATTTCATTTACTCCTTCACAATAAATGTAGAGGAGACCACCCTCTACACTTTGACCATAGATTTTGTAGGTTTTCCTAAAACTAGTTTAGGGATTTGATTAGGAGTTTTCCTTTATATAAGTGTATATATGTATATATATATTTATATGTATTTGTGTGTGTGTTTAGAGGAGAGTGTGTGAGAGTGTGTGTTTGTGTGAGAGTGGGAGAGAGTGTGTGAGAGTGTGTGTGTTTGAGTGAGAGTGTGTGTGTGTATGTAATTATATATATATATATATATATATATATATATATATATATATATATATATATATATATATATATATATATATATATATATATATATATATATGTGAGTGTGTGTATGTATTTACATATATAGATGTGTATATATATATAGATAGATAGATAGATATATAGATAGATGGTTATATATATATATATATATATATATATATATATATAAATATATAAATATATATATATATATATATATATATATATATATATATATATATATAGAGAGAGAGAGAGAGAGAGAGAGAGTGGAAGAGATAGGAGAAGAAGGGGGAGAAGAAGTAGCAGCCGCAGTAGCAGCAGATAGCAGTAGCAGTAGCAGCTGCAGCAGCAGATAGGAGCAGCAGCAGCAACAAAATACAGGAGCAGCAGCAGCTCCAGCATTGGCAGCAGCAGCATAGCATAAGCAGGAGCAGCAGGAGCTTTAGGAGGAAGGAGGAAGAGAATTAGAAGAAGAAGAATAGGAAGAGAATTAGAAGAAGAAGAATAAGAAGAGGGATTAGAAGAAGAAGAATAGGAAGGATTAGAAGAAGAAGAATAAGAAGAAGGATTAGAAGAAGAAGAATAGGAAGAATTAGAATAAGAAGAATGAGGAAAAGAATGAGAAGAAGGAAAAGGATAAGGAGAAGTAGAAGAATGAGAGTAAGGATAAGAAATAGAATAAGGAGAAGGGAAGGAAAAAGAAGTAGAAGGGAAAGAAGAGTGGTGTAGTATTAGTGTAGGATACGGGGAAGGGAAAAATAGGAAATCAATTTAGAGGAGATTGAGTTAGAGGGTGAAATTGAGCCCCGAGTGTCGGAATGCATTGAAACTTGGAGGAGACCTAGATTAGGTGAATTAGACTTTGTGGGTAGGCTCTCGAGTTAAAATCGGAGTTTTAGAGCGATGGTATCGCACCTTACCATTGCGTATCTTGAGATATTCAAGATAATCGGCAATAGGCCGTAAGATGGACTGGATGTCCACTCTACCTAGGAAGCTTGGTAGGTAATAAATGTATAGGCTAGTATCCTACTACCCTAGGAAGCACGGGTCGAAATACCAAGCGTAGGTAGGCTAACTTGGTATTTGCCTAGGTTAGAAATTTACCATTGTAAGGGGTAAATTAAGATATTGGCCTACGGCCAAGATACGGGTTTCGGAGTCCAAGATGGACTCGGATATGGGTTGTAAGGGTTGGTAATGATTAGAAATAGTCGCCTAGACCTAGTCTTGACCTTGGTTGACCACGGTTGACTTTTTAGACCAAAAGTCAACTATGGGTCAACACTTTATCCAATTTAGTCCCAAATTCCGTTAGACTTGAATGGTTGACCAAAAGTCAACTGTTAGTCACCATTGACCTAGGGTTGACCTAGGGTTGACCTAGAGTTGACCAGAGTTGACCTGTTGACCAAAAGTCAACTGTAAGTCAACTTTTGACCTAGTTTGATACGGGTTGACTTCCAATATTCTCCTATGACCAAGGTTGACCTAACTAGACTTGTCTTGACCTAGAATGACTTAATAGGATTTAATTTGATTTGACTTTACTTCCTAAACATAGTATTGATACGTCTTGTTATCTATAGGTCCTCGAGGTGCTGCATTGGATCCGATTGACATATTATATCATATCACAGGCGAGTACATTCTTTGACACTTTTTCTAATTTATGATGATTGTTATAATTCATGTAATTAGTGTAGATATGCTTGTTCTCGACACATTGGTCACACGAATTGGTATTTATGGATCCCGACATGAGATGTTATTCCTTGTTATCTTGGTATATATTGTGCAAGCCCCCTTGTAGTTCTTGTGCAGTATATAGACACCGATTCTCGAGGAGACTTGCTCCCTTTTCGTAGAATCCCGTGTCGTAACGTGTCTTGCTTGGGTCCACTCTACCAGTCGGGGGCGGGAAGTATTAGTGTAGATATATGGTCAAAGCCTATTGTGCACCCATTGTGCACCTATTGATTGTGAGTGTTGATCATACACCCCACGTATGATTAGCCAGGTCTGTTACTATTGTGCAAGTTCCCAAGCCGGCCATATATTGTAGCTAGTATTCACACACCTAGATAGATAATTCTTGATTCTTGTACATGCCATGATCAGTTTTACTTATCTTGTTCTAGCTCTAAGATTTACAGCTTACCATGCCATGATACTCATATGTACATTCCATGATTTCTTGTGTATACTCTCTATTTACAGTCTTATAGCTTTTGTCATATCTTGTGAACTGTTGTTAGTTGATTGTACTCGTTCTATCCTGACCGGATATGTTAAAAATATTACAGATGCAGATGAGGACTATTATTGTACTTACTACGGCCCACCGGACGTAGTGGGTTTAGAGACAGATACCCTAGATCCGCAGGGTGCAGTACCGCATGACGAGATACCGCCTATCCTGTAGATAGAGTAGGTTTTTGTACTGGACCTTATCTCCAGTTACTCTTGAGACTGTTATATTTTGGCTTGTATTAGAGACTTGGACTTGGACTTGTATATTATTTGTGTTTAGACTTGACAGGTTATATTTTATTGTCATATTGTCTTTATCTTTCAGTATTTACTTTATCATCTTAGAGTTGTGATTGAGCACTCGTATATTATCATTGCTTGTCCTCCGTTCGGAGTTGACCATATTCTCGACAGGTTTTGATATTATATATAAACTGTTGTTAGAGTAAAAAACCTACAGCGTTCTACGCCGTTTTTACGGTGAGGGCTGGGCGTTGTTACGTACACGTGCCCTTATAGCGGGTGCGGATCGTGACAGTTCATCATCAGCCTTCTGTAGTCCTTCAGTTAGAGGACCAACACTAATCCAGCAGCAGTAACAGCTGCAGTACCCGTTCCCGAGGCCGTTGCCGATGCAGGCCCAGGTATTCCACCAGCAGAGACTGCAGCAGTATGCTCAGGCCCATGCCCTGATCCAGAGCAGGCAGAGGAATTTTCATCAGAGGGGATCCGCACCTAGAGGACATGGTCAAGTGCTGGCTTTGACCATGGGAGAAGAAGGAATAACACCAGGCGAGGTAGTGGCAGGTACTATTCTCGTCAACACCTTTCCAGCTTTCGTATTATTTGATTCTGGTACCTCGCATTCATTTATGTCTGCACGATTTGCGACACGGATAGGATTGGAGCCCGAGTCATTATCAGTAAGGCTCAATAGACTTACTGGTAACGGACTTGTGGGAGTAGATAGAGTATTTTCCTCGTGTCGGATCGTAGTTAGCGG
Source organism: Iris pallida (assembly GCA_029216955.1). Lineage (NCBI taxonomy): Eukaryota > Viridiplantae > Streptophyta > Magnoliopsida > Asparagales > Iridaceae > Iris > Iris pallida. The sequence goes on along the minus strand of JANAVB010031417.1, from coordinate 20,643,562 downwards.
TAGAGAGTTCCCCGCTAGGTTGATAGAATTCCCGATGGCCGACTATGATGTGGTATTAGGGATGGATTGGTTGAGAGATCAGTATACTAGGATAGACTGCCATATTGGTAGGGTTGTTTTTAGCATTCCAGGCGAGCCAGAGTTTTCCTTCTCCCGAGGCGAAGTTGAACCTTCTCCTCCAGTATTGCGGATGGCAGTAGCAGTAGTACAGTTACCCCGGATAGTCGAAGAGTTTCCAGATATTTTCCCAGAAGAGCTACTAGGAATGCCGCCAGAGCGAGATATCGAGTTTACCATAGACTTGATTCCCGGGACAGCTCCAGTGTCAGAGAGAGTCTACAGGATGGCGCCGTCAGAATTGAAGATATTGTACAAAATGATTGAAGAACTTAGAACCAAGGGATTCATTCGTGCAAGTGGATCGCCTTGGGGAGCCTCGATGCTTCTTGTGAAAAAAGAAGGATGGTACGTCCAGATTATGTGTTGACTATCGTACCTTGAACTCAGTGACAATCAAGAACAGATACCCTCTCCCGAGGATAGATGACTTGTTTGATCAACTCAAAGGGGCGTCAGTATTTTCGAAGATTGACTTGCGGTCAGGATACCATCAGATCAGAGTCAGAGAGCAGGACATCCCGAAGACAGCTTTCAGATCTAGGTATGGGCATTGGAAGTTCCTTGTTATGACCTTTGGAGCGACCAATGCGCCGGCTGTATTCATGGACCTCATGAATCGTATCTTTATGCCTTACTTGGACCAGTTCGTGATTGTGTTCCTAGACGACATCCTAGTCTACAGCAAAAGTAAGGCAGAGCATGAGCAACATCTCAGAGTTGTTCTTCAGATTCTTCGAGAGCACCAGTTGTATGCCAAGTTCAGTAAATGCGAGTTTTGGCTCGATCGCATTTCGTACTTGGGCCATATCATCACCAGAGGAGGAGTAGAAGTGGATCCCCGAAAGATTATGGCTATAGAATTATGGCCAGTACCTAGCACAGTTGTAGAAGTCCATAGTTTTTTTGGATTGGCCGGTTACTACCGGTAATTTATTTCAGACTTTGCTCGAATTTCAGCGCCATTGACCCAGTTGACCCGTAAGGATGTGCAGTTTGCTTGGACAGCAGAGTGCCAGGATTCTTTTGAGAAGTTGAAGCGAGGCTTGATCACGGCACCCATTCTCACGCTTCCAGATGGAACCGGGGGATTCTCAATATATTGTGATGCTTCAGGCAGAGGTTTAGGATGTGTTCTGATGCAGCATGGAAAGGTAATAGCTTATGCGTTATGCCAACTTCGTGATCATGAGAGGAATTACCCAACCCATGACTTGGAATTGGCTGCAGTAGTATTTGCACTTAAGTTGTGGAGGCACTACTTGTACAGAGATAGGGTGGAGATTTTCATCGACCACAAGAGCCTGAAGTATGTGTTCACCCAGAAGGATCTTAACATGCGTCAGAGGAGATGACTGGAGCTTCTTGTGGATTATGATGTCAATTTGTAGTATCATCCAGAAAAGGCCAATGTCGTAGCAGATGCATTGAGCAGGAGAGTCAGAGTTTATCTTCTAACAGCACAGCCAGAGTTGTTAGCGGATCTTCAGAGGATGGGCATAGAAGTTGTCCTTCCTACCAATGCGACATTGATGGCCAGCATACAAGTTCAGTCCACTATAGTCGAGAGGATCCGGAAGGTACAGTCAGTAGATTCCAAGCTTCAGCGACTCAGAGCAGAGTGTGAGACAGGACGCAGACCAGAGTTATGCATTCATGAAGACGGTACACTTCGACATGGTAAGCGTCTTTGTGTACCCAGTAGAGATATCATACAGGAAGTCATGACCGAAGCTCACAGTTCTCAGTATTTGATTCATCCCGGTGGCACGAAGATGTATCGAGATATCCGTCAGCACTTTTGGTGGAATGGCATGAAGAGGGAGATAGCTCGGTTTGTGTCTCGGTGTTTGGTTTGCCAACAAGTCAAAGCTGAACATCAGAGGCCAGCTGGACTTCTTCAGCCCTTACCAATTCCAGAATGGAAGTGGGAGCATATAACCATGGATTTCATGACTGGATTACCTAGGTCCCCGGCCGGAAGAGATGCTATTTGGGTTATAGTTGATCGGCTCACGAAGGTGGCTCGCTTTCTCCCGTTCAGGGTAGGTCAGTCGACGTCTCAGCTAGCAGAGATGTATCTCTGGCAGATTGTCAGATTGCATGGAGTACCAGTCAGTATTACCTCAGATCGAGATTCCATATTTATTTTGCACTTTTGGCAGAGTCTCCAGTTCAGTTCAGCTTATCACCCGCAAACAGATGGTCAGTCGGAGCACACGATCCAGACTCTCGAAGATATATTGAGATCTTGTACGCTCGACTTCGGTGGTTCGTGGGAAGATCACCTGCACCTGGTGGAGTTCTCATACAACAATAGTTTCCAAGCCAGTATCCAGATGGCACCGTTCGAGGCCCTATATGGAAGGAAGTACAGGTCCCCGCTAGCATGGAATGATGTTGGTGAGAGACAGATGCTCGGTCCGGAAATAATTGCTCAGACAATCGAAGTGGTCAGGAGAGTCCGGGATCATCTTCGCGTTGCCCAAGATCGCCAGCGTCATTGGGCCGATTCTCATCGGCGTCCCCTTGAGTTTTCTGTCGACGACCACGTATTCCTGAGGATCTCGCCTAACCGTGGCGTCATTCGTTTCAACGTACGGGGAAAGCTTAGTCCTAGGTATATAGGGCCGTTCGATATACTGGAGCGAGTAGGAGATATGTCCTATCATCTCGCTCTTTCGTCGTCGCTAAGCGAGGTACATAACGTGTTCCATGTATCCCAACTACGACGGTATATCCCGGATCCGAGTCATATTCTTGATCATTCGGAATTGGTTGTTGGTACCAACCTTTCGTATGAGGAGAGGCCCGTATCCATATTGGACCGAAGAGAGAAGATACTCAAGAATAAGACTATCAAGTTAGTCCGTGTTGCTTGGGGTCATCACTCTTTGGGTGAGTCAACATGGGAGCGTGAGGAGGATATCCGATCGCGATATCCCGACCTGTTTGACTCGTAAGGTATAATATCTTCCTTATGCCTCATGGCTTCGATTCCTTGCTTGCATGATTGATTGCCTGATTGCTTGACTAGTATAGCTTGCCTATGATTAATATAGCTTGTCCTTGCATCTCTAGGCTCTTGATTAAATTCCGAGGAAGGAATTCTTTTAAAGTGGGTAGAGTTGTAATGCCTGTGGTTCGTATTACGTATCTTGGTATACGTGTATGTATTTTGACTCGTATTGCATGTATCCCTGCTTGGTTTATTTGGCATTTTCATTTGCTTGGTTCACCTTGGGATTGGTTCGGCTAGGCTTGGGTTTGCTTATTTGGTTCATCATGAACCAAGTGGAGAACCCCTACCTACCACCATTTCCATTTATTAACCCCAACCACCTTTCTCTCTCTTCATTCAATTTCTCATTACTGTTCTTCCTATTCTTCTTCCTCACCGAAATCCCACCGTAGGCAAGTGCAACTTGCTTCATGGAGGAACCCAAGTTTTATTGTACTATTTTCTTCTCCACAAGAATTCAACATACTTTAATACTTAGCATTTTCGACTTCCATGGCTCCTCCCTTGTAGATCTGAGTTTTTAGTATTCTTTGATTCTCTTGGTTTTGATCTACTAAAATGGCTTGTTTTCAAAAACTAAGAGTTCCTTGTAGTAGGCGTTCTGATTTTATGCAAATTTGGTTTTGGGATGGCCGGATTTTACCAAGTCCTGGCCGAGATGGAGTTTCTGAGCTTTTACGCCTGTTTGAATTTGGCCATATGAAGAAGACATAGTTTTACGTACACGTTTTACGTGCCAGCGTATTGTTCAGCCTTTTACGCTCACATCTTAACGTGTTCGCGTAGTGCCCCTTTACGCTCACGTATCGCATGCCAAGCGTACTCGTTTTACGCTGAGCTAATCGATTTTACGCTCGGAACTCTTCCGCTCGCATAAAATTGAGCTAGCGTAAAATCACTAGCTCGAGCCGGCTCTCACGAGCGTAAAGTTTGCCGAGTGTTTCTCGCGTAAAGTTTCCCTCGCGTAAAGCTTTGATCGAGAGTTGGCGTGCGTAATCTTACGAGCGTAAAGCCCGGCTAGCGTAAAACCCCACCCACATGTACCCTTGCTCGCGTGGAGCTATCTTACCTTGCTCTTGCTAGCGTAAGCCACTTTATGCTTGAAGGCCCCTTGGTCTAGCATAGTAGTACGCGCGTAGAAACTTGAGTTCCTATGGCGTACACCTTTACCTTTTTTTATATTTTTTTATGCCTATTTTATATCCTTACGCCTTTTGTCATGAACTTGATAATCACGAATTTATTTAATATGTTGGAAATGATAATTGAACCTGGCATAGTATGACAAGTATACCTGACATGATTATCTCGAATTACTGTTGCGACGGCTAACATGACATGACATGACCTGACAAGAATGATTGACCTGGACACCGTGGACGATTGTGTTTGTACAAATAAACAATTACTGTCTTGCATCATGTCTAGGACGGGGACCCCTGAATACCACGGTCATGGCACCTATTGAAATTGACTAAGGCTAATTAACTAGAATAATTCAGTAGACATGAAGAGATTTCCCAGCTACAAGCAATTCCGTTATCTAGGCGCATTCAGTGGACTTGTAGCCTACCGACGAGTAGGGCACATTTCCAGCACACAGTCACGTGTTGCATTCTTCATAAACGGACATTCGACCTGGATAACCGGATGGTCTGCAGGGCTTGTGGCTGTTGGGATAATCTCATTGCAATCTTGCTAGTAACTAGGCTTGTGATAACCCTAGTTAGTTAAAAGTATCAAGCCGTACTCATTGCTTGGCCGTGATTGATTGGATGGAATTTAGCCCATCTTAGTCCTGTTCTGATCCTGTACAAGATTGTTACATGACGGGATTATTTATGCTTGCCTTAACAATAATGATCAGGGACCAGTTCTGTTCAGGCGAAGGGTTACAACTTCGGTCCTTGTTTGGTTTAAGAGTTGTAACCTGGCTCCCAGAGCAGTTTTACGTCCTCTCTTCATTTATTATCTTATCGCAATGCTATGCCACGTTCGTCATGTTTTATCTTACCTTAATACCATGACTATTTATGCTTACCTTGACAATAATGATCAGGGACTAGTTCTGTTCAGGCGAAGGGTTACAACTTCGGTCCTTGTTTGGTTTAAAGATTGTAACCTGGCTCCCGGAGCAGTTCTGTGTCTTCTTCTCGTTGTTGTCCTATTTGCATCCCGTGTCATGCTCGTCCTGTTTTACTAGAATATGACATGACATGGTTACCTATGATTGCCTTAACAAATAAAGATCAGGGGCAAGGTTCTGTTCAGGCGAAGGGTTACAACTCCGGTCCTTATTTGGTTTAAGAGTTGTAATCTGGCTTCCGGAGCAGTTCCTTATCCTCTCTTCGTTTATTGTCTTATTTTTACCCTATGCCAAGACTAATCATGTTTTACTTACCAATAGTATTTGAGACGGGTTTCTATTTAGGCGAAAGGGTTACAACCCCGGTCCTTGTTTGGTTTAAGGGTTGTGACCTGGCTACTTGAATGGTTTCTTCGTACTCAGTTTACTGTGGTTATCTCTATTATTATCAGTTCTTTATTTATTATTTATCTTTAATACTCTATTGTGATATGCTGGTTTTAGTTCCTAAGTGAAGCCTCCTTTGTGGCACTTGCTCTTTCTGGGGTCTGACCCAGCTAGTTTTGTGTGGCCAGATATCGGAGCAGCTCCAGAGGTTCTACCTACCTTCCAGCCAGATGGTGACCACCAGGCGTAACCCTGGCAACGAGTGGGTTTCTTTTGTCCTCCCACTTTATTGTAAAAATTATTCTTTTGAGGCGTTTAGCCGGCGAGCACGTGTTAGCTCGTATTGTACCTTATTTACTGTCTGTCTACGGGCTGTAACATGATTGACAAATCCTAGGATTGATCATGTATGACCGAACTCTTGCTAGTCTTGACATTTTGTACGACTAGCTTTATGATCATCCAATATGTAATGTATGGGACGCCTTGCTATTATATATTTGGTGCTCTGACATCTTGTAACTATTATTGCTTGCTTGAGATTGAGACACTAGGCTTGTTCATGACCATAGGAGACTGTTGGCTTGTAGTTAAATCCTCATATATCTAGACCGCCGTGACCGTATAGTGAGATGGATTTCGTTTCATTATGCGTAGCTGGCTATGTATGCCCCCGTTCTCCAGTATTCTGGTTCTGGGGCGTTACAGGATGATCCGTCGGATTATACCAAAAATTTGTCGAATTTTTCGTCTATCTATAAAATCAAATTTTCAAAGAGCTTTCATAGTGCACCAAAGAAAAGTGAAAAGATATAGACTAGAAAATATGCACTAATTAAAGAGGTAGAATCAACATACAAGGTAAGGCACAAAAACATGTGATCCTTACAAGAACTTTCATAAATAGTCATGAACAAGACACTAATAAAAGATTTCTCTCAACATCCCAACTGAAAGGTATAAAATAAATACATATGAAAAGTTAGGAATCACATAGTTAAAACTATATATATATAAATAGGCATACATGAGAAGATTCAACAATCAAGAGAAAAATATGTATCCATAAAGTCAACCAAAAAGCTAAAAAGATATCATTAAAAGAAAGCTTTAAGGAAGAAGCTTATTGATTCAAAAAGAGAGACACAAATTTGATCAAAAGAATCAATAGCTAGAGTATGAGTTAAGCACAAGTTTAAAAGTAATAAGTATGAATAAATACTCTTCAAGTTAATATAAAACTTTAGCTTAACTCATATGCCTACATAAAGGTATTTATACAAAATAGATATCAATATAAGAGATACATGAACTATATGTAGATGGAAATTTAATGTATATAGTCATGAATCCTTAATGAATAAAAAAAATATTACAAATTCAAAAACATGTATAAATAAACTTCATTAGGCAAAGACATAATTGATTCTCAAGAAGATAATCAAGATAAAGTATGAGAATCAATAATGAATATATTATGTAAGCACAAGGTTAAAATAGAAGTATAAGTGTATACTTGTCAAGTGATAAGAAGCTTGTGCTAAACATATATATTCACAAATACCGATTTAAAGTAAATATTACATATTAAGAAGAAATCGGTAAGAAGTAACTATTCTCAAAAACTTTAAAGACGGAGAGTTAAAATCATATTAACTCAAATCAAAATCAAGCTTCTATGGACTAGAGTGATATGCATGCTTCATAATATAGAGATTAAGAATAACAAGCATGCATAAATTAAATGTGTGACACTTAATAGAAAATGAGTGATAAACTATAAGTGTGAACTAAACATTTAAGCTAACTAGTCATGCTAGATAAAAGAAATAATAAGAAAATTAACTAAGCATGCTAGTATTATATCTCACATTGATTTATACAATAAGCAACTAAGGATATCAATGTGAGCTAGTAGCAAGACATCAAGAAAAACATGCTAGATTCTACAAATATAAACAATTTAAAGAGAAACGATTAGCATGTTACCAAAGTGGCTCTAGTGGCCATGCTTGTGTTGGTGCAATTGCTTGGAAGATGACCTTTGAGCTTTGCAACCACCAACACGCTCCTCGGTGCTATATCCCGATATAAGAAGCTCCACCTACAATATTAGGCGAAGACTTTGGTATCCAAATAAACTTGGATCCACATTTGTTAGCTTTAGGAACCCATACACTATTTACTCTAGCATTGGTACAAAAATTCCTACGAATAGGACAAGTTAAACTCATGTGTCCAATACGAGAGCAATAGAAGCACCTCATACTAGTGTGTGCACATGTATCGGAATGAGCATGATTATGAACATGTGACATACTAGATTGATGAATATATTTAGAGTGAGCATGCATGGATTTGGTCTTAAGAATATCATGTTCTAATATCAAATCATCATGCATACAAGTAAGAAAATCAAATTTAACATTTAAAGCATTATTCTTTTTTTAAATAAAACAATTCTAGAAATAAAATCATCATTTTATTTCTTTAAAGAGTCAATAGAAGAATCATGCAAATGATTTAGCTCATGAGTTTGTCTCTTAAGATCTTCTATTGATGAGGAAAGAGATTTGATTTTTAAAAATAAAGCCTCATTCAAACTCTTTAAAGAAACACAAGATGAATTTTGAGAATCAAGTCTAGATAATAAAACATTATTTTCATTTCTCAAAAACTCATTTGCTTCTTCTAAATGAACAACCTTTTCGGAAAGTTCTTCATTTGTAGAATAAAGGTTATCAAGAATCTCTAAGGATTGTTTAGCCATGGCTTTCCACTTAGAGCATTTCTTGCATTTAGAAGAAGGATGATTGTCTATGCTACTAGAAATAAAACCCTCTTTATCGGAGGAGGATAAATAAGATGCCAAAGAAAAATAACAAGAATCTACTCTAAGGATGTTAAGCCTAACAATAGAGTCCTTGCTTTGATACCAATTGTAGGAACCCTAGAGGGGGGGTGAATAGGGTCAAGCTAGCTAATCAAGCACTTAGCACAAGCTAATGGGCAATTTAAAAATATAAGTGCAAGAGAAGAAGCAATAACAATACCGACACACGATATATCCTGGTATCCTCCCAAGAGGCACTCCAGTCCCGGAACTCTATCTGACTTTAATCTACTATTTGAGTAAATAGTTACACACGAGTTTGGATCCGAAGAACTCGCCAACTTCTTACACGAGAGCTTTAATCCGAAGGCCTCTCCGACTTCAACCGAGAGTTTGGATACGAAGACTCTCCAACTTCAACCGAGAGTTTGGATACGAAGACTCTCCAACTTCAGCCGAGAGTTTGGATACGAAGACTCTCCAACTTCAGCCTTTCACAATAGGCTTTGATCTCCTTATACAATAAGATGAAGATCTTACTTTTCAACTCAATAACTCTAACACAATTTGTGGATGGCAAATAAAAGTCTTGTAGAGTTGTTTGTGGATAGGCTTTGGTGGTTTAAAATTTTTTAGGCTCAAAGCATCAACCTTGAATGAAGGGGTTCAAGGCTATTTATAACCAAAGCAAAGGAAAGTGTAATAATGCAACTTTCACATGCTGACGGATCATCCGTCGGATGTCCACAAAAATCTGTCGGATCATCCCCTGTATAGTCCAACGGCTATAATAGAGCCGTTGGGATCAATCATTCGTAAAATTCGACCATTGGAATGCAAACGGTCATATGGCAGAAAATCCGCCGGAATTCGCGATTTTTCGTCGGATAATCCGAACACTCACAGAAGGTATTCTGTGAGACCATTCGGATCTTCCGTCGGATTACCGCGAAGATCCACCGAATTATCCGCCAGGATTCCGAAGATTGTCCTGGGTTATTTTCTACCCTAGCTTTCGATTTTGCCATCTATTTTTTGTGTTTACAATAATTCCTAAGACTCATTACAGACTCCAAATATACTGTAGTAGGAGCAGGCTTCTGCAGAGTCTTGAAATGATGGGCTTGGCTTGGCTTCTTTTCTTGATAGATGTGGGCTTCTTCCTTGACGGCAGCTTCTTCCTTGACGGTCAGCGGAACCCCCGAGTGTGTGGCTCCGGAGATTTCGTCAGGTGGTTCAGAAAAATCTTGTGGGTGACCATCGTCTTTGGTCCATCTTGATTTCTTCTTGCATATGTCCATGTTTGATCTTGTTTATTGCTTTTTCTGCAAGTACATGTTAGACGAACAAAGCAATATACAATATATCAAGTTTAAGGCATATTAGGACAATGCTTACAATAGTGATAGCATAAGTATTAGTGATACCATAATGAAAACTAGTATCACTAATATGTAAAATAATAGGCACATATCACCACATATATAAGTAGATGTAGAAATGCTATAGTAATGGTATGAAGATAGTGATAATGAAATGTTAAACTTAACCGATTAACCATATTCAAAAATATGATACAATCATTGGGCCAACAGAAACCATTCGACTAAATTAAATGCAACCGCTTGTGCTTGTGTTATTTTATTTCATCGATCTCATTGAGTTTAATACGCTACTTGATTAAACCTATAGCACTTGTCTGTGGTTGTTTAGTATTTAAGGTTAATTAGGTCGCTTGTTTCTAATTAACTGTGGCTAAAGGAGATAGGAAAATAATTCCAACGATGAATATTCATAATACATATCAATATATGTTTGCATCTATGATCAGTTTCAAGATTCCGATGGTAGATGTAGACTTAGACCAACATTTGTTATTTTGATTTATTTTTATATTCTACTTGCTCTTTTTTATTGACTTTCATTTTATTCATCATCCCTTTCATTATTCACATAGCACAAATCTAAACTAATTACTCTCCATGGAAACGATCCTTACTCACACTGCTACATTTCTAAGAGTATAGGTTTTATTTTTGGTGCCTAAGACAGCACACCAAATTTTGGCGCCGTTGCCGGAGAGTAATTTTAGTTAATTTTTGTGCCTCTTGTGATATTTATTTCATTCTTGTAATAAAATAATTTCTTTTTATTAGCAAAAAAAAAAAATCTTGAACAGGATATGGCGACCAATTCTCAACAATTTGCCACTTAGCTAGATCTTCCATCTAGGCATGTCCATGGGGTAAATATTTCTTCTCTTAAACAAAAAATTGCTAGTTTAACTTCTCTTGCTCATTAAATAGTTGTAGGTAACATGCAAACAACAATAGCTTGTGAGATTTGTTTAGTAGCAGGGCATACAACTGATATGTGTCCAACTCTTCAAGAGGACCCAAATGAACAAGTGAATAAAAAACATGGTTTTTTTGGACAATCACAAATGAAGTATGATCCATATTCAAACTCGTACAACCCAGGGTGGAAAGATCATCCTACTTTTAGCTATGGAAATCCACAATCAAATTAGTCCGCCAATCAAAATTGCTCAAGTTACCAACAATACAAGTAATCATACCCCCATGAACAACAATCGGACCAAACTTCTAACTCTAGTATGTCTTTAGAAGAAATTGTTAAGTCTCTTATCACTAATACTTTACAATTTCAACAGGAGACAAGGGCCAGCATCCAAAATCTGAACAATCAAATGAGCCAAATGGCTACAACAATTAATAAGCTGGAGGCACAATGTTTGGAAAAACTACCATCTCAAACGATAGTAAATCCAAAAGAAAATATAGGTGCAATCATTTTGAGAAGTGGTATAGAGGTGGACATTCCAGTAAAAGAAGCACCACATCGTCAAAACAAAAGGAGAATAACGTTGCGGACACGAACATTCCAAATGACAACGTAGTACCAAATGCACAAGAAGTTTTTGAACTCAATGGCAAAGGTGGATTCAATATTGCCATTAGTGAGCATGTTGAGGAAGTGCATAAGGAGTTATCTTTGATATCTAAATTGCAGGAAACTATAGCAGCATTCACTAATTTTCTGAAAATACAACAGTCAGGTAACTTTCCTTACATGGCATTGCCATTTTTTAACAAGATGCTTTTATCCACTATTTTGCAGGACTATATTCAATATGTGAAACCCCTGCATAGTTGTGTCATGTGTGCATAGAGTCGAGCCAACGACATATTAAACAAAGACGCTGCTTGGGAGGCAACCCAAGGGGAGTTTATTCTTATTCTTGCATTTTTATTTTTGTTTGTTTTTTTTCTTTGCATTTAGTTTTACATTGGGGACAATGTCAGTTTAAGTGTGGGGGAGGAGATTTAAATTATTTTAAGTAGTTTTTTATTTTAAAAAGAATGAGTTTTTTTTGTGGTTTTCAATAAAGTGTTAGTTTTTTTATTTTAAAAAAAGTTTTGTTTTTGTGGTTTTCAATAAATTTTGGTTGTGTATGTCATGAGGAAGATTTAACTAAGTTTAAAAAAAATCATAACATGATTGAATAAATACCCTTTTCAACTTAGAATTAATTAGTATAGTTATTTTTCTTGAGGATGGTTGTGACTAAATTTGGTAGACATAGCCGGTGAGATTTTGAGCATTTAGACTGACACATCAGTCTCATTATTTTTTCATGAGAGATATTCTTCCATAGATTGTTTCTCTAGAACTTGCTTTAATTCTCTTCAAGGTCACATCGACACATGCATACATGAACATGATTAAGGCTTTTTTTTACGCTACTTAAGCCAAATAGCCTATCCTGAAATTATTTTTCCTTTGGTTGAACCCTTTTGAGCCTTATTGCTTTTACTTTTGTGAACCCACATTACAAGCTTTAACCTGAAAAATAATCCTTACCCAGGCCGAAAAACTAATGGAGCATTATGATATGTATGGGTGTACAAGAAATAAGTGTGGGGGTATCTGAATTTTAAGTTTGGCTACATTTTTTATTTTTAAATTATTGAGTTCGATTATTGTAAAAATAAAAATGAAAAAAATAAAAATGAAAAAGAAAAAAAAAAAAAGAAGGAAAAAGAAGAAAAAAAGACAGAAAAGAAGAAAAGAAAAGAAGAAGTGAAAAAAAAAGTGACGAAGGAAATTACTTTTGATATTTATTTCAAAATTTCTCCTCCAATTCCAATAAAGGGGTATGTTGAATGCTTTAAAGTCAAATTGAAGAAGCTAAATGGGGTGTGATTGTTTTTACAGATTTTATATATTTGAGCTTGAGTTAAATTATTTTTGCTCCACTAGTTTTGATTGTTTTTTAGCTATACTCTCAAATATATCCTACCTTAATCCTACGTCCCGCTACAACCCATAAAAAGTCCTTATGATTTGTGTTATGCATGTGATCTAAGTGGTGGAGAATGAGAAGATATGCAAGTTTATAGTAGACCATTTCTTTTGGAATAAATTTGAGCGAAACACATACCCTTCTAATACATGAGAGTTGAGTGTTTATTCCCGTGAGGGTCTACCAATCTAATTTACTCTATCTTCAAGTAAAAATACTTACTAAGTAATTAGAAGTTGTCTAAGAATATATTTCATGATATGTTATGAGTTTTAAAGAACTTAGTTATTCTTTATTTATGGCATTACAACCTTGATTTTCATTTTGAAAAAAATAAATTTGAGGTATTTGATGAGAACATAAAATGTTATATTCTTATCCCTTAATGTTCACCATTTTATGCTCATTTTATGACTAAAGGTACTCATTATATTTATATTTTGCTTTAGGATGCAGTTGGAGACACTATGTGCAAAATGGAGCTAAATTATATTTTGGACAGTTTTGACACCTTTTACCAAAATGAGAATAACTTTCTCATCCGAAAAAAAATTGAGGTGATTCAAAAAGATTTGGAAAGCTAAGACAAAGGGCTACAACGTTCATATTTTGAGTTTTTGAGATTCATGCTGCATCATGGACGAAATCAAGCTTGAAGTTGGGTCAAATATGCTGTGAACAAAAATAGGAACAAAAATAACTATTTTCCTACTTGTTCTATGACTTAGTTTTTTGTTTGAGAAGTTGTAACTTTTAGAGGTTTTGTGGGAAGATATTGTGGGATTCAAACAACTAATTTAGGGTACATAAAAGGGGTAAAAATCATTGGAAAAAGAACCACACACAACACAACTCTTCTCTTCTTCTCAAACTTTTTTTTTGAAGTTTTGATGAACATGTTCGGCTAAAGTCTTGTTGGTCGAAGGAAACAGAAGCCTCGGAATAAATAAAAACTTGTGAGATCTAATTTGTGTTTTATGTTTGATTTGTACTTTGAGTATCAAATGTTTTCTTATACATATTTATGATTATCTTGTTTAATTACTAGGATGCATACTAGTTTATTATTCTTGATAATCTACTGCTAAATTAGATATCGAATCCGGAATTGTTTGATCCCTCTAATTTGTGAAGCAACCAAGATTTAATGAATTACTGCTTTGTATTATTAAATCTTAGGAAAAAACCATTCGACTAAATTAAATGCAACCGCTTGTGCTTGTGTTGTTTTGTTTCATCGATCTCATTGAGTTTAATACGCTACTTGATTAAACCTTTAGCACTTGTCTGAGGTTGTTTAGTAGTTAAGGTTAATTAGGTCGCTTGTTTCTAATTAACTGTGGCCAAAGGAGATAGGAAAATAATTCCAACGATGAATATTCATAATACATATCAATATGTTTGCATCTATGATCAGTTTCAAGATTCCGATGGTAGACGTAGACTTAGACCAACATTTGTTATTTTAATTTATTTTCATATTCTACTTGCTCTTTTTTATTGACTTTCATTTTATTCATCCCCCCTTTCATTATTCACATAGCACAAATCTAAACTAATTACTCTCCGTGGAAACGATTCTTACTCACACTGCTACATTTCTAAGTGTATAGGTTTTATTTTTGGATACCTACGACAGCACACCAAAATTTAAAAAAAATGTTTGTGCTAATTAGCATTTAGACCTTGGATATAACGACTTAGATTTTAGATCCTGACATATCCAATTGGAAAGTTTGGACGCTAAGTTTTTATTTTTTGTTTTCTTTTGCCTATTATACCCTTTAATATAGATTTTTTTTAATTGTTATACATAGGAGAGAGTATATAATGGACACAAAAGAAACAATAAATAGAAATTAAGGGTCTAAACTCGATAATTGGACATGTTAGAACTTGAACTCTAAACCGATATAAAAGCTAGGGTTTAAACACTAATTAGCCCAATAATTTTTTAGCATGACTGATACCAAAGTTGCCGCCTTTCTTGACTTTGAACTCAAAAGGAGAGACCACTATCCGCTTCCCGCCATTTCCCTTTCCTCCCAAATCCATACAGTTTCCATCCAGGGCTTCCATCTCTGATCTCTCCCCATTGAAGAGATCGCTTTAGATCTCAAATCCACAATTCACGGTCTAATAGCGAGGAGTGGAATCTAGGGTTTGGGCTTGAACGCTGATCAATTGACAGTAAATTTCTCTTTCTCAAATAATAATTTGAATTCAGCTGTTGATATTCTCTTTTCACTATTCATGATTTATTTTTGTTCTTAATGGATGACTGTTCGTCAAAATTGAGATTTAGAGGAGTTTTGGATGTGGAGTTGGATTAGAAAATATAGTTACTTAATTTTCTTTTCATTAATTTTTGAAATTAGGCAACTTTCTGTCATGATTTAAATATATAACATGATAGAACATAAATTTCTTGAAACCCTAACTTTTTTCACATCAAGTTAAGATCAGCGAACACCTAAATTGAGAAAGGGATATGAATACGAGGGGGTTCACTCACTGGTTGATAATTCTGAGCATGTTGTCTATCCTGAGATGTTTGCATTGGTTTCATAAACAACAAAATAGAATTGTGTTAGGAAAATCCTCAGAGAGTACATATATCAAGTGAAGGTAGATTTTCTAACTTTTCTGGAAGGTTGAGTGTAAATTCGTTTAATTGGTTCGAGGTGTAATCTTTCTCATTTGCTATCTGCTAGTGGAATGAAAGTAAACCTAGATGTATTGCCACATATGGAAGATTTTGTTCGATTGTTCAATGTTCATATGTAATTAGGCACTGTAAACTAAACAAAATGGGGAGAACATTTGATTTTAATTCCCGGATGTGGAAAGGATTTTTGTCACAAAAAAATAAGTTGTAACCATTTGTTACATTTTGCTACTTTTTGCTAGAGTTGGTTTTTCTAAGCCAGCAAGGCCTGTGACAAGTACTGTAGTGTGATATTGGACAAGGGCGTATGATTGTTAGACCACTTGTCTTAGCTTCAAGGATTGTTGCCAAGGTTCGCAGTATCGGTATTGGACCAGTCTTATGAGTCGGTATCGACGATATCGGTAGTATCGGCAGTTTCGAATCAGAGTATCAGATTTTTTGGTATCAGAAAACAAATAATTATTAATAAATTATTAACATTTAAAATATATATTTTATACATTTAGACATAATTTTAAGTATTCCAGTGTTATTCTTAGTAGTTTTGAAATTAAATAAAATAGTACTCACCCTTACCGATTTGGTTTATATGCAATTATCAATTTTTTTCTTTTACATGCTTTTACAACCTTATTATGCTTCAAACCATTGTTGATTTGTCTTTTTCGTTCATTTCTTTCCCGGATTGACCGAAAAAGAGACTCTCAATGTCGGTATCGGTCAGTATCGGATCGGAACATGCTAAACCGTATCGGTATAGGCTGTATCGGATCGGTATCGGCCGATACTTTAAACTATGGTTGTTGCTGCTTTAACATGTTTCTGCTTAAGGAGAATTTGGATTTTTGGCTTCTGATTAATGAAGGTTTTTTGATATAATCAAAATGTGTTTTTACAATTGGAAGTAACACCGACATGCGGGTCATGAAAGCCATAACGGAAGCCAGAGATACTGCGGATAGTTTAATAAAAGTGACCCAAGGAAGAGTGTTATTATTACGCAAAATATTATAGGCTGCAAAGATGACACAAAAGCGGGTGAGTGTGATAGCCAGGAATTCTTTCTTCATTGGTGCAGTAAATGGATTTGTTGTCAACTAATTTGAGGATGCTAATGATATGTTTCACATGAAATGGGTCAAAACATAGCTGAACTAGTAATGTGGCGTTCGTACTAGACAGTTTTATGGAAGATATTATGAGCTGTATCAATCTATCATAATATATCAAGTTCTCCCAGTTTCAACTTTCATGCTTGATTTAGTTAAACCAGAGATGTTCATGAGCGGTTTGCTTTCTTGGGACCTACTTGCAACACCTTCCTCTTAAAACTAAAACATCACATCTCTACTATTATATGATCATTCTTCCTTACAAGTATGCATCACTACTATTCTATGAATCTTATGCCACTGAAATAATATAGTTAATATTAATAACTAGCTGGAAATTATTTTCTTACTTTTGTACTGGAAGTTATTTGTTTCATTGTGCCTGAAGGACCAGACATGATTCAGTTATGTACATTCAAGTGAACTCGTTACATTTTCAAGCTTACATATGGGATTGATCTCAATTTGAGCCTTTTAAGCATGATATTGACCAAAATCTGATTCAGCTGTCACCACTATGTGACTTATTCCAAGGGTTGGTTGTCAAAGAGTACAAAATATTATAATGATAATACTTGCTTTGTTAAGGAAGGTGACATGATGACAATAGAATTTTGTATCTTAAAGTGCTGCTTTGTGTAATCAATAGTTTGTTTACAGTAATTCTGAAGAATTTCAACTTGTATTCGCACATGTAACTGGTTGAAGGGAGAGAATGCTTAGGTTCCTCCATTATTTGATCGGTGGATCATAGAACTTCCTTAAGAGCACCAGTGGGTAAGTACGGTGAATACTCACGCTAGCTATATATGTACATTGTACACCAGGTGTTAAGGATTACCTGCAAAGTTATAAAAACTAAATGTGAGCCCCTGAATTTTATGGTTTATTTTAAAATTTTCTAAATGAATTATTTTCAATAAATATTTTATTTTAATATTTTTTATCATTAAATGTTCTTTTTCGTGACTTTGATTTTGGAGCGTCAGAGATGTCAATCTCTGAAAACTTCCTTCATGAGTTTGTAGTCGACAAGATTATCTTCATTTTGATATATCATGTCCCAATCAAACTTGTTCTCTTGTACTCTCTTTGCATCGCACAACTTTCGGGTCAATTTAGACCATTTGACCCTCTACCATAAAACCTGACCTAACTTCCAATTTAATTTCGAGGCTCGACATCGGTCCAATCTAATCGACCCAATATGGTTTTGATTTATTTTGAGCCTACTATGCACATACCACTTGTGTGCCACCCAATTGATCTCCCGCATGCTCCTATTCCATCAATGATTATAAATGACTAAATTTGTAGTCATGACCAAACCTAGCCCAAACTTAACCCAACTTGATCCAACACCCAACCCAATTTCGTGTGACCACTCTCATGACCCACCCAAACACAGAACACCATTCCTTCCCCTCAAACCATCTTCTTGTGCTTCATTTTAATCGCAAAACCTTTCTGACACAAGATCCGATCTTAATTCATCCCACGAAGTCACATTTATCCCGACTTGAATTGGGGACACCATTTCGACCAAAACCTGTCGACCCAAAATATGGACACGATCCACATAAGCCTACTACATACATGACACTTGTGTCCCATTCAATTGAGCTCCCACATGCTACTTATTTACCCGTGATCATAAATGACTAAATTAAGCTATTTATTATACCAAGCCAAATTTTGACCTGATCCGACTCAATTGAACCAAACCCAAGTCATGTTATCCCCTCATGTAGGGGTGAGCATTATTCGGTTTTGAACCGAAAACCGAACCGAATAAGAGATTCGGTTCGATTTTAAAAAAAATCGGTTCGGTTTCGGTTTTGAAAATACTAAATTTTCTTTTTCGGTTTCGGTTTTGGATTTCGGTTTCGGTCCAAAACCAAAAACCGAATAAAAAAATTTAGTTTATATATATTATATATATAATAGATATAATATAATAGATATATATATATATATATATATATATATAATATAGGTAAATAATATATATAGATAGATATATATAGATATTATATATAGATATAATATATATATATATAATTATAGGTATTAATTATAGGTAAATATATAGGTATATACTATATGTATAATATATATATATCTATATATATATATATATATATATATATATATATGTATATATATATATATATTATATATATATATATGTATATATATTTATATATATAATAATATATATGTATAGAAAA
This sequence comes from Iris pallida, assembly GCA_029216955.1. Taxonomy (NCBI): domain Eukaryota; kingdom Viridiplantae; phylum Streptophyta; class Magnoliopsida; order Asparagales; family Iridaceae; genus Iris; species Iris pallida. The sequence goes on along the minus strand of JANAVB010031417.1, from coordinate 20,624,776 downwards.
AAATATATATATATATATATATTATTTTTATATAGGTAAATAATATATAATATGTATATAGATATATATACCTATAATATATATAGATATATATAGTATTAATATTTATATATATATATATATATATATATATATTATAATATAATAATATATATATATATAATATATATATATAAATATATAAATGTATATATATATAGGTTTATATTATATGTATAGTAAATATATATAGGTATATTTAGTTATATAGATATAACAAAAAAAAAACACAAATAAAACCCAAAAAATCGAATAAACCAAAAACCGAACCGATTTAATTCGGTTCGGTTCGGTTATTGACCAATTCGGTTCGGTTTCGGTTTTGCTTATTCGGTTTCGGTCCAATTCGGTTTTCGGTTATTCGGTTCGGTTGGAACCGAATAAACCGAATACTCACCCCTACCCTCATGAATACCAACACACCCCCCTACAAAACACCAAACACCTAGTGAACCACTCAAAATATTCAATGGACAACTCCCTTGATCAAATTCCTAAATTATGAACTAAATTAGCTACACTCAATCCTAGCCTTCATTCCACATCCCAACCACTCATCCCTTCATGACAACCCCCTACACCCACTCCTAGCAGCCGGCCCTAATCCCCAAATTTTTTCACTCTTCCTACTTTTGTAGAGATTTATCTTTTTCTCTCTTTTTAACTTTCACACAGCCAACTCTTTTTCCCCCTCTCTCACACACACGTGCTCTCTCTCCAAATAACACTCACAGCAGCTTCTCCAAGCAACAACCAACTCTTTTTCATCCTGGCCGACCAGATCCCCCCATGCAACAGCCGACTCCTCCATTTCCAACTCCTCCTCCTTCTCACATATTCTCTCCATCTCCTTCATCTTCTTCTCATCTTCATTACTTCACCACCTTCTCCTTCATCATCATCTTCTTCCTCTCATCCTCCATTAAAACTTCTTCTTCACCTCCACTCTGCTACACCCTCCTTCAGCCGGACGACGACCGCGAGGCAGCCCCGCACATCCCCTGAGCCTCGACCAAGGAGGCAGCAGCCGTTCTTGCTGTTGTTGTTGCATGCTCTTCATGCCCAGCCTCCGCCCCCTGCCACCATGCGACCGTGCGGCCTATGGCGCCGTCAGGTCTCCACCGCCGCATGCGGCCTAGCGCGCAGAAACTCTGGACAGCACAGCACCGCCCCGTGCTAGCCGCAGCACAGCAGCGCACAGCAATGCGTGCGAGTAGCCGCACACAGCGTCGCATGCGACCAGCAGCGCTACGAACAACAGCAGCGTATGCAACCGCGACCGCTGCCGCGACCATTCCCGTGCGGCCGAGTATCCCCCGACGAACCTCCCTTGACGGCCATCATCCACCACGACGAGTGACAGGGTCGATTTCTACGTTTGGAAGTCGATCCCGTCGTGACGCGCGAGATTTGAGTCCAGAATCGTGTTTCGTCGTAGAAACTTTGGACGCGTTTTCTGGACAATCCGACCGTTGGATCGTCGAACTCTTTCCTCCATTGCAATCATGCGCGGATCCAGATATTATAGTTGGGGTGGGCTGGCAAAAATTTGGATGGGCTGGAAGTAGATAAATTCATATAAAAAAAGCAAAATAAAATTTTATATGGAAAATTTTATAGTTGGGGTTGGCTCCAGCCCACCCCACCCCACCCATGGATCCGCCCTTGATTGCAATATTGGTATATACCTCTTCGCTCACCTAAAGTTTCAGCCGTTAATTCGTTCATTTGATATGTCTAAATCGGCCACCAAGTTGATAATTTAAATTACATATATTTTGGACAGTTTTATGGAGCCAACTTCGTGGTCTTGTTTCTCCGCCGTCGCAGCTCCGTTTTACGTGCCACCAGTTCCTATGCACAGCTGGTATAACCAACTTCTTGTCCCTAAGGCTTATGTGTGCTATATGGATAGGATAGCACATTGGAGGGGCGAGTAAACTTTGATACAGAAGGGGTATCAAAGTTTTGATACCTACTATGTATGACAAGTGGGTCCACCTCAAAATTTATGTATATATATGGGCTAATTATTGTTTAGACCCTGAATTTTATACCAGCTTAGAGTTTAGGTCCTGACTTGTCCAATTAAAAAGTTTAGACCCTTGACTTTATTTGTTTTGTTTCTTTTTCCAATTATGCCCTCCCTCCTAGGTGTGTGTATATTTGTATCAAACCGAACAAATCGAACCAAACCAAATTGAATCGGTCGGTTTTTAACCGAACCTATGGCCCGATCGGGTTGGTTCGACTTGACCATTTAAAAAAGCCGTCCGATTTGGTTCGGTTCACGGTTTGGCCATTCCAAAAACTGCTTAAACCGAAACAAACCGAACATAGTTAGCAACAACCTAAAGTTAGGTTTATATTCAGTCCAGCTTATCCATCTCATGCATAGTTTGTTTGTTTTTTATCTTCAATTTATAGATCTATCAGGATTAGGGTTTATTTTCGAGAATCATTTTAGATTTGTGGAAGAAATTTATTATGTAAGTGATTTATTTAGAAGATTATTGACCACTTTGGTATTCCATACAAACATCTTTCAAACATGAGATGGTTATGATTTATTTTTGTATGAATTTACTTTGTGAGACACTTTTATATACTTAAATTTTTTCGTCTGATCAAAACCGATCAGCCAAACCAATCCAAGCCGAACCAAGTCGGGTCGGTTTCAAAACCGAATCGGACAATTGGTTGGTTTGGTTCGGCTGTAATTATTTTCAAACCGATTGACTTCGGTTGGTTTGGTTCGGCTGTAATTATTTTCAAACCGATTAACTTCGGTTTCAAAACCGAATCGGCCAATTGATTGGTTTGGTTCGGCTTGTAATTATTTTCAAACCGACCGATGCACACCCCTACTCCCTCTCATGGTTGACAATTAAACTTCTCTTTATAGTCTAGGGAGGATATAATAGGAAAAAAGGAAACTAAAATTAAAAGTCAAGAATCCAAACTTTCCAATTGGACAAGTCAGAGCCTAAACTCTAAACTGATATAAAATCCAGGGTCTAAACTCTAATTAGCCCTAAACCCTAATTGCTAATTTCTTAACTTAGAGTTGGAAGTGTACCAAGGAACATGAAGATTGACAAGAATTAGTTTGAAATTAGCAAGCATATGAGGAAATTAATAGCAACCTTTGAAGCAGATTATAAAAATTCATATTGGACCTATCGTTAAGCAAAGACTAATACTTTCCTAGTTACCTGTGATGTAAAACTAGTCATTCAGTAAGTTTCACGAGGGTGCACTTCTAGTGTTGACACTGAATAGAATCATAGGAAGAGACCCATTTGCTAAGGTGCATAGACTTGGAGTCAAATACAAACACGATATGGATTCAAGTCACGACACTCAAAAAAAAGAAATTACCGAACTCATCTGGCTTTCGTGGTCGGTGAGGAGAGATATAATCTCCTTTGCTAGGTGAACGGTCTCAGAATCGAACCGCGGAAGTGTCGTGGACAGTTTGTCAAACTGGTATGCAACACAACGTGCACAAAATTTCGTGCGTTACGTCGAGCATCTAAAAAAACATTCAAAAAAAGAAAATAGGTACATAGATACACCAATTACCAATATATATATATATATATATATATATATATATATATATATATATATATATATATATATATATATATATAGAAAATGATAACTATATATTTGTTTTGACATCATATTCTTTTCTGAATACCTGAACTGAGGAAGAATCACTATATCTTGATGAAGAAGAAGAAGACGACATTAACTGGTGACCATAAGGGCGAAGACCCCAAGATCGCTTGATGAAAATTTAAATATTTATTCAAAATGAAATTCTGATTTCAATCAATCAGACCAAATATTCATTCACATTTCAAGCCATACTCTTCTTTTCCTGATATGAACAAAGTGATGCGAGGAGATGACAGTAAGCAATATATATCATGAGTAAATCTTTCTTTCTTTTTTAACTGTTATGACTTATGAGCATAATATAAAATTAGAATAATGCTATTTGTACCTCCAAATGGTTTCTTCTTACGTGGTAGCTGACGTGATATGTTGATGTGACAGCTGACGTATCAAATTTTAAAATTAAAATTCAAATTAACATTAAAATTAATGTTAATATTAACATTAACATTAAAATTAATATTATCGTTAATATTAACAATAATATTAATATTAACATTAACATTAATTGATATTAATATTAACATTAATATTAACATTAATTAATATTAACATTAAATTAATATGGACAAAATTGAATAATTAACTTTTTTGGGTTAAAATTTGCCATGTCATCGATCATGTCAGATGACACATAATATTATTTAACATGTCACGTCAACTGCCACAAAAGAAGAGATGTATTGGAGGAACAATTTGGAGGTACGAATAGCATTACTCATAAAATTAATCTAAGATTACATGTACACACCTAAGTAAATTTGCAATTATGATGGCCTTTCAAATTCTCTCCTAACGATCTCTAGCACAATATCATTCCAGGTATCAATTGCACCCGGCATGCACCAGTGCAGGCAGTCCTGCGGCGGCGGCTCCCCGTTCGGCCCCGCCTCGTCAGCTGGTTCGGGTCCGGGCTCCGGTACGGGCCAGGGTGCCCGTCGTGCCGGTAGCCAAACATCTCCGTTACATCCATCCATCTCAGCCTCGAACCGCCGCCGCCGCCCCCCTTGCCCGTCGACCTGTCCACCGTGCGACGGAACTCCGCAGCCTGCTTCTCGTGCATCGCCTCCGTCAGCTCGTCCCTCACCACCCCCTCCACCGGCCGCACCTTCCCCGTGCACGACCCGCCCGTGTTCCACGCATGGGCGGAGCCAGCATAGGCCCAGCGGGGTCATATGACCCCACTCAAAATATATATATATATATATATATATATATATATATATATATATATATATATAATTGTTTTACTTTTAGCTACTTATATTACGAACGAATAACAATTTGATGTTTTACTCATTTACTTGTAGCTGCAAGTAGCTGAATCATGCTATAAATTTTGTCCTTAATTGTTCTTAGATGGCAAGATTTAATTTGCTCTTAGATATAATGCAGTTGTTTTCTAGTATAACATTCTTCGATTAAAAAAATATAAAAAATATTAAGTCAAAATATATTAATGGTTGGAAATAAAATGTTATTAATTTTGTTTTTCCTTGAGGGAGAAAACAATATTTAGTTTTCATAGGACCCTATGATGTCAAGGTTCGTGACTAAAATAGTTTAAGATACATTGAATCTTCTCGATCAAATGGTCAAAATTGATTAAAAAATGTCTTGTATGACCTAACTGAAATGACATTGAAGTTTAAGGTTCTTATTATATTGGGTTAGAATTAATATACATTTTAATACCAATCGTATTTTGAAATGAATAGAAAAAATGAACATCTACATTTGAAAAACTAGAAAAGACGACCAATATTAGCGGTAGAAAATAGGATTTGTGACTAATTTATGCCAAAAAAAAAATCTACATATTTATAATTTTTTGAATTAAAAATTTTCTAATCGATTTTGACCCCGCTGTACCCAAATCCTGGCTACGCCACTGGTTCCACGTCCCGTCCTCGTAGTGGCTCGGGGAGTAGGACCGGACGATGGCTAGGCCGGTGAAGTTGCGGTGTCTGGCGATGGCGGTCAGGAACGTCTCCACCGAGATGCCGAACGCTTCGATGTTGTTCACCTTCATGTCCCCGGCGTCCTCCGGCCACCAGAGCTGTCCTCCCACGATGCTGTTGCCGACAACGCAGGCGGAGGGCTTGGTGAACCAGTGACCGGACGATACGACCACGACGTCGAAGTTGTGGAGGAACTCCATGAAGTTGTCGTCGGGGACGTCGAGGTGGACCTTGACAACCCCGTCTGGAGCAAATTGGAGGGTCTCGTTGGTTGTGTTAACGAGCCAAGACGACCATATTCGTGCAATTGTTGTCGAAGTGGACCTGCAGCCATGCAGCATTTCATGTTATTGTCGGGTTACAAAGATGGACTCAGAACGTGATAAAATAGTAGATCACAAACGATTGCTGCCGAGCGCGGAACCAGAAACTAGAACTGGAGTAAATCATGATGGACTAGATATAGACGAACTCATATAAAAAAACCAACAAAAAAAATTATACATGAAAAAAAAAATTGCTGCAACTTGTACTTATGCAGTCAAACAAAAATATTATTTGGCTCCAAAAAATTTGGCATCTTCCATTATGTGGCATATGACATAACAGTTGACATGACAAAATAATATTAAACATTAAAATTAATGTAAAATTAACATTAACTTTAACATTAAAATTAATATTAACATTAATATTGACATTAAATTAAATTAAAATTAGCATTAACATTAAACTTAATATTAATATCAAATTAACATGAATATTAATATTAATATTAATAATTAATATCAACATTAACATTAATTTTAACATTAAAATTAATATTAATATTGAATTAAAATTAGCATTAGCATTAACAATAATTTTTTTGGGTAATTAATTTTTTGGGTTAAAATATGATATGTCAGCTGCCATGTCAGATGTCACATAATGGGATATAACATCACCCAAAAATTTTAGGAGCCAAATAGCATAATTGGCAATCAAATGATCGATGAACGTAAGATTAATCATATGGTACATGCATATTTATCATACGTACCATAGGATTAATCATATGGTACATATTTATATCTAAAATTATAGGATTAAAATTTACAAACAAAAAAGAAGAAGAAGAAAGTTTTGTCTTTAATATTCTGAAAATAAGATTTCTTTTTAAATGGTTCGATTTTGAAATGTTGGCTTCCATTTGTTGGATGCAATTTTATTTAATTTTATATTCAGAAATTTTAAAACTTGGGCTAATTTTTTTGGTTGAAATCTTATTTTCTATCCAATTTTCTAAAAATATTTCCTAATGTTTTCTAATGAATTAATTTTCTATTGTTTCCTAATATATCCTAATCTTTTAATTTATTTCCTCATGTTTTCTAACATGCATGAATTAATTTCCTAATGTTTTCTAATGTTTCCTACTTTTATATTAATAATGCATTTATCACGCAAAATCAATATTGCATGAATTTTGCCAGTCTGACTTGGAGAATTTGTGCATGTTTCCTTATATTTAATTTATTTTGTTTTTCTTAATTTATTTAAAATTTATTATTGTGTAGCAAACCTTCTGACTAAAAGGAAAAATATTAAAGATGTGACCACAACTAGAAGGAAAAATATTGAAGATTATGTAATTAATTCGATCGATGGACCAACCAACCTGAAGTACCATCGCTTGACCCGACGGGGGCCTCGGTGGTAGCCGCATTTCTTGGGGGTCTCCGCCTGCCACAGGATGCGGAGCATGGACTACATCTGGTTGCGGGCGAGCGAGTCCCCGACGAACGTAAGCGTCTTGTTCCTCATCAGCTCCAGGAACTTGTGGGGATCGAACTGTTAGTCCCGGGGCTTGATCAAAGATGGAAAAACAAATGCAATCGAGATCTAAGATGTCCCACAAAACTTTGCAGTGATCAAACTCAAGATCTACAACGGTACAAAAATCAAATAGCCAAATTACAATCTGAAGGAGGGAAAAAGAGAAGAGAAGATCTCTCGTTCTTCCTTGCAAACGTGTTGCAATTGGGACAGAACAAGTTACAATAAACTAGAGAGAGATGAGAAGAAGAACAATGCTGGGGTGTCAAAACACCGTTGCTCAAAGCAAAATTCGCCCACACGATCTGCTTCCAGGAACCAGCAAGTTTGAAGAACTTGTGGAACGCTCGATGTCACCTCTGTTCTGACTCCTCGGATGGACTTGCAATGGCGGCAGCAGCTCTCTCTCTCTTTCTACTTCTCTGACTTGTATTTTCGTAGTCCCCACAAAGGAGGCCAGAAGAGAGTATATATAGACAGAGAGTGGAAACCCTAGCCGCATCTTCAGTTATGGTAAGATTGAATCAAATCACAAAAAGATAGCAACGAATTAATTCTAATCCCACAAAGATAGGAACTAAATTAATTCAAATCCCACAAAGATAGGAACGAAATTAATTCAAATCCTACAAAGATAGGATCTGAATTAATTGCATTAATTCATCCTTTTCATAACCGATTTAAAATCTGCACAGTCAGCGTAGCCCTCCATGCGGCAGCAGCCTGGCCGCATGGACCGCTTGGACCGCTTGGGCCGCATGAACCACATGAGCCGCATGGACCGCATGGACCGCATGAGCCGCATGGACCGCATGGACCGCATAAGCCGCATGAGGCCGTATATGAGCCGCATGCCGCATAAGACCGCATGGCCGCATATGAGCCGCATGACTGCTGACGTGCTAAGTGCAAAGTGCGCCAACAAAACGCCACATTACGCCTCATGAGCCCATGAGCCCGAGCCCGAGCCCGAGTCCGAGTCCGAGTCCGAGTCCGAGTCCGAGTCGCTAAGCCCCGTTGGGACTTAGCTCCAAGTGGAATAAATCCAAGAGAATGACAAAAGCATTAATGCTTAATCCTTGGAGCCATATTCTTACCTCCTAGTAAAATCACTCACATGGTTCCCTCCTTAGGGTCACCACCCCATGTGCATCTCTCAACAACACAACCAAGTATATATGTTGAGATAACTCATGGTGCATTTTCGATGTGGGACTATAATTTTACAAGACATGTTGAGAGCAAGCTCTCTCCATGTAAAGAAAGAACCAACAATCCCCCACATATCACAACATATATATGTGTCCAGGGTTGAGCGTTCCCCACAGTAACTGTCCATTTTGCATTAGGATAGATGTCGCTGACGACTTGAATCTTCTCGCATGGGTTAAATAACAATGTGATACAAGAATGGACTACGCCTTGAATTCTGCACCACAATTGTAATTCTTCCCACTCACAAAGTGTAGTTACGTGTGCTTCTGGCTGCACATTAAAGGCCCTGTGCCAGCCTGGTTTCAGTGTATAATTTTGGGCGTCTACAAGTTTACCCTCAAAAGACGGCCTGATATCTCTTTCCATACACTATAGGTGAGTTCTTTATTAAAGAGATATGGCATGAAGCCTTGCGCTTCCTTGCGGTGCTACGCCGCTATGACATGGCCTGAAGCCGAGGCATTACCCTTACCTGGGAACCTCATCGTAGTGTCATACTACTGTAGCATGAGGTCACAAGCCTCTTTGTAGTGCCAAACTACCCAGCATGAAGCCTAAGGCTTCCTTGCGGTGTTACGCCGCAACGACATGGCTTGCAATGCCGAGGCTTTACCCCTACCTGGGTACCTCATCGTGGTGTCGTGCCACTGTAACATGGGGCCATCCTCCCCTTTGTAGTGCTGTCTACAACTCTTTAATTACGACATACAGCATTAGGCTACCTGCCTATTTGCGGTGCTACGCCGCTGTGACTTGGCTTGCAAAGCCGAGGCATTACCCCTACCTGGGAACCTCATGGTGGAGTCACCCCACTGTAGCATGGAGATTCACTCCTTGTAGTGCTGCTCTACCGTGCGTCCTGTAAAGCACACCAGGCATTCACTCTGCCTGAGAACTCATTAAGGCGTTTAAGCCAACCTTCCACAGGATCTGTTTTTTTCGCAGAAAAATACATAGTAGACAACAGTGGTTATGGGTCCGTATCCCTTCCATGTTCCAGAGAACAAGTACCCACTGTTACCTGATAGTTTTCCAGTCAGTGATCCTCCTTTGAACCAAAAGTTAGATGCCTAGTAGATTTCTCTTTGAACTAATAGCATAAAACTTTATGGTAGGATTACAAAGACACACTATCAGAATGCCTTCAAGCCCATTTTACAAGCTGTGTCATCGACCAACTGGCGCTTGAGGCCCTTTGTGAACGGATCTGCCAGGTTCTCCTGACTCCGAATATCAACCACTGCAATTACACCTCTTTTGATAAGATCGTGTACTGCCCTGTGCTTCAACCGCACAGTCCTCTTCTTCCCGTTGAAGAGGTCATTTGATGCCACCGCCGCAGTCGCCTGGTTGTCACAGTATATCGGTATCGCCGGTATCTGAGCCCCAACCACTGGAAGATCATACATGAGCTCCCGAAGCCATTCTGCTTCATCTGCTGCAGTTTCAAGTGCATAGAATTCAGATTCCATGGAGGAACGAGAGAGTATAGTCTGCTTCTTCGACTTCCACGATATAGCAGCTCCATCCAAGAAAAAGACACATCCACCTGTGGATCTCTCGCTTTCCACTTCTGAACACCAGCTAGCATCACTGAAGCCTTCCACTACTGTCGGATACCCGTTGTAGTGCAGTGCATATGTCTGAGTTTTCTTGAGATATCTCATCACCCGCTTCACAGCTTTCCAGTGCTCAACCCCTGGGTTGCTTGTGAACCGACTCAGCATTCCCACGGCGAAAGCTATGTCAGGCCTTGTGGCAGTGGTTGCGTACATCAAACTTCCGATAACGCTAGAATACTCCAGCTGCCTGACGCTTTTCCTTGAATTTGGCTTCAGCTTCTGATCACACCTGTATGGCGTATCGATCCCTGGAAGATCCTTACACCCATAGCGTGTAAGCATCTTCTCAATGTAGTGAGATTGTAACAGCGCTACTCCAGTGTCTGTCCGGATGATCTTTATGCCCAAGATGACATATGCATCCCCCAAGTCCTTCATACTGAACTTGGTTGAGATGAACTTCTTTGTCTCTGTGACACAGCCTATATCCGTACCTAGGATTAGCATGTCGTCCACGTACAGACAAACGATGACTCCTCTTCATCAGCGAACTTTGTGTAAACACATTTGTCCGTCTCGCTGACTCTGTAGCCGTTTGACCTAATAACTTTGTCAAACTTCTCATGCCACATCTTGGGAGCTTGCTTCAAACCATACAATGATTTCACCAACTTGCAGACTTTGTCTTCAAGACCTTTGACGACAAATCCATCTGGCTGTTGCATGTAAATCTCTTCGATCAGCTCCCCATTCAGGAATGCAGTCTTTACATCCATCTGATGTATCACCAACTTATGTATAGCTGCAAGAGCGATTAACATCCTGATGGTGGTCATCCGGGCTACTGGAGCGTACGTGTCAAAGTAGTCTATCCCCTGTTTCTGAGAAAATCCCTTGGCTACCAGCCTGGCCTTGAACTTGTCGATAGTTCCATCTGCCTCCATCTTCTTCTTGAAGATCCATTTACATCCAATAGGCTTTTCTCCTTCAGGTAGATCTACCAACACCCATGTGTTATTGGAGGTGATAGAGTCAAACTCGTCATTCACTGCCTCATTCCAGAAGATAGCATCTCTGGTCTTCATCGCCTCATCATAGGTAAGCGGATCTGCTTCCACATGATAGGTGACAAAGTCATCTCCGAAATCTTTCGGTCTCCTCGCTCGCTTAGCTGACGGCTCTGCGAGTTCTGGTACAAGAGTTGTTTCATCAACAACAGCTTCTTCTTGGACTACTGGCTCGTATGAGATTTCAGTCTCATTTGCACCTACATCATTTTCTGGAATGTCCGAAAGAACAATGTTTTTGTCTTTTGCAAACTTGTCTTCAAAGTATTCAGCATCGCGAGATTCGATGATATGATTTGATTCAATATCAAGAAATCTCCGAGCATCACTCTTTTCGGCATACCCCAAGAAGATCGCCTTCGTAGTCCTTGTCCCCAGCTTCTGAATCTTCAGATCTGGAAGCTTCACATACGCCAGACACCCCCACACTCGAATGACATTCAAGTTTGGTCTGACTTTGAACCAGAGTTCATGAGGAGTTACGTCCGAAGTTGCATATGGCACTCTATTCAGAATGAAAGTGGCCGTTAATGCAGCTTCTCCCCAGTAGCATTTTGGAAGACCTGCAGTGAGCAGCATAGAATTCATCATTTCTGTTAATGTTCGGTTCTTCCTCTCTGCTACTCCGTTGGATTGAGGAGAATATGGAGCAGTAGTCTCGCATATGATTCCATGTTCTTTGCAGAACAATGCGAATTCATGAGACCTGTACTCCCCACCTCGATCACTTCTCAACCTCTTAAGTTATTGTCCGGTCTGCCGTTCAGCTTTGGCCCTGAACTCTCTGAACTTCTCGAAAGCTTCGTCTTTGGACTTGAGCAAGTAGACGAACGCGTATTTTGAGAAGTCGTCGATGAAGGTTATGAAATACTTCAACCCGGCCTTCGTGGAGAAATGTTTGAAGTCACAGATATCGGAGTGCACCAACTCCAGAAGATCTGTGCTTCGATTGACCCGATGAAAGGGTTTCCTTGTGATCTTCGTCTGAGCACACACTTTACACTTCTCCACCTTACCCCCACATTTGGAGATAAGTCCTAGACTAGACATTTTGTTGATTCTTTTACAATGAACATGTCCTAGTCTATTATGCCACAACTCAAGAGAATAATCAGAAAATGCAACTGCATTAATATCATCAAACTGGTTGACAAGTTGAATTTTAAACATTCCTTCGGTTTGATAAGCCTTCCCGAAGTATGTTCCCTTCTTGGACATAACCATCTGACCAGCGTTGATGTCCATCCTCAAGCGTGCGTTGCAGAGCAGGCTCCCAGAGATCAGGTTCTTGGCAATCGCAGGAACATGCTTCACACCTTGAAGCGTCAGAGTGTTCCCAGAAGTGAGTTTCAGCTCCACAGTCCCAATCCCCAGAACTTCAGCTTGGGCCTGGTTCGCCATGACAACCTTCTCAGATATCGGCTGGTACGTGACGAACCATTCCTTGTCAGAACAGACATGGCAAGTCGCACCAGTGTCTATCCACCAGTCAGAGTCAACCCCCACAGTTGTGACCTGTCCGATCATAGCAACAATGTTAGAAACCAATGAAACCTTATTAGGCTCACCTTTCTCTGATTGTTTAGGCTTAGATCCGCATTCACTCTTGTAGTGGCCTTTCTTGCCACAATTGTAACAAGTCACGTGGGACTTAGTCTTCTGTTGCTTGAATGAAGGACCCTTCACTTTCAGATTAGTGAAGTCCTTCTTCTTGGGATGAGAAGCCGCCTGCTTCCCCTTGGGATCCCTCGTCTGCACCAGATTGGCTTTAGCCAACTGTTTGGACAGAGTGTCCACCTTCTGTTGAGAACGCATCTCGTCCTCAACATGGATCTCTTGAAGTAGATCTCCCAAGCTAATGTCTAGCTTCTTTCTGTGCATCCTTGCATAGAAGGTACTCCATCCAGCAGGAAGTTTTGAGACGATCCCTCCGACGACAAACTTGTCGGGAAGGGGCATCTCTTCGTCTTCCAGTTTCTGACGCAGCTTCAGAAATTCTTTCACCTGTGGTAACATGGACTTTTCGTCCTCAAAGAGCAATTTGTGATATTTTTCAACCACAAACATTTTGCTCCTGTTCTTGTCTTCTTCATACAGATTTTCCACAGACTCCCATATGTCTCTGGCAAGTTCCTTCTTAGAATAGGATTCTGCCAGGGAATCCTCCATAGCATTCAGGATGAGAAGCCTGCAGATGCTATTTTTTCTTCTCCACTTGGCCTGGAGTTTGGTAGCCGCGTTGATGGCGGCAGTAGATCCAGTGTCTGGAACAGAGGGTTCTTCCTCCAACAGAACATGATCAACGTCTTTTAGTTGAAGAGTTAGGTACACCTTTCTCTTCCAGACTTGATAGTGCTCTCCATCGAACTTTTCCAACTTGCAGAAGTCCGATTGGAGGAGCGAAGCATTAATGTTTTCCATCTACACGGATCTTGCTTTGAGATTGTTAGTCCCGGGACTTGATCAAAGATGGAAAAACAAATGCAATCGAGATCTGAGATGTCCCACAAAACTTTGCAGTGATCAAACTCAAGATCTACAACGGTACAAAAATCAAATAGCCAAATTACAATCTGAAGGAGGGAAAAAGAGAAGAGAAGATCTCTCGTTCTTCCTTGCAAACGTGTTACAATTGGGACATAACAAGTTACAATAAACTAGAGAGAGATGAGAAGAAGAACAATGCTGGGGTGTCAAAACACTGTTGCTCAAAGCAAGATTCGCCCCACACGATCTGCTTCCAGGAACCAGCAAGTTTGAAGAACTTGTGGAACGTTCGATGTCACCTCTGTTCTGACTCCTCGGATGGACTTGCAATGGCGGCAGCAGCTCTCTCTCTCTCTTTCTACTTCTCTGACTTGTATTTTCGTAGTCCCCACAAAGGAGGCCAGAAGAGAGTATATATAGAGAGAGAGTGAAAACCCTAGCCGCCTCTTCAGTTATGGTAAGATTGAATCAAATCACAAAAAGATAGCTACGAATTAATTCTAATCCCACAAAGATAGGAACTAAATTAATTCAAATCCCACAACATGGACCGCATGAGCCGCATGAGCCGCTGACGTGCTAAGTGCGCCAACAAAATGCCACATTACGCCTCATGAGCCCATGAGTCCGAGCCCGAGCCCGAGCCCGAGTCCGAGTCCGAGTCCGAGTCGCTAAGCCCCGTTGGGGCTTAGCTCCAAGTGGAATAAATCCAAGAGAATGACAAAAGCATTAATGCTTAATCCTTGGAGCCTTATTCTTACCTCCTAGTAAAATCACCCACATGGTTCCCTCCTTAGGGTCACCACCCCATGTGCATCTCTCAACAACACAACCAAGTATATATGTTGAGATAAATCATGGTGCATTTCCGATGTGGAACTATAATTTTACAAGGCATGTTGAGAGCAAGCTCTCTCCATGTAAAGAAAGCACCAACACGAACTGCGGGAGCACGCACCGGCTAGGCTTCCACCTCCACTCCTCGTAACCCCTGTCCAGCCTTCTATTCCCCTGGCAATTCTGCGACTGCGAGATGATCGGACACGTGCTGTTCATGTACAGCGGCGCCGGCCCGACTCGGTCATTCACCCATCTACTGTGGTAGTGATCACAACTCCTCGAATCATTCTTGTCAGCCTTACTGTGATCATTGTGACGTTGTTGTTCAATATAGGACTCGTGATCACGAGAGGAGGGTGGTGAGAGTATAATGATCGTAGGATGAGCAGAAAGAAGAGACGCAACAAGAACAAACAGAGCTAGTCCTCCCACTGCAAAGCCAGTGAAGGATACAGACCTCGGACACGACACGAATCGTCTCTCGAGGGGAGCTCCCGTGGAAGCGGTCGACATCAAATAACTTTAGTAACATCTACTGATCTTAAATATTCATATAGAGATTTGAAGGTTAACTCGAGCAGTTGGACTTTGCATGCAATCGATCAGAATTGTGCGCTCATGAAAGTTGCAAACTTTTGTTGGAATGTACATAACTCCATTCTAAATTGCAAATCTCTATGGCGAGAGGGAATGTGCATACATGCATGCATGTAGGACGCTTTGTACGAACAAGGTTGAATCACGCCTATGAATGCGAAACTTCACTCTCTTTTTTTAGGGCAACCCGAAAACGTAGGGAAAAATCTAGGAAAAGGTCCTTATATTGAATGCATGTTTTAAGGTTCTTTGACCACTACTTACAAAATTGTGAAACGAAGGCAACTATGGAATAAATGTTATTTTGTACACCGACTTTCGGAATAGCCGCATCAAATTCAGAATAGCTAATCATCACCCAAAAGATCTAACATGGCAATGACCATAGTATTAATCATATGGTACATATTTATATCTAAAATTATAGGATTAAAATTTACAAAAAAAGAAGAAGAAGAAAGTTTTGTCTTTAATATTCTGAAAATAAGATTTTTTTTTTTTTTAAATGGTTTGATTTTAAAATGTTGGCTTCCATTTGTTGGATGCAATCTTATTTAATTTTATATTTTGAAATCTTAAAAATTGGGCTATTTTTTTTGGTTGAAATCTTATTTTTTATCCAATTTTTTTTAAAATGTTTTCTAATGTTTTCTAATGAATTAATTTTGTTTCTTAATATATCCTAATCTTTTAATTTATTTCCTAATGTTTCCTAACGTGCACGATTTATTTTCCTAATGTTTTCTAATTTTCCCTAATCTTTTAAATAAATCATGCATTTATCACCAAACCCCAATATTGCATGGATTTTGCTAGTCTGACAGAATCCATGCATGTTTCCTTATATTTTATTTTTCAGAAATTTTTTCATTTTTTAATTTATTAAAATTTATTATTGTGTAACAAACTTTCTGACTAAATATTGATTTTATTTATGCAATCTTATTTACTATCTTATAAATGTATAGAGAATAAGATTCCACACAAATTGGGTAGAAATAATAATGCACACAAAAATCAATATCTCCTTCAAAATTTCTCAAACATGATTTTTATGGTCATCTTTTTTATCATTAAAATTTGTCATATCAGCTGCTATATTATGGAAGATCGTAAAACTCAAATTCTTTTGGGCGAGGAATAGCATTTCTAAATCAAATTTCATAGTTTGAATATAGTTTATGAATGGAAGTTTGGTTAGAGAGACATTTTTGGAACATATATTGGCTGGGCATTTCAAGATGAAAATTTCAGCCCCAGATGAATGAAAGCATTAATTTGGCCTAGCCAAAAGGTTATCCCTCAACATTATATACATTTGCAAAAATGCTAAGTTTACAACCAAACAAATGTGGTTGTAAAATTTTACAATCGTCGTACTGGTTGTAAATTGTCTCTCTCGTCCCCTACCCCATATGGGAAGAGGAGACTAGCTGGTGTTGGGTGGTCCCTCCTTAATTGGAGAGAGGATTTGGAGTTCCCAAGGTTCATTCACCTTGGAGAAAGTCTAAAGACTTGTGGAGTTCCCAAGGTTCATTCATCTTGCATGAACGAATCTTGGAGGAGAAGGTTCATTTCCTTATGGCTATATAAGGAGATGGTTTGGGAGATGTTTGGGTTAATCTTCCCTTGTGATCTTGGTGCTAGAAGTGTTGGTGCTCCTTGCTTGCGGTGTTCTTCCGGGCGGTGCTTCTACCTCGGGTGCTTCTTCATCAAAGTGTCTTCCATACTTGTGTATGAGAGAGATCCTCTTGAGTGTATCCAAGAGAGAGTTTGTAACTCTGTAATCCCACTATTCTTAGTGGAGGAAGAAAGAAAAGAACTATTGTTGTCCGAGGACGTAGGCACATAGCCGAACCTCGTTAATTCTCTTGTCTTTTGTATGTTTGTTTTTCTTTTTCTTTTTTCTAGCCTCCGTGTTAAGCGGATAAGCTAAACTTCAACTCATTGTAGCTCCCACGTTAAGTGGGTAAGCTATCTCCCAATTAGTGGTATCAGTGCATACCCAACAGCTGGCAACCGCCACGTGAAGGTTGTAAAAGGTTACAACCCCTTTTGGTTGTAATCATAGAATTACTCTTACATTTGAGCTAAAAAAAATCCTCAAAACAAAAAGTAATTACAACCAAATTGGCTCTAAGTACTGTTTGAATTTGATAACCAATACTAATTGGCCCTTATAAAAATTATTAGGCTTAATTGTAATTAAATACTCTCAACTATCACATTTTTACAACTTAATATCATATATACTTTAATATTATAC
This sequence comes from Iris pallida, assembly GCA_029216955.1. Lineage (NCBI taxonomy): Eukaryota > Viridiplantae > Streptophyta > Magnoliopsida > Asparagales > Iridaceae > Iris > Iris pallida. The sequence continues at coordinate 20,607,237 of JANAVB010031417.1, read as the reverse complement.
TAATATATCTCAGCTATAACTATAAAACTGACTACCCTAACAGAGTTGACGAAAAACTTAAAATGAATAAAATAGTCATGTTTTATCCTGGTGGTTGGCTACTAAACCCCTTTAATAAAGATCGAAGAAGAAAGAACCCTAATTAGTCTGTAAATTATAAGAGAAAGAATGATTCCGCACCTTCCTCTCTTTTATCTTTTTCATCGTAGACATCATCATAGTCATTTCCAATTAAATGAAAAAGAATTATTCGAAGATAATTTTTAAACTCATTTATGTTTTCTTTTCTTGTGCATGGCTTTATGTTAATCTAAGAAGACCTTTTTAGGGCTACTTTAGGATTTATTTTCATAGTTTTTATGTACAGTTATTTAGGATTTTGCTAGGTTGTATAGGTTTTATATGTGTGGGTTTTGTTTGATCATGAATTTTGGTAGGTTGTTGGATTTATTTTTTGTTTGGTACTCCTAGCAAGAACAAACTAGTAAACTTCAATTTGGAAAGAATAAGATGTTTGAAATTATGTTGTTTGTTTATGAGTTAGGGGCCACAATGCACATGTGATGTTTGTGTAAATGGAAACCATAAGCAGTGTTAATATTATTATTTTACGTTGCATTAATTGCATGTTTTTGGACCTACTATTTCCAGTTCCCACCATTTTTTATTAATTAAAGGAGTAATACGCTCCCGTGGCTTGATCAACTTATCTTTTGCCACCCAGACATAATTTTATGTCTCTCTCCGGTAACCACAAGAGTCACTCGAGTTCGGAGGTCTCGGATTTGGTGAAGAGTAATCAGTCAAGATGCCCCTGGATCTGACGCATGAGGAGACTTGACTCATGACTTTTAGGAGTCAAAAGCAAGTCTTGGCGCATGACTTTTTAGGCGCATGCGGATGATCAGTCGGCCACGTAGCAGAGCACGATTGTAACGGACAAAATGGGTAATGATGAAGCTGACGTCGGCAGCTCTTCGTTTTCTGAAAAAGTTGTCAACTGCTCAGTCTTTGGGGAGCGTGTTGCTGTCATTTCTGTCAATTAGCATTAAATGCTGTCATGGGTGGAGAGCCCAAGTGGACGCATGTCTGTGCATTATTGGGCGCAGCTGTCTGTGCATCATTGGACGCATCTGTCTGTGCATCACTGGGCGCATCAGCATGGTGTGCATGGTGCTGAGGAACGCATCTGCTACGTGGCGCATCTCCTTTGGTCAGCTTTGACGAGTCTTTTGAGACTCGAATTAATGAGACTTAACTGAATTCGATGTGGCAGATTCATCACCATTAATGCGAGTTCATTGCACTGATTTTGGAGAAGTTGCCACTTGGCGCATGGGTGTGATTTGTCCTGGCCTATAAATAGCAGCAGTTGTGAGAGAGTTTGCTCGTCTTTCTCTCGACTTCTCGACGAAGATGAACTCGACCGATCCTCCTCCGTGGCAAGATGTTGCACTTTGGATTGTGGATCTCCTTGTTCGAATAAGTTTTGACGATGAACTCCTTCAGAAGACTGAGATGTGCCGAGTTTGCTATGGACGCAACAGCTTATGTTTGAGCCCCATGTCGGCAGTATTCTTCTACAAGATGGCGTTGGGTGCCTGTTGTATCCAAAGATCGGGGTCGTCATGCCCCGACTTTCGTTATGTTTGAAGCGCCGCTGGGTTTGGATTTATTGCCAACCCACGTTTCTGCTCTATAACTGCTTCATTAGCCGAAGCACTCGCACGTTGACAAGGAAGTGGTTTGCTTTGATGCGTCTACGCTGAGACATCAGAGTGATACGTCTATGCCGAGAAGTCAAAGTGATACGCCTAGCTGTATTTTTAGGCTTATTCTTTGTAGTAGGCTTTCTTTGTAGCAAGTGTTAAGGACATGTAATAGATTTTCATATGAATATGTTGGGAACGAAGCGCGAAAACCGTTCCCCCAAACCAGAAAGTCCTGCGAGAGAACCGAGCAAAAGCACACAAACCAAAAATGTCAAACACAATCGCAGACACAAAGATTTTTGACGTGGAAAACCCTTACGAAAAAAATCACGGGACGATCGGAGTCCAACCCTGAAGAACCTCCACTAATGGAATAAAGAGAATACACCCTCTACAAGCTCCTTCCGATCCAATACGGATCACCACAACTCACTTGAAAGAAAAAAAAAATTTGATTGCGGACTCCGAAGAACAAGAGATGCCGAAAAATTATTCGAAGCAATCTCTCCTTCACAATAGTCCTTAATCCTCTCTCTCTCTCAAAGATTGTAAAGCACTCTTGTTTTGAGATGATTTTACAACTAGCATGAATCACCCTTTTATAAGCCGTTGGTAATCCATACATGGAAGGCCAATATATATGGAAACTTCCAATATGCATCAATCATATATTTAATGGAAATCTAATCATAATTGGCTTGTCATAATTGGAAACCCAATTATATGGAAAGCTACTATATGAAGGGTCCAATCATAAATATATGATCAAAGTAAATATGGAAATCCAATCATATATTTCCTTACCATATATGTTCCAAAATAGGATCCATGTACTCTCCGAGCTTCTCCGACACACGGATGGCGCTCGTCGCTCTCCGGGGTATTCTCCACATAGGTTGGGAACCCCACCCACTCCAACAAATCTCTTCCTTCACAACTAGGTGGAGGAACTCGTCATTCCGACGATCCTCTTGTAGTACTCAAACTTCTCCCTTGGTAGAACCTTCGTGAGCATGTCCGCTTCATTGTCATCAGTATGGACCTTCTCAAGCATCGCGTCCTTCTTCTCAACCACATCTCGTATCCAATGATACCGAGTCTCAATGTGCTTAGACCGACTATGAAATGTCTGGTTCTTCACAAGGTGAATAGCACTCTGACTGTCGCAAAGCAAAGTATACTGCTCTTGCTTCAGCCCCATTTCCTGTAACAGATTTTTCATCCACAGCAGCTCCATGCAATCCTCCGTCGCCGCAATGTATTCCGCCTCCGTCGTCGACAAGGCAACACACTTCTGCAACCGCGACTGCCACGATACCGCTCCTCCGGCAAACATCATTACATAGCCCGAAGTCGATCGTCTCGAGTCTACATCTCCAGCCATATCAGCGTCGGTATACCCAACCAGCTTCGGCTCGTCACCACCAAAAGAAAATCTCCAATCGGCAGTGCCCTGAAGGTATCGTAGAATCCACTTGACCGCACTCCAATGTACCATTCCAGGATTTGAAAGATACCTGCTAACTGTGCCAACTGCATGAGCGATATCTGGCCTCGTACACACCATAGCATACATAAGGCTCCCCACAGCTGAAGCATATGGAACCCGTTCCATATCTTCTTTTTCGTCCTCGGTAGATGGACACTGCTCCTCAATGAACTTAAAGTGAGTCGCAAGGTGGCAACTCACTTTTTTCGACCTGTCCATACCGAAACGATGAAGTACCCGGTGAATATACTTCTTTTGGGACAAGTGTACCCACTTGTACTCTCTCTCTCTCAGCTGATCTCCATCCCAAGAATAGTCTTACCCAAATCCATCATAGAGAAGGCCGCGCCTAGTTGGCGCTTCAACTCCGCTATCCTAGTGGCATTCCGACCCACTAATAGCATGTCATCTACATAGAGCAATAAAATAATGAAATCATCATCGACAAAATATCTCACAAATACACAGTGATCCGACGTCGTCCATGCATAGCCATGCTCCCCCATAAACGACTCGAACTTCCTGTACCACTGCCTCAGAGCCTCCTTCAGACCATACAAGCTCTTCCTCAACCGGCAGACCAAATGTGACTTGCCCTTCTCACAGAATCCTCTGGCTGCTCCATGTATAACTCATCGTCAAGGTCACTGTGGAGGAATGTCGTCTTCACGTCCATCTGCTCGACCTCCAAGTCGAGACTGGCTGCCAATGTTAGCACCATCCGAATAGACGAATGCTTGACGACATGCGAAAAGATCTCATCATACACTACTAAAATAACACATATTAGCGACGTTAGAATACGTCGCTAAATGAGGAAAATCCGTCGCTAAACCAGAACTGCGACGGATTTAGCGACGAAAATTTGACGTCGCGTAATGGCTTGTCGCAGATGGCCAATTCGTCGCAGTTCGTCGCTATTTGCGACGTTAGATGACTTGTCGCTAGACGTCGCTAATTTAGCGACGTCTAGCGACTACAGTGTATGTCGCCAGATTGGCGACGTAGGGCGACAACTTAGCGACGCATTGACCATTAGATACGATGACATGGCATGTCAGCCACGTCAGCACGTTAGCGACGTATAGCGACGTCTTCTCTCCGTCGCTAGACGTCGCCGAACGTCGCTATACGTCGCAGATGGTATAAAAAAAAATTTTAAAAAAATAATTGCTATTTTTGTTATGCTGTGTATCTGTGTTTACAGTGTGTGTGAAGTGCAGTGTTCGAACCATCGACAGTTTCGCTTATTGTTCTATATTTTATCTTGGATAGAAAGAGCAACAGTTCAGGGTGCACTTCTCAGAGCTTCCTCTTCACGTCCTTCACCTTCTCGGGATCCTTTACGACATCCCGAGAAAGTGAAGGCCGTGAAAATGAAGCTCTCAGAAGTACACCCTGAACTGTTGCTCTTTCCATCCAAGATAAAACATACAACAGTAATCGAAACTGTCGATGGTTCCGAACACTGTATTTCACATTCACTGTAAACACAGACACACATCATCACAAAAATACACATTATATTTTTTTAAAATTTGGGCAGCACCTCCTTTGTATATCAGAACATCGCTTATAACCCAGCGTAGGTATATTCGTCATCCCCGTCGCAGATAAATGGCAAAACAAGTCTACAACCAATAAAAGTTTATAATCAATAAAAGTCTACAAACAATAAAAGTCTAACAAGCAATACAACCAATAAAAGACGATGGAGCAATATCATCACCCAATACAACTAATAAAAGTCTCGAAAGCAGAGAAAGAAGTATCTCAACCAATACAAGTCAACCACAAATAAGAGTCTCACAAACAGAGAAACAAGTGTATCAACAACAAATAATAAAAAAGACATCACAAAGGACCCCGGCTGCGCATCTGGGATAAAATGATGTCGTACTGCTCCTGTGTGAGCTGTGCAACGTCCGGAGGCAGTGAAACGTCTGGAGTCGGCGCCGTCGATGGACCGGGAGGACGCTGCTCTATCTCTCGCAGTCGCTCAGCATGCACAGCCAGGGCACTCACCATCCTCCGACTACTCTCCTGAAGCGAAGTCTGTACCTGATTGAGTGTGGCAGACATGGCGATCTGCGTCCCCTCCAGCTCGACCTGTCTACGCTCTGTGCGCTGCGTAGACTCGGTGAGCGTGTGCAAGTTAGCAGCTGTAGCCTGCTGCAGAGTCATCATCTCCTGCATACTGCGCTCGATCGCATCAAATCGTCCGGTGATCGTCGGATCGTCGGATCGTCGCTCGGCCCCAGCTGCCTCAGAAATCTGCTGCTGCAACTCGCGACGCAGCTCCTGGAGCTGACGAGCAATATCATGCGCCTGTGATGACGCCTGCGAAGCTGGAGACTGCGCACTGACAGAGGGGGCCCGGGATGACTCTGAAGCCAAATAGGCGCCGTAGGATCCCGTACCGTAGTACGTACCTTTCTGAAGACCACCAACGGCGGTCATCCAGAGGTCGTCCGGCGATGGAGCTGTAGGCGGCTGCAAGGAAGTACCAGCCCCTCCCTCTGCTGGCGCACTAGCAGCAGCAGCAGCAGCCGCCTCCTCTTGTAGCCGAAGAAACTCGGCCTAGAATAATGTTTGCTAACGTCTAAGTGTTTGCTAAAGTCTATATTGATATCTATTTTCCTGTTTTCTAAGTTATAGTAAATTAATATAAAGGATAGAACGTACATATGCCTGCGTCGCCCTCTCGTCAATGAACTCCCCAGCCCTCCGATGGGTGACCAGGAAGACGGTCACCATGTTGGGGTCCTCACCCTTTTTTACCTGTTAAAATATATATTTATCTATTATTAGTATTAAACATTCTTTCCAACTATATATAAAATGATGTCCGTCATAGGAAACGTACCAGACGACAAAAATGCTCCGTCATAGGAATGGAGCCACCACACCACTTACCGGCGCTCGACCGCGCCATCTTGGCCTTCTCAGACCGCTGCCGGTACCCGTCCTCGTCGAATCTAGCCTTCATCGCAATCCACTGCTCTGGCGTGATCCAACCTTGGATCGGCTTTCCGGCGCGGTCACGATCCTTCTGGTCGCGGATCGCATCACGAATGAGCTTGCCTGCGACGGCAGGAAATTGGCCCTCGATCTTCGCCGCCCGGTGTGGTGGATAGAAGTAGGTCCTCTACGAGAAGTCAAATAGAAAAGTTGTATAATATACAAAAATAATTATTAAAATTTAAAAATAAATAAAATTTTTACCTTGAAGTGGGCCAACCAAAAGGCCTTCCTATCGGCGGGAGCATCTGAATAGTTAATCCACGCCCCACCATAGTTCTCCCTCAGAAATCTTCCCAGCGCTCTCTGTACTGCAGGAGGCCGATATCTATAAAATAATAAATTTCATGAATATATATGAACATATAATCATTTGAGAAATATATATTAACTAATTAACTTACTTCGTAGGCCCGTCCGTCCAAATCTCCATCCGCGTCTAGCCCGGTGGAGCGCATGGAGGGTCGCTATCACCTCCTGCCTGGTCAGGATCAATCTCATCCCCGTCCTCCATATGCTGGGCGTCGGCTCTCCCCATGGAGCCGTCGGCAGGAGGAGTGCTGGACGCAGGAGGAATGCTGGACGCCGGAGGAATGCTGGACGACGATGGTGGAATGCTGGACGACGAGGGAAGATCAGTCACCAACCTGCTGGAACTGCCCTATCCCGGTAATGGACCGGGAACAGTACTGTACACTGGCGTACTCGGAGATGAGGATGAGGGTACGAAATCTGCCTCCCTATCCCGAGGCACACTGGACTGACCCGTATGATGACGTCGTCCGCGTCGTCCTCCTGCCATACCTGATAATAACATATTTATATGATAGACATCACAGATTTTTGAAAAATATCATAGTCCCAAAAGTGTCACTAAATACATCACAGATTTTTGAAAAATATCATAGTCCCAAAAGTGTCACTAAATACATCACAGATTTTTGAAAAATATCATAGTCCCAAAAGTGTCACTAAATACATCACAGATTTTTGGAAAATATCATAGTCTCAAAAGTGTCACTAAATACATCACAGATTTTTGGAAAATATCTGTCACAAAAGTGTCACTAAAGATAACGTCCTCCGCGACGTCCTCCGCGTCGTACAATTTAATCCTCTTCTGAAAATTCATCTTGTTCGTTTAGCTCTTCTTCTTCTTCTTCTTCTTCTTCTTCTTCTTCTTCTTCTTCTTCTTCTTCTTCTTCTTCTTCTTCCTCCTCCTCTACATCTTCACTTTCATCTGCATCTTCCTCTTCGGATAATTCTACTTCTTCTACACAATTAGATGTGTAATGAGGAACTTCCGTATTGTCCACTTCTATATTATTTGTTACAAGAGGTAGTTCATCCTCTTGATAAGCTATATCGTCAACCTCAAAGGTATTTCTAGCTTTGGTCTTGTATACTGCCCACCAGTCCGACCTTGTTGTTCCCCGTTTAGGATAACTTGTGAAGTACACGAGCTGAGCCTGACTTGATAGGACAAATGGTTCATAGGCTTGATATCGACGCCGATAGTTTATATCCACAAGACCGTGCTTGTCTACTTTCCAACCTTGACCTTCAATCGGATCGAACCAATCACACCTGAATAACACAATCTTAGCAGGCTCTATTCCATAACTATATGTCAGCTCCACAATCTCCCGTAGGATGCCGTAGAAATCGTTGCCCGCATCAACATCTTTGTAGTTCGAAGATCTGATACACAAACAGCTGTTTTTGGTGGAGTCGAGATCCACAAAGTTGTCTCTGATCGGGCAAGTTGTTGACCTGAACCTGAACCCATTAACACAGTAGCTTGGCCATATTTTTGCAGCATAAATTGGTCCCTTGGCTAGCGTTCTAATAGACTCATTCTCAAGTCTTGCGTATGGACTATCGACCTAAATACGACGAAAAAATAAATTAAGCTCATTCTCATTCAAGTGCATATACTGAAAGGTAATTACAGAGTTCTCAAGTCTTACATATGCACTCAACCATGATGGAAAATAACGCCTCATTTCTTGTTCTAGTTCTTCTTCTGTTATGTGTGGCCTACCTAACCTCACTTTATCATTAAATATGCTGAAAACAACATCGTTCAATTAATGTAATAGTCTAATAATCAACACTATTAAAATAATGTAAACGTATTAATTACTTACCCCTCCAGCTTCTCTACTTCATCCTCATCGCAGTTGAGTAATACATACACCTGAGCAGCCCTTAGCTCATCATCGTTCAGATATCTCTTCTTCATTTTACCCGACGGCTTTCCTGAAGCATTGAATACCTTCAGTATTCTATCATTACATTCATGATCTCCGTCGTCGTTTCTGGAAGCTCTCGTTCTATTAGTTGCAACATGAGGCTTGAAATACATCGAACAAAAGTTTGTAATCTCCTCGAGAACATAGGCTTCACAAATAGAACCCTCGACCCGTGCCTTATTTTTCACCTTTCTTTTTAGGTGATTCAAATGTCGCTCGAACGGGTACATCCATCGATATTCGACGGGTCCACCAACACGTGCCTCGTAGGATAGATGAATCGGCAAATGCTCCATAGAGTCGAAGAATCCAGGAGGGAACACCCTCTCTAGCTTGCACAGTGTTACCGCAATGTCCTTCTCTTGCTTTTCTAGACGATCAACGAGCAATTTCTTAGAACAAAGGTCCCTGAAGAATATGCTAAGCTCCGTCAATGGATCCCAAACTGCCTGCGATAAGAATTCCCGAAATGCAATCGGAATTAACCTCTCCATGAATACGTGACAATCGTGGCTCTTTATACCCGTCAATTTGTTTTCCTTCGGATCGACGCATCTTCTCAGATTTGACACATATCCGTCTGGAAATTTTAGGCCCTGGATCCACCGACAAAGTCTCACTTTATCCTCCTTGTCCAGTGAGAAGATTGACTTCGGCAGGAACTGTTTTCCATTCTGCTGTATCAAATGCAACGCAGGGCGTTTGCATATTTCTGCTAAGTCCAACCTGGCCTTGGGATTGTCTTTCGTTTTTCCCTTTACGTCCATCACAGTATTAATTATGTTATCAAACACATTCTTCTCAATATGCATGACATCAAGATTATGTCTGATCAGATTGGTACTCCAATATGGCAGATCCCAGAATATGCTCCTCTTTGTCCAGTTATGATCTCTACCAAATCCATCGCACTTGTACCCAGTTGTAGGATCTTCGATAGCACTTGAAAAATCTTTAACCTCCTCCCATATCGTAGCTCCGCACCACCTTGGCGGTGGATCACCCTTCTCTACAACGCCGGCACGGAAAGCATTCCTGTTCCTTCTGAACGGATGATCTTTTGGCAGAAATTGCCGATGACAATCAAAGAAGCACGGTTTTCCTCCGTGTTTCAAGCGGAAAGCCTTACTACGGTCCATGCAATACGGACATGAGAGACGGCCATGAGTGCTCCATCCAGATAACATTCCATATGCCGGAAAGTCGTTGATGGTCCACATAAGGGTTGCCTTCATCTGAAAATTCTGCTTCCTGGAAACATCGTACGTGTTAGCGCCTACTTCCCATAACTGATTCAACTCATCTATCAAAGGCTGTAAGTACACATCAATGTTCCTCTTGGGATTGTTCGGACCAGGAATTATAACGGTTAGAAACATGTACTCGGTCTTCATGCACATCCAAGGCGGTAGGTTATACGGAGTGACAATCACAGGCCAGCACGAATACTGGGATCCCGAAAGACCAAAAGGAGTAAAACCGTCAGAACATAGCCCCAACCTGACATTACGTGGATCTGAAGCAAAATCAGGATACACTCGATCAAAGTGCTTCCACGCTTCTCCATCGGATCGGTGATCCAACACTCCTTCAATCTGTTCTCGCATGTGCCAACTCATATTTTCGGCCGTCTCTTTCACCATAAATAATCTTTGCAACCGCGGCGTTATAGGCAGGTAGTGCATTGAATCGGTCGGTCTTCTTGCACCGGTAGACCTTCCTGTACTAGTTGGCTTATAGCGATCAGCACCACAAAATCTGCACACATCTGCGTCCTTGTCGTCTTTGTAGTACAGCATGCACCCATTGCGACAAGAATCGATTTTCTCGTATCCCATCCAGAGCGATCTCACCATCCTCTTAGACCGGTAGAAGTCTTTAGGTAACTTAGCACCCGCCGGCAAGATCTCTATAATCAACTCCAGCACTCGGTTGTAGCATTCTTGCGACATGTTAAAATCTGACTTAATGCTCAAAGTCTTGTAACCACCTCCAACGGTGAATGATCCTCACAACCAGGATACAATGGAGTCCTTGCATTCTCCAGCAACTCCATGAACTTTGCAGCGTCGACATTCGGTGCCTCCTCAGCTGCATCAGGAACAAAAATGGGCCCAGCAGCGTCGAAAACCATGTTCACGCACCCGTCGTCGTATGCATGATTATCTGAAACAAAATTAGGTCCCGCATGCATATACGGCTCAACATAAGGCTCCGGCTCTGATGCTAACGACACAAGTTCTCCGTGTGCGGTCCACTGATAGTAATTAGGCGTGAAACCCCTCGAGTACAAATGATATGTCACTTCCACTTCTGGATAATATTTTACGTTATGACATTTCACACACGGACACTTAATTTTGGTGCCGTCCATGTACTGAGGGAACGCCTTAGCAAACTGCAGGAACTGCTCTACTCCCGCTATGTATTCATCCCGCACACCACACATATCTTCAGGACGACGATTGTACATCCATGAACGATTCCGCAAGTAGTAATTCAGCTCCATTTGGAAATAATTCTGCAAAGATGAACACACCAATTAACAATATTTGCTAACGTCTAAGTGTTTGCTAGTGTTTCCTATTTTCCCGGTAACGATTTCACGGGAGGAGTACGAGATGTTTCCTATTTTTCCGGTAATTCATGGCTTCTGTGAAATAACCACATCTTGGCTATTTGTTAAATAGATCGACCCTGAGCTCCCATGTTCAGTCGTGCCTTCAACATCATGTTCAAATGAAGGTGACAAGCAGCTGACTATAGAAAAATATGTCGTATTGAGCTTCATAAAGAAATGCAAGATTACTACATAGGAGCTTGTAATCTTGCATTTCTTTATGAAGCTCAAGACGGCATATTTTTTCATAGTCAGCTGCTTGTCACCTTCATTTGAACATGATGTTGAAGGCACGACTAAACATGGGAGCTCAGGGTCGATCTATTTAACAAATAGCCAAGATGTGGTTATTTCAAACGATAGGAGTCGCTATATTCCTTAGAATAGACTTGGAATATTCTCTAGAATATTCTTGGAATATGCCTTGTAGCCAAGTGCTAATTAGATCTAGATCTAATTACTCCTATAATTACCTCTCCTGCCCCCATTAGTGCTAATCACTACAAATGGGGGGCCATGGGGGTGCTACTGCTGATGTAAACTGCTGCTACAACAGCTGTTCTTGCTGCTGCTGTTGCTGGAATGGGGGCAGCAGCTCCCCTTCTACTCCCCATCCATCTATCCACCTATCCATCCAACTATCTATCTAATATATATCTACACATACCAATAGCTAACTAGTATCCTATTTCTAACCCCAACTTGGTATCCCAAACCAAGGCTCTAACACTATAGGATACTAACAACTACATATCTAACTAGGATATGGCCTAAGATGCTAACCTATATCTAACACATTTAACCTCACACTCATCCACACAACTCACTTACACACTCACTCACATATATCACCCATGATACCACACTCATAAGCTCTCACCTAGGCTTACATATAGGCTAACACACACACACACATATAGGCAACCCTAGAAGTCAAACTAGGTCAACCAAGTCCACACTAGGTCAAACTAGTCTACACTAGTCTAGCAAGCCTATTCTAGGTCTAACAAGGCTGTACAAGCCCAATCTAGGCTCCCTAGTCAAACAGGCATACATAGGCCATAGGCTATATACACATATCACACTCACTATATTATATATACTTAGCAATTTACATCAAGCATTCATTCACTTTATATATATACACATATACATGCATCAATACATATCCATAGATATAATACACATATATTATAATATATAGGCTATATACGCATCTCCTATATATATATACATATATATTCAAGAACATAGAATTTAGGAAATGGCAATGTGTGTGTGTGCAAAGAGAGGCAATGTGAGACTTTAGCTAATAGGTGTGTGTACATGTGTAAAGAGTGATAGGTGGTGTGTGAGTGTTACAAGGTGGCAGGCAAATGTGTGTGTGGTGTGAATTTGTGTGTATAGAGTGATAGGAAAACACTAAAATAGTTAAGGGAAACAATATTCTTTCCCCCCTCATTCTCAGATTTTGTGAATTAACAAATAGTCAAAAGAACATGTTAAATCTCAGATTTTATACACAACCTATCAATCTCAGTTTTGACAGTTTAAAGCTAAACTCAGGTTTCATCAATCAACACAACCCAAGTCCTAAACATTAATACACAGTTTATACAAACAACCAATTCAGTTTTAATAGTCTAAAACCAAAACCCAGGTTTGCTCTTAACAAAGAGTTATCAAAACACAAAAAGAACTGTGTCAGTGTGTGTGTGTATGTGTGTGTGTGTGTCTGTGTGTGTGTGTGTGTGTCCGTGTGTGTGTGTCCGTGTGTGTGTGTGAGAGGAGGAGGAGGAGGGGGGAGAGGAGTTAGGGTTAGGGTTAGGGTTTACCTTAGGAAGAGGGAGGAGGAGGAGGAGCTAGGGAGAGGAGGAGGATCTCGGATTGGGGGAGGAGGAGCTCGTCGGAGCGGGAGGGAGTCGCTGGGGGCGGGGGGAGCGAGTCGCCGGGGGCGGGGGGAGAGAGTCGCCGGGGGGGAGAGTCGCGGGGGGGGGGGGAGAGAGTCGCCGGGGGGGGGGAGAGGGATTCTGAAAATTTTGGAAAACTTTCGAGTGAGGGGGAAAAGGAAACAGCGTGCCCTAAGTAAAACATTTAGCGACGTCAACTAACGACGTCGCTAAACGTCGCAAAACTTTATTACATGGCGACATATATTAATACTCTGTCGCCGAACGTCGCTATTCTGCAACGTAAATTATGTAATGTCGCTGAACGTCGCTGGTTAGCGACGATTTGCGACGTCACATGACGGGAGTCGCTATATTACATATATAGCGACGTTCTTTTCTTACGTCGCTAAAACACGTCGCTAATATAGCATATTTTAGTAGTGATAATCCACGCCTTTCCGCTGACCGTAGCCTTTAACTACCAGCCTCGCTTTGTATCGAGGGCAAGTAGCATCATCTGTCTGCTTCACTCTAAACACCCATCGATTCTTCAAAGCCTTCTTGTCCTTTGGCAACCGCACCAGCTTATAAGTAGAATTGGCGTGTAAGGAACTCATCTCCTCCTGCATAGCCTCCATCCACTCCTGCCTGTGTTCGTCTTCCATAGCTTCTGCAAAACTTTCGGGCTCTTCTCCGTCAGTCAGTAGCACATACTCACCCGGTGAGTATCTCGTAGATGGTCGACGATCTCTCTCGCTCCTTCTCAATAGAGCCACTGGTGCTGGCTGTATACCAACAGCCTCCTCCCCTTCAGGAACTGCCTCTCCGGCATGCTCATCCTCCTGAGGGATACCCTGACCACCATCATCAAGCTGATGATCTAGGTTGGGAGCAACTCCATGCACTGGCTCCCCCATAACTGGATCCTCTGCGATGTCCTCTGGAAACTGCTCGAAGCGAAATGACTCTAACTCAGACAATTCCTCAACCTCAGAAGGCGTCTCGAAATCCTAAGTGTTGGTCATGGTCTGATCCTCGACGAATACCACGTCCCTGCTTCTGTAGAGCTTTCTTTCCACCGGGTCGTAGAGTCTATAGCCAAACTCATCCCGACCGTAGCCGACAAAGACGCATCGCCTCGTCTTCGGCTCAAGTTTGGACCTCTCGTCCTTCGGTACATGCACGAAGGCCTTACAACCAAACACTCGCAGGTGATTGTATGACGGCTCTTTGTCGTACCATACTTTGTTAGGCACATCACCCTGCAAAGGAGCACTAGAAGATAAATTAATAACATAAGCAGCTGTGAGAAGAGCCTCACCCCAATAACTGTCTGGCAAATTTGCTTCTGACAGCAAACACCGCACCCTCTCCATCAGTGTCCTGTTCATGCGCTCCGCTACACCATTGAGCTGAGGTATCTTGGGCGGAGTCTTCTGGTGTCGTATCCCCTGCTCTCTGCAATAAGCATCAAAAGGACCAATGTATTCGCCGCCGTTGTCGGACCGAAAATACAATAACTTCTTGCCCGTCTCTTTTTCAACAGAGGCTTAAAACTCTTTGAAAGTAGGCAGCACCTGATCCTTGGTCTTTAAGGCATAGACCCAAATATTCCTGGAACAGTCATCAATAAAAGTTATAAAGTAAGAAGCACCACCAATAGATTTTACCTTCATAGGACCGCAGACATCCAAGTGAATCAACTCGAGCAACGCCGGCTTCCTTGAACTTGGGTGACTTTGGAAAGACACCCTATTTTGCTTTCCAGCTAAGCAGTGCATGCACTTCTCCAACTTTGTAGACTTGAGCCCTGGAATCACCTTTCTGTTCACCAATTAGCTCATTCCCTTCTCGCTGATATGGCCGAGCCGTCTGTGCCACAACTCGGTAGATACATCACTGACGGCGTTCACCTCCTGTGCTCCCTGTGCGCTCCCCTCCATATAGTAGAGACCAGACTTCTTGCTTCCTCTGGCAATCACCATCGAACCTCTGGAAAGCTTCCACTGACTATTCCCGAAGAGACTGAAGAATCCCTCGTCATCCAACCTTCCAACCGACACCAGGTTGAAATGGATGTCAGGGACATGACGAACATCTTTGAGAACAAGAACTGCACCCGTCTTCGTTCTCAAATGCACATCTTCAACGGCAACCGCCTTCAACACATCTCCATTGCCCATCTTCAACACTCCACAGTCGCCTGTCGTGTAAGTGGCAAATAGTGCCCTGTTGTGAGATACATGCGCTGAAGCCCCTGAGTCCACCAGCCAAGAATTGTCATCGCAGGCGAGGTTTGTGATAATTTATCACCTACGACGATCACATCGCCTCCATGTATCGAGGCTGCCGCTGTAGTATTCTCATCTTGTTTTCCCTTGTCGCCCTTCTTCTCTCTCTTCCAAGCGAAACAGTTTCGCTTGATGTGGCCCTTCTTGCCACAGTGGTAACACTCCGAGTCCTCGTACCGACCCTTGGACTTCTCCCTGCTCTTGTCTCTGCCACCACCTGGATCCCTGCTTTTGCCCCTTCCGCGGCTCCCTGAAACCAATGCCTCTGAGTGGTGAAATGTGGATGAAGTGCCATGAGAACGTCTCCGCATCTCTTCATTCAGCACCCCACTCTTGGCAAACTCCAGACTGACCACGCCTTCTGGAGCATAAGTGATCATAGATACTCGTACGGTCTCCCACGAGTCTGGCAATGTACACAGCAGCCATAGTCCCTGAACCTCGTCGTCTAACTTGACTCACATTGAAGATAGCTGGTCAACCACGCCCTGAAAATCACTCAAGTGATTTGTAATAGACGTCCCATCTTTGTACCGCAGACCCATCATCGTCCGGATCAGAAATAACTTGTTTATTCCGGTCTTTTTTACATACAAAGATTCTAGCTTATCCCATAGCATCTTTGCGTGCTCAATGTTGGCAACGTGGTTGTACAAGTTCTCGTCAACGAACTGCCTGATATATCCGTACACCTGTATATGCTCGAATTTTCAGTCCTCCTCGGATTTATCACTGGGCTTCTCGGATGCAAATACGGGCAGATGCAGCTTCTTGACGAACAGCAAATCCTTCATCTTGCTCCGCCAATAATGGAAGTTGGTACCGTTCAGGTTCACCATGCGCACCGGCTTCGCGTCCATCTCTGCTTCCTGGTTTGACTGTCAAATTCTGACACTTCTTTGAACCCAAAGCTCTGATACCACTCTGTTGGAAACGAAGCGCGGAAACCGTTCCCCAAACCAGAAAGTCCTGCGAGAGAATCGAGCAAAAGCACACAAACCAAAAATGCCAAACACAATCGCAGACACAGATTTTTGACGTAGAAAATTCTTGCGAGAAAAACCACGGGACGATCGGAGTCCAACCTTGAAAAACCTCCACTAATGGAATAAAGAGAATACACCCTCTACAAGCTCCTCCCGATCCAACACGGATCACCACAACTCACTTGAAAGAAGAATTTTTTTGATTGCGGACTCCAAAGAACAAGAGATGTCGAAAAATTATTCGAAGCAATCTCTCCTTCACAATAGTCCTTAATCCCCTCTCTCTCTCTCTCTCTCTCTCTCTCTCAAAGATTGTAAAGCACTCTTGTTTTGAGATGATTTTACAACTAGCATGCATCACCCTTTTATAAACCCTTGGTAATCCATACATGGAAGGCCAATATATATGGAAACTTCCAATATGCATCAATCATATATTTAATGGAAATCCAATCATAATTGGCTTGCCATAATTGGAAATCCAATTATATGAAAAGTTACTATATGAAGGGTCCAATCATAAATATATGATCAAAGTAAATATGAAAATCCAATCATATATTTTCTTACTATATATGTTCCAAAATAGGATCCATGTACTCCCCGAGCTTCTCCGACACACTGATGGCGCTCGTCGCTCTCCGGGGTATTCTCTACATAGGTTGGGAACCCCACCCACTCCAACAGAATAAAGAATCAATCTTCATGTGGCTCTTCTACTTGCTGTTTTCTGGATGATCTGTCTTTGGTGTATGACATTTTTGGGGACGCATGACCGCGGAGGCGCATGAGATAAATGCGCCTGCAATTCCATGCTTCTACAAGTGTCAACTAAAGTATAACCATTATGTTCATTTTTGGCAATATGAAGAAACATTTCCTCACACTCAAGCCTTACACTTGTAGCAATCATTCTATTAATGCTCCACAAAACATCACTAACTAATGACAAATAGCCATAGCTTCTTACTCTTAAATCTTAACATCGTTTCATTACATTGCTAAGTAATTATTGTACAGTCATAATATGCCAATATGTAACATGTATTCTAACAATATGCCCACAACCGCCTCCTTCAATACTGTGGCAGATCTCATCCTCAAGTGCATCACACTGTTTTCTTTTATAATAACTAGGTTGTAAAGATCATCTCATTACCTTAAGATGTGTGCAGGATGATTAAGGTCTATATATCAATTGTAAGTTTGAAAACTTCACATAGTTATGTCGCAACAACCTCTCGTATGCATAATTCTCAATGCACGGACAAAAACATTATATAACTTGTTATTTAAATAATTTATTTTAGAATTAGCATTGAAGTAATCAAATAGATTCGTCTTGCAGTTAATGTTCATATGACATTGCGGGGTGGAATGGATTTATAACGGCGATGTCTGTGATGTGAGCATATATGATTAGCTACTTAAAAGAAGAAACATGATTATGCAGGACACAACTAAAGGGAACCATAGATGGAGTAATGTAGATGATTACAAAGTTCATGGATGCAAGAACCTAGATAGATCTAATAGATGAATCGTAAACAAAATGTTATATGCATGCAATTATCCTGAAGTGTAGCATATTATTAAGTTCAGATGCAATCCTACTCTTATGCTATGACATGGAATCCACGAAAGTCGAACAATGAACAATAATCACCAACCCTAACAATACACAAATCAAGAAAGTCTTAAAGTTTGCAACTGAATGAAGAGTTCATTTAGGATTATACACAATGGTAACTGGTCCAATTCAGATCTTGGAAGACATTCCTCTGCTTTGAAGGCTTAGTTTCCAAGATCAGATAATCAACAGGGCAGATGCAAACAGGCACATAGTTCCATTGTGGCCAGGGCTGGCCCTAAGCTCATGGGGGCTCGAGGCATACTTTCAAAATGGGACCCCCATACAAATACATAATTAAAAAAGTTATTAAAAAAAAAAATTGAACTAAGGACCTCCAATATGAGAGCCAAACATGCCAAACATAGTTACCACTACGCTATAATTGTTTTATGTTAAGTAAGACCCACGTAACATGTTAGATCTATATACCAAAATATTAATATATTTAAAATATTTTTTTGGGGCCCTCCCGGATCTTGGGCCCTGGACGGTCGTCTGGCTGCCGTGGGTCAGGGCCGGCCCTGTTTGTGGCTTTTAAATTGGTTTACTATATTTCCTATTGCACTAGGAAGCACAGCACTTCAAAATCCGTCTCGTGTCAGTGGGTTGTCGTGTTGGATGTGTACGGGACATGTTATAGATGCTCCAAAATATACTAGGACACCCCAGAGTCAGTCTCAGGTATGCATTGCCTGTGTCCATATCATGTTGTGTCGTATTCATGCCCATGCGCAGTGTCGGACTTTAGAATTTTGATATCTGAGGCGAACTCTAAAAGTGGTGCCCTCACCAAATTGTTTTCATGTTGTAGGCATGTTTGCTTCTCTAGAAAATAAATGAATAAGAGGTGAGAGAGGCCGGATCGATTTTACACTTTTTATAATAATAAGTACAGGTGCCAACGGTTTTGACAAATTGAAGTTCTTGCTTTGAAAAATTAAATAATACTAAAAATGAAGTAATATATTAAATATATCTAAACATAATTTTTATTTTTATTTTAATCTTTTGTTAATTTTAGATAAAACTTTTGTTCTTATTGTTGTTATTGCATAAAAATGAATCTTATAATAATAATATATCACATGAAATGTCAATTTGATAATATGGATACGAAAATTATGCAATCAAATGACATTATCATAATGTATTCAACAAATAATAATAATTAATGACAATTAAAAATTCAATGTTAAATATATTAAAAAAATTCTTTTTCGGTTTCTCTATTAGTTGATTTCAATCTTAATATGAATAATTATGTAATCAAACTGCTAAAACATATTTTCCTAATAAATTAGTCAACCACAAATAAAGAACCAAAGATAATAAACAACAATTTATAAAAAAAATATACTAATAAATTATAAAGCTCACCTTATGTAGAGGGATTGATTTCAGTAGGAATGTAGATCTTTTAGGAACGCCAGGAGCTGGCCACAGAAATTTTCTCTACAAAGAAACTACAAAAAAAAACAATTAGAACACATCTTTAGAGGAAAATATATATTAATAAATTACAAAAAACAAACAATTAGAACACACTAGACCATCAATATTCTAAAAATATATTACTAAATTATAAATCTCATCAAATAAAAAAAATAAAATCTATAACAACAATAAGAACACATATATACATGGTGAAGCTTAGCTATGTTATATAAAAAAATAAAATAAAGAAAGATACATCACTCACCGTCAATTGTGATGGAGAGCCAGGGAGGGAGGGAAAAATAATATGAGCCCTTTTCCTTGCTTTAAAAAAGGAGGAGAGCAGCTATGATATAGAACTTGCTTTGAGCCTTTGAGTTTTGGAATAAAAAGCAAAGAACTCCAAACCTTAAGTCTCCAATACTCCAGCCGGCCACCAATCTAACCTAAAAAAAAAATTACAGTAGAAAATAGTTTGGATCCGTGGGTTTTTTTTGGGTCAAGAGCCGGGTTGGGATCAACTACACTAGATTAAGCTATATATATATTATATACTATAAATAAAAAAATTTGGTGCCCCCAAAAATTTTGGGCCTGAGGCCCTTGCCTCATGGGCCTCGTATTAAGTCCGGGCCTGCCCATGCGACATAGCTATTGCATGTGTATATAATGCTCATGCCAAAAGTACTACTGATTCTAGCTTGTATTAATCGACTCTTTGTGTATGAAATGAACATACAATATTTGTAGCTGTCATTCACTACAACAAAGTGTTTTAGAACATCAGTAGGAAAAACTATCTTGTCTACTAAAGCATATATTCATAAATAATATTTATGAATCTATAATTGCCAATGAGAGGATTGGATTAAGATGGCATATATAAATACTGAAAAATCAGTCTCAAGTTAAGACAATAAATTTATTACATTAGTAGGACTATCTAGTCATAATTACCTCAAAAAACACATTTAAGTTTTCAATTGGCTATGTGGGATATTTCACATGATTACTACTACTAGCAAGTAGCAACAGAAACTATATTGGTGCCATTGCTTTTAAAGCATAATGAAGACTGGCTGCATTCATGGCCAACAACCATGGGCTCTAAGAAAACTAATTGTGTATCAAATTAAACAACTGAGACAACAAAATGACTCCGGCATATGAAAACTAATTGCGTATCATTAAGTAACCTAGGATTAGATGACACTGACACAAGGAATAATATGCCAAGATACGTATATAGGAAAATATTAGTCTTATTGATGAATTTGATGGTTGACATGGCTGAGGCAATTATTCCAGTTCATCTACATAGCACGTTAATTACATATGGAGGAACATATTACATATCCTTTCGATCTCGAAGCCTCCATGTCCACACCAAGTTAGGCGGGATTTGAACTCAGACAACAAAATGACTCCGGCATTGTACTTCACTAGCACTCGCAGGACTTATTGCAAGTTGAAGGAATAAAGGTGGTTGTCTAATTGACAAAATAAACTTAAAACATGGTTTAAAGTATCGGCCGATACCGATACGGTTTGGCATGTCCCGGTCCGATACCAACCGATACACGATACTGACCGATACCGACATTGGGAGTCTCTTTTCCGGTCAATTCGGCAAAAAACATCAAACGAAAAAGACAAATCAGCAAGGGTTTAAAGCATAATAAGGCTGTAAAAACATGTAAAAGAAGAAAATCAATCTATTGTATATAAACCAATCGGTAAGGGTGACTACTATTTCATTTAATTTTAAAACTACTAAGAAATAACACTGAAAATACTTAAAATTAGGCCTAAATGTATAAAATATATGTTTATAAATGTAAATAAAATTATTAATAATTATTTGTTTTCCGATACCAAAAAATCCGATACTCCGATCCGATACCGCTGGTACTACTGATATCGCTGATTCCAATACTTATAGGAATAGTCCGATACCGATATTGTGAACCTTGCTTAAAAGAATAAAGTTCTATAGATACTTTCATCTTAACCATGGAAAGCTTCCAACTGCATTTACCAATTGAATATTGAGGAATAAAAAAGCCTACTTGTGTACAAGAGGTAGAAGGGTGTAGATGTTTGTTGTCCTTGTCCTTACTCTCACAAGGCTAAAACGTTTAGTGGCTCAAGTCCATAGAACCATTTATTTTAAGCTTCTACTGTGAGTTAAGCAGAGTTACATAGTCCTTTTTCAACTTGGCTTGATATCAAAGGAAAGTACTATCTATATTTTATTGTTGGATGAAAGCCCTCTCTTTTGAACAGCATGTTTGCATTAGCTCTATTTGTTTCCAACTTAAATTCTTGTCCAAAATTATAAGACTACAATGGTGTTTCAAGTAAACCTTCAGCTTTCTTTGTGTTTATGGAAGGGTTTATTTATTCTTTTACTTGGCCACATTGATAAAAGCTGCATAGTTGCCATTTTTAGTGCTACTGCTCGGTGAGTCCATTTTTGTTTCACCCACCAAAACTACAGTGTTTGTTCACCTTCCACTAAAATGACACGTGTCAATTTAGCCAATGTAAGACCACTTTGGGTGTGGTTTTGTTCGACCACCAAAGTTGTCTTCACTTTCAATTTGACACGTGTCGTTTTCTTAGTGGAGGGTGAACAAATACCATAGTTTTGATGGGTGAACAAAAATGGACTCACTGCTCGGTTGCCTCCAGGAAATGTGATTACTCGTGAATACTTAGTCCAATTCTAAGTAACCTAGTTGGATACATCCAGAATGTGAGTCCCATGACATCTATAGTGTGTTGTCCAACGTAATAACATATCGTCGATCTAGGCCCTAGGGTTAAAAAAAATACATGTTGGAGTACAATAAAACAAGAGCTACTTAAACAAAGCTTCCATCCCAACTTCTTGTGGTCAGCATTGCTATACTTTATACAGATTTAGAGAACAACAAGATGAAAGCGTCGTGCTTACCGAATTTGAACCCATAAGCATGCAGCACTTGTTTGCAGAGATCTACTGGAACCTCTCTTGATATCACCATGTTTTTTGATCTATTTGCTGTAAACAATTGAAAGTTGGATGTCAAAACTAAATAGCGAAGACTCTCGATCCATCTACTAAGTAGCAAAAACTCTGAATTCATCAATGTATGTTTGGCTTATCATATTCAGAAGTGGGTTGTATATGTACATCGATATATTGTGATATATAATGGCTTTCAAGATGAGTAGCATATATTCTATAAGTGTGTGATGACAAATTACTGAACAGTTTTATTTTTGAATCGTCTTTTCTTGTTCCTCTTGTTCACTTACACCGTCATTGAAAGAACTGACAATGGAAGATAGCTGCATGCAGATTTAATTCGATTAGGCTCCACAGCACTTCACCTTTGCAGCTTTGGCACAGCCAATGTAGCAATCTAGCACAAGACAGCCCGCTCTTCTGTAGTTTGTACCATCCAATTCGGATCTGAGCTTGGCGTCCTCCACATCAATGTCCAGCCCCCTTCATTTCTTTGATTGGATCTTTTGCAGGTTCGCGCTTGTGCAGTGTGTGGTCCCTTTGCCAAATCCGTGTTCCATGGCCCGACCACATTGAACTGGCCTATCGGACGGTCATCTCACTCTTAGGTCCACAGAATTTAAATCGGAGGGCTATATATGATGATAAGGTCAACCGTCAGCCAACTCTTTGCTTCTTTAACTTGTGGTATGTTGTAGGTGATATAAGCGAAAGCGGGGATGGAAGCGGGGGCGTGGAGTAGGAGCGGAAAACGCGACTACCTAGAAGAACCTAAAGTTGGGAGCGTGATGGAAGCGTGCGCTAATAAAAAAAATTATGTATATTAATTATTGTTAACAAAACTTATAAATATCTTAATATTTATTAGAATTATAAAGTTCAGTTCGAAATTAAAGAGAGCATTCGCATGTTGATTTTTTTTTATAAACGTGTATTACAAATCTTCAACTTTCTTCCAAACATTTGTCTTTTTAAAAATTATGATCATATTATGGGGAAGCGCTCATGTTGTCGGAGAAACGTGCTCCCGTCGCCGGAGAAACGAGCTTCCGTCATCGGAAAAGCGAGCTTCCAACAAGGCCCCAAGTGAGAACCGCCGAATCGAGGTTCTTACTGAGATTCGTTAACATTTTAGGAGTTTCTGGCTTCTAAGGTTATTTTCCACCCAGAGATTAAAATGGTTATTTGGGGCTAGTTTTTCACTCTCACATGCACATACTGTCATTAGTTTATGTAAATGGTCCCTATGCTTCACAGAAATAGACAGAGAACCGGTTGTGTTCTGTTCACAACGGACCATAGGTTGCAGATCTGTTCCCCTTTGTTTTCCCGCACTGGCTTTGAATCAGTCTCTTTTATTATTAGTGCAGATCTCCAAAGGAGATGTCAAATAATGCGCTATTTGATAACTTTTGCTCACAGGTGATCTACTAAGCTTCAGAAGAAGTCACTGTTACATTGATATCCAGTAAAGATCTGATGGCCAGACATGGCTCAGCTCCTCTTGTTCTCTCTACCCCTCATATGGAGCCCTCCACCTGAAGCAAATTATGACATTTGTTTGTCACTGGCCATGGCTTGGCTTGTGAAGGATTTGAAGATTTTGCAGGCTGGTCTTGACGCAGCCTGCCCAATCTCGGTGAAGGAATTGTTTGTCCTGGGGGTGAATTCATAATATGTCAAGTTCAATACAGAAGTGTACAGATTGCAGGAGTCGAATCGATAACATTTTTTTAGATTATTTACAGTACTTTAAATTGTAAGTTCTTGATCCTTCATGGACTAAGGAGAATTTTGTTTGATAAATTAAGATTTTGAGAATGACTCAGGATTATTCCTATCCTACTATACTTGCACCGTCTCTACCCGATGATAATTTTAGACTCGGGATTATTCCTCTTCTTGAAATATATTCATTGATCCCTGTTATTTATTGCCAACAACAGCAACAATTAGAATTCTTGTATGCAAATCCAGTTACATTCATGCACAGGGATGGGTCATATACAAAGTAACTCATTTTGTTGATCTTTGTCGTGATTTAGATTGCATTTGTGTAAATTGTATTCTCACCAATTACCAGTTCAATTTATACCATTAAAATGTCCTGGGTGAATTGCAAAGTGGTTCATACAAACAAGAACAGACGGAATAAATATTTAAATTTTAAAGCACAAAACTAGTTCCTTGTCTGCAGTTGATATAGTAAAATTTTAGATCTGACTGAATTAAGCTAGGTATGAAGCAGGTCAATGATAACTAGCAACTTCAAAGAAATCCTTTATTAACAGACGAGGGTTATGAGAAGTAAGAGAAATTAAGAACGACGCAGGGACCGGATTTAAGTTGTTCTAAGGATGGAGTTAACTACATTCTATTACAACATAAACATACTAGTAACACATCAAACAATATGCTCATTGATACCAGAGAGGTATGGTCCCTGACAAGTGGGGCCAATGGGGAACACATGAAAGCAACTGGTCAATCCATGTTCTTTTGGGGCCAGTGCTACTACAGGACAGATCTTTCTGGGGCATGCTCCTGTACAAAAGAGCTGCTGTCCTTCAAAGGGGGAAAATTCAAAGGGGGAAAAACACCTAATGAAGGAGTCTGGACACTGGACAGAAGTAACACCATGCAAGTTGAGTTCAATGTTGCCACTAGCCCTTTCTCAAAGAGGCATCAAAATAAACAATAGCAATGATATCATAGGAAAGAGGATTATTTACTTCCATTATCATCTATTCATACAAGATGTGACAAAAAAATTATACTGCTATAGAAGACAAGGGAAAATTGCACAGTGTAAGTCCCTAGTGGTCCTACATGTTACATCTAACTGTGCACATGTAATCTCAGTGGCCACTTTGTTCTTAGCTATTTTTCAGAAAGAGCTTATGTATTGCACTAAAACATGACTTGCACACACACACAATACACACACCACAAAGCCCAGGAAAGAAACAATACTGTAATGTACTGATTTTATCATGGTCTTGACTAGTTTCTTTCAAATGGCAACCACCAATAAACTAAACCATGGCAGAAGAGAATAATTCCCTCACTTATTTTTCTAACATTATAAAGATCAAAACAGTAAGTAATATAATTAATTAAGATTCTCCCATTGCTGGTGGGTTTTTTTTTTGTATGTGTTGCTGTTCTTCCCAAGGTCTCTACTGGCATACAGGCCCTTCTTTACTACCATGGGGAAGCAAAGTCCAGAGTCTAAGCAGACCAGCAGTCAAACAAGAAGATGGCAAGCACCAGAGTACAAGCAAGATCAAATAATAAATATAAACATTGTCAATTTATTATTTTTTTGTTTTGTTTTGGTAGTCATATATTTTTTCCCAAAGGAGTTTTTTTTTTTTTTCCTTCTTCAAAATGTTCCACAAATGAAAGAAAAATCAAAAGAACAACAAACACTAATACCATCATCTCCAGCAGTGAGTCTCAGTCTTCTTCTAAATTCCTAGCTTTGAATTTTCCTGATAGTTCAGTAGCTGCTGGCTGCTTCCTTATGTCAAAAGCATGAACAACTGATTCCCAACACTATTTATTCTCTCTCTCTCTCTTTTTCCCCCTTTCTCAGAGCACACACCAAAATTCCCACCAACCAAACTTGCATTCATCAAACAAATGGCTTGCTCATTATTTTCCTTCTCTTGCTAGCTGGAGAGTTGTGAGAATTTGCATGTGACCCAACAGTCAGATCATCACTCTTAGAGCTCAGGCAAGCAACATCCAAGACACCATTTGGGCTACATGGCACAGATGAAACTGACTGACTGCCATTCTTACCAGACCTGTTCCTCATCATCAGCACCTCCAGCATCACTCCATAGCATCTCACCACATTCTCCTGGAACAAAAACCTTCAGATTATGAGCTACATTGTGTAGTATAGCACAATTCACATTAACATCAAGCGAAGCGAAAAAATTTCACCTTTAAATTATGAGCTACATTGTATAGTATAACACAATTCACATTAAAAAGCAAGCGAAGCGAAGATCTCACCTTGTCTACATGGTTGCAAGAATCTATAGCCTTCTCAGCCTCCACCATCTGGGACTCCTCGAGCACCAACATTGCCACAGCAGCAGCAATCTCGGAAGGCCTGAACGACAAGAAATCAATTCCTGCAACCAAAATTTCCATCCAAGTCGTATCAATTGACCTTCTTTACATATGCTCTTCGTCGCGTGACATGGAAACAGAATCTACCTTTAGCAATGTTCAGGATGAGTTCAGCCGATCGCGAGACCAACGACTTGGTCGGAGGGTTATCGTCGTTGAGCCTGCGAAGGAAGTGGTCTATGAAAGAGAAGGGAGTCACGGCTTGCATCCTCCACTTGAGGGTGCTCAGGACCAGGAGCTCCATCCTCTGTATAGTCTTAGCTTCAAACACATACTTGGACTCGCCTATCTGTTTGGAAATCCATAAGAATGAATAATCTTTCGACGCAGAACAATTTTTGCGGCAATCGCTTAAACATATCAGACATTGCAACATATAATCTACCTGTAAGTCAAGAGACAGAGGGACCTCAGTTTCCTCCATCTTGGCACCCAAAGATAAGCAGGCCACCGATAATAACTGTGTCATCCAAGCCTTCCCTTGCTATAATTAGAAGGAAAAAAAAATTACATAATGATAAGAATTGGGACCAAGAAAGATTATATCTTTTCCTAATGACCAAAGTGAAAAAAAAAAATCAGTTCTTTTTTTTCTTACTGGGAGTTCATAGGCAGAGAGGAATCTGTCCAAGTAATTCACAGAGAGATAGGCACTCAGGGGTCCAAAGCTGTAATGGGAATGAACCTGCCAAAAAGGAAAATCATCAAATCACAGGGAAAATTGGTTGGTGGGGGGAAATAAAGCAAGAAAAGGAAACACATTAAAAATCAGATTTTTATTTTTATTTTTGCATCACCAGAAGACAATATTAATGGAAAGAGACAAACACACCCAATTTTTTTTTCACACATCAAGCTATCAAAATCTCACATTAACAACACCATTACATACCAACCTACAAAAATACATATACAGCAACAATAAGAAAAATAAATAATTAGACAAAAGAAACCCAGATAGGAAAGTTGGCAAAATGGAAGAAAAATAAAATAGGAACAGAAAAAAAAAAAGGAAAGAAAAATTGGCCAGACCTTGAGAATCCAATCAATGGCATCCCTCCTGATGGACAAGTCCAAGGCCCCAGTGGCCAGCCTCTTGCCATAGCCCTCCAATGGCAGGTGCTCCACCTCCTTCTCCACCAGCAGGTCCAGGCACTCATCAGACTGTTTGGGGAAGCCCGCCAGGAAGGAATCGCCATAAAGGTCCCTCCTTTCTTGACCAATACAACCCATGGCTCCCTCCTCCTCCTCCTCCTCCTCGTCAAAGCAGAGGATGCTGTTGTTGTCCTCGGCACAGAGGAGGACGGAGGAAGCACAGTCATAGCTGAGCCCCATTTCTCTCAGATTTGATGGTAAAAAGTGGAGCTTTTTGTGATGGATGGGTCTTCTTCCTCTTCCTCTAGATGGGTCTCTTCATAGAGGAAGAAGAAAAGAAAGAAAAGGAGTCGCTTTTCTTTACTCAATCAATGAAGTAGTGGCTTAGAGAGAGAGAGAGAGAGAGAGAGAGGCAGGAAATGGCTGGCAAAAATAGAGACAAATAGGAAGAGAAAGGAGAGAGGAACAATTATAAAATTAAAAAAAAAACAACTTTGGTTCTGGCTGGGGCTTAGTAGAGTATTGGTATTTAGTACCACTCCTTTGCTTTATATTTTTGTTGGTGTGGGGGGTTTTGGGTTTTGTGGGGTTCTTCTGTGATTTAGGAGTGGTACTGGTTACATGTTTATTGTATCATTTTCTAATAGATTGGATTTGGAGGAGAGGGACAGGGGTCTCTTTAGAATTTTTCATTGGATTTTTGATTATATGATGATGGGTTAGTACAAGGACATGATTTAGTGGAAAGGGGTGGCTGTGGGGTCTTCCATGTCTGACCCTTGTTGCCTATTACTTTGAGAGATGTATTTTTTCTTCAATGCAAATTTTATTTTTTTGGTACTATAAACATTCCTAGAAATAAGTTTTCTATATATATTCTATCGAAAAAGCGAAGCCAGTTCTCTGGGTTCCTACCGACGCTGGAATGCGAAAGCATGAAAAGCAAATGAGATTATATATCCCAGTAGTCCATACCTTAAACGATGAGTGTTCGTCATTTGGTTTATATCTATCAGGGGGCCCAGCCAACGCATAAAACACTCTGTCTGTATAGTCCGGTCACAAGACCGAAACTCAAAGAAATTGACGGAGGCATGCGCAAGCGGTGGAACATGTGCTTTAGTTCGATACGACATGCACAACCTTATCAGTCCTTGATATATGAAAAAGAAAATATGTCCTTAACAGAACGATCCTTTTATGCATGTACTGCATGGCTGTCGTCAGCTCGTATCGTGAGATGTTTGATCTAGTTCTTTAATGAGCAAACCCTCATTTTTATGTTGCTGAGACATGCCGCCTAAGGAGAAATGGTCGAAGTGAGCCGGGGAGCCGAGTGACGTACCAATGCTACTACTTTACTCTGAGAGAGATGCATTCTTCTGCAATGCAATATTCATTTTTTTTTGTACCATAAACAATCTTAGAAGCAAGTTACTATATATATATATATATATATATTTTTTGAAAATAGCGAAGCCAATTCTCTGGGTTTATATCGACACTGGGTTGCGAAAGCATGAGAAGCAAATGAAATTAGATATCCTGCTAGTCTATGTCGTAACGATGAGTGTTCGCCATTGGTATATGCCGATAAGGGGATCAGAGGACGCGTAAAACACTCCATCTGGATAGTCCGGTCACAAGAGTGAAATTCAAACAAATTGACGACGACATGCAAATGCGGTGGAACATGTGCTTTACTTCGATACGAAGTGCACAACCTTATCAGCCCTTGACATACGAAAAAAAAACATGTCCTTAACGGAATGGTCATTCTATACAGGTACTACATGGCTGTCGTCAGCTCATGTCGTGAGGTGTTTGGTCCAGTCATTTATGAACAAAATTATTATTTTGTGTTACTGAGACATGTGCCTAAGGAGAAATGACAACATAAATGAGTCGGGAAGACGAGTGGCGTACTAGCGCTACTACTTGATGTACTTTCAGCAAGAATTTTACCATTGAAAGCCGACGTGATGAACTTTGACGTGTGAGCCTTTACTTCCCTATCGATCAACTCATTAACTACTAATATATGTTCTAGTTCTCTTTAACGACATAATATTTGACCGTCTTATGTAGTGCCTCCGGTCTAGAATGTAAGAATCTTTCATCCTACTAATGGTCTCTCTCTCTCTCTTTAGTAATACATGTAAAATACATTTAACGTGTCTATAACAAAAAAATTGTGAATTAAGACCCAGTGATTTGGGGAAAGGATTAAGGGGAGAGGTATTAATCAATAAAAAACATTTTCTTTTTACCATTTTGTTAAAATAGATATTTTGGTCATTTTCAATAACAAAGCTCAAGGACGGAAAGCAGAAGAAAGGAGAAAGCAATGGACCTTAACATAAAAATGTTGGGGGGGCATTGTAGTAAATTTAAGCAGATGGGGGAGGGGCTGACCAATGGTGTTTTGGTCCTGATAGTCTTTCTAACAGCTGTGACACGTGTGCACGGTCTCCTTTTTATAGCAAGGGCCGATTCTAACGTTTCACACAGACCAACTAATTATTACTCCAATTTTGGACTTTACCCAAACCCCATGTCTTTTTCCTTTTCTTTTCTCTCCTCTTCTCGGAAACCTACCTACATTTTCTTCCCCTTCTCGTATACATACGTATCAATATACTTTAATACTTACTTCTCTATTGTATCAAATCTCTACATTGCTAGTAATAAATAAATTTGCTAAT
This sequence comes from Iris pallida, assembly GCA_029216955.1. NCBI lineage: Eukaryota > Viridiplantae > Streptophyta > Magnoliopsida > Asparagales > Iridaceae > Iris > Iris pallida. The sequence goes on along the minus strand of JANAVB010031417.1, from coordinate 20,576,945 downwards.
ACTTGTCTTAATAAATAATCCAATGAGACACCTTTTTCCTGTGCCGTGTATTGTACCAAATTCTAACTAAATAAATATGCACATTAATTATAAAAAGATCAGACATACACTTTTTTTATTGTATTCTTAAACGATTTCAATTTAACATAACTGCCACAACTTTTGATAGGGCACAATATTTATTTTAGTTAAAAGGGTTATTTATACTAACCAACCCTATATTTTTTGTTTATAACAAGGGGTACTCATGATTTTAGAAAATTACACTAACCATCCCTTTTTTTTAAATAAAATAAAAATAGGGGTAGTTAGTGTTATAATTTTTTTATTTTTACCTTAAAGTAGAAGTATCCCGTGTAATAAACCAAAAAAGTAGGGATGGTCAGTGTAAATAGTTTAAAAGTAGAGGTACCATGTATTATAAATCAAAAATATAGGAATAGTTAGTGTAAATAACCCTAATTGAAATAATGCAGGATCACAGTTAACACCACGATTTAAATTCACTTACTATCGTAATGGACCAAACTTTATAAGAAGTTAACAATCTTCCATACTTTTTTCGATTGTGAGAATGGAGATGCACTCTATCATTGTTTTTAATTCAGGAGGGTGTGCTTAGTTTTTTACAAACTTTTAAATGAAGTAGGCAAGAGAATTGGAGATTTAGTTCAAACTTTGAGGCTAAATGATATATAATTTTAAATTTGGATGAGATACTTTATATACTTTAGGGTGTATAGTATTTTGTAATTTTTGTGAATGTATTGTTGATGATTTTTTGATCGTACTTGTATTTCTACTTACTTCAGTTCAATATGTGCTATAATCTTAATTATAACTTCATCTTATTTACTCAAAAAAAACATATGCAATGTCGGTAGCATACATCTAAAACTTCATGTGCAACACCATAACTGTCGGGATTAAATTGTGGGAGATATGAAAGAAAAAAAAATCAGTTCCTTAATGCCGTATGACTACGAAATCTTATAAATTTAGTACTACATTGATCAATGATAATAAAGTTGCACGGATAGTTGAGTTGCTAATGTGGAGATGCGCATTGTTTCGTTTCTCATGCAAGAAATCATTCCAATTGTAATTCTTCGTTGAAATATTCAAACATGCAACCATAGACGAAATCATATAGGGGAGTCGGGTGGAATCTAACCCACTCAATTTATTTATTTATATTAGTCAGCCCACACTTAGTCCATCCTATTCCACCTCTAATTTCTAGTTCCATTCTTGCATGCAACTACAATAACGTGATTCATGCAAATAGAATAAAAGATCAAGAAATTGAATTTAAGTTGTGCAGATTATTAATATAGGAACCTTTAATACTTACTTTCAAATTGTCATATCATACATTCATTGAATCATTTCCGCAAAATAATTAGCAACTATTTTTCTTAGAATCTATGGCTCTGAGAGAACTTTCAAGGAGACGAACACAACTCAAAATATTAACTACATAATTCTTCCATTCTTGATCCCATGGCATGCATGCAAGCACTAAATCTTTTTTCAGCAACGCTCTCATAAAACCCAGGCGAAAAAGTAGCACACTGTCGAGTGTCTTTAAAGTGCATGTCATGCTGTTCATTCGAAACTGTTCCTTTTACAGTATGTCAGCAGAAATTATGAAGAAAGCAAATAGCGCCAAGGAATACTTTTGTCACTATTTTGATGTATTTTTTAAGGGATATTTAATCTTAGGGTCTCATATATACATCATCGATATTAGGATTTGGTTCTAGAAATTGACCGATGATAAAGTTGGGATCTCGAAATTACTGTTTACGTAGGCTAATGAACAATATTTTGAGATCCAAATTATAACATCGGTCAATTTAGCCACCGAAATCATAATAACCATATATATGTGAGCCCCTAAAACTAAATAACCCTTTTTTTTTAATCTATTCTACTATATAATGTGAAAAGTATGATTCACTATAAATTTTTTATCCAAAAATACCCTTCAATATATCCATCTATTCTACTATATAATGTGAAAATTAGGCCACTATGTCTAGCTATTCTACTATATAATGTGAAAATAGGCTTCACCGTACAAATTTTCTTTTAAAAAATATCCTTCAATATATCTATACTAATTAAAAAGAATAGATGTAATAAACTCCACCAACAACCATTTAAAAGATGCATTCTGGAAGAATTAATGTTCTATGAAAATCGAAGGGTTCATGCTACTTTCTAGGTCTTTTAAGTTGTTACTACGAAATTCGAAGGCTTGAATCCATAACCTATATAATAAAAGCAGCAGAGTTAAACCAACTCATTAACATCATAAACTCCAAGTGTATTTTGATCTTTCTAGCTATATGAATAATAAATGCGTTCTATATAATGTGAAAAGTAGACTTCACCATAAATTTTTTTCGAAAATACCCTTCAATATATCTATCTATTCTACTATATAATGTGAAAAGTAGGCTTCACCGTATTTTTTTTTTCCAAAAATACCCTTCAATATATATATAATAATTAAAAAGGATAGATACAATAAATTCCACCAACAACCAATTAATATATGCATTCTGGAAGAATTATTTTACGGAAATCGAATGATTCATGCTATTTGCTAAATCTTTTAAGTTATTACCACGAAATTTGAAGGGTTGAACCCATGACCTATATAACTAAAAATAGCATAGATAAACCAACTAATCAATATAATCCGCTCAAAGTGTCTTTTAATATGTTCCAAATTATAATATACAAATAATAAATACGTGTAGTGTATGTGCATATATACTATAGTAGGATTATAGTAACACATTCGTCAAAGCAAATTTATATATCATGCCACTAAGGAACAATGTGTCTTGTTTACAACGACGTTGGAGAGTTAAATACACGGGTTAGGTGAATTGGGATCTTAAAGACAAATGCTGCAATTATATATACTTTCACATTCATCCATCAGATTCAATTTTATCGGGTACCATGTGATTCTTTCATTTATAACATTTTCATTAGAGAAAGAAAGAAAATCAGAGTTAAATACAGAGGGTGCGTTTGATTGTAAGATGGAAAAGATATAGAAAAGAAATTAATTTCAGGGAATTATTTTTTTAGGAAATTTTTTTTTATAGAATTTTAAAAAAATTTCGTGGAAAACTTAATTTGGGTGTTTGATTGTCATTATTTTTATTATTCTGTTTAGCAGACATACTTATTTAGCAGGTTATACCTGCTGTTTGGAAGCCAGTCAGTTGCTATTCAATTTAATTTACAAATTTCACTTCAGCCTGCATCTTCACATGCAACTACGAGGCCAATAGGCCAATGGTTGCATAGTACTAAATTTTAAAAGAGAGAGTTATAGCTTGCAATCATATTGAGAAACTCTTATCACCTAATTTGGAACAACCTTATAGTTAACAATATATATGTAGTAACATATAATTGTCTTGTCGTGAATTATTTGCATTAATAATAACAATTTAAGCTTCATCCTAAACTTTTGGAATCGACTTAATGCCCTCAATAGCAATAAAAAAAACTATTTTTTTTTACTACTTCAATCACAAGCACATCATTCATAATTTTACAAGTCTATGTAACTTTTACCAAGTATCCAACAAAAATAATTGTGTTATTTAGTTTTAGGATCTCGTATAATATTCAAAATTCGTGTTGAGGTCTCTTAATATGGTCCAAAATGGAAACATAAACTTAAATTTTGAATTGATTTATGGAGACATAAACGTCTCTAAAATTAAATACAAAATTTGAATTTATGGAGGCAAAAAATATATATATAACAGTCAATCCAAGTAAACCGTCACGACAAAATCCAAATTCTCTTATAGACAATATAAAAAAACTAAACATAAAATTTGAATATTATACGAGATTTTAAAACTAAATAATACAACCATCCGAAGGGGCCATAAATCTGAGATAAAGACTATCCATCAGGACCATCACTAAACACTTTCTCTGTCCCGTCTCATTATCATAAATTGTCCCTGCTCTTCCTATTTATTCCACGTGTTTTCTTACACAATATTGCTGATGTGACATCATTGTGAGGTGTTAATATGATGTGTGGGCTTTATGGGCTATTTTCCAAAATATTGCAAAGCTTTGGTTGATAAACCTAAACATATTGGTTGCAAAGGAAACCTAAGGGTCTGCCTGGATCGAGGGTTAAGAAAATTAAGTGAGAAAAAATAAAATTATATTTAATTTGAGGGTGAAGATTTAAAAGGAAGGGTTATGAAGGGTTAAGTAATGGTTTGTTTAATCCATTTTTTAACCCCCTAAATATGAGGATTAACGAGAGGGATAGAGAGGTTTTGTTTAAAAAGACATACATATCTCTTATTTGTCCTATAAAATTTTATGACCTTTTTTTTTTTCTATTTTTTCTTGCTTTCAACATGTTGCTCCGTAGTTTCTTTATTAATGAATATTTTTTGACAAGTTCTAATTAAATTTCAATCAAATTTAATTTTATTACATATATAATATGGATATTTTAGTAACTATAATATTTTTATTAATCATCCTCTCACTCAAAATCTTTATATCCAAGCAAGAATTATTAAACGCACCCCACTTAACTCTCCTACGATCCCAAAAAAGTTATATATATTGACTATACTTTTCCTCACTTAACAGCACTTAACTTTGTTTTTTTTTTTTTTCCCTTCAATCCAATCATACCCTAAACATTTTGACCCAAACTAGTCAGTTAGTCCTGGTTTCTTGCAAAGTACATGTTTCTCATTTACCAATGTAGATTGAATTGGACTCAAATTTTGCGATAGAGATGATATTAATTATGCAACATGAACCAATTATATTTAGTTTGGACCTCCAGGTTTGATTTGATACCTTCAGAAGTTTTGTGATGGAGTAGTTAATAGTTATAACTTTGTTTTTCGAACTCAAAAAGAAAAGAAAAACTTTATTTTCACTAATGTAGCACGAGGCTTACGTTAATACAAAATTTGAAAAATATCATAGGATGCATGTAGCTCTATCCCCTAGCACATGGAACGGCACCCCATCCTCATCCTCAGTAGAAATGTAGTGTAGAAGAAGTTACTGTTTGCTTAAATTCTAGGATGAGCCAAACCCTCGTCAACACCACCTATTTAAAACCTACTTCTTGATTTTGTAGGTATTATCATTCCTCTACTCTACTGGTCTCCTAAACTTGTTTATAACAATTTAATCAGTCGCACAAAAATACACACAGACAGGTTAAAGAGGGTTGGATTATAAAAAAGGAAGAGTGCACTTCAAACACACTAATCACTAATCTATCCTAACCCTAAAAATATATATACATATATAGAATAGAGAGGGAGATCCCATCTCTCAAGAGTAATTAATTAGTGATCAAAGAAATTAAAAGCTTCAAAATTTAGTTTTGGCATTCCCATGCATGCATGCGCTGGTCATGTGCAGCATGCATCCAGAACATCCGCCACAGCTTCTGTGTCGCCAGAATCCTCGCTGCGCAACCAACCGTGTCTCCCCGGACCACCTCCACCTCCCCCTCCCCTCCCACTTGTGCATGTCTCGACGATTTTAATTAGTTACTCCCGGCAAGTTTAATTAAACTAACTAACTAATTAATTAGTTAATTAATTGTCCTCCGCGCATTCATTCATTTCGTCCGGACTCATCTCTTGACAGTGCATGCATGCGAGGTGCTGCTTGCTAGCTAGCTGTGTCAGTCCCTCCGCGCGCTCGCTCGCTCTGCCCCGTCCTGTACAGAAATTATTGTATGGGCCGGGTTGCAGTGCACCCAGGGGTGAGGGTTCGGTTTATTCCGTTTCAACCGAACCGAATTAGCCAAAATCGAATAAACTAGAATTCTAAAAGTTTAAAACCGAAACCGAACCTAATTAGCCAAAATCGAAACCGAACCAAACCGAATAATGAATTCGGTTTATCGGCTTATTCGGTTTGTTCGGTAGGACCCAAAGTTCGGATAATGGTTAAATTATATTAAAAATTATAATTTTTATACACACATTTTTTGAATTTCAAAGTTACACACAAAATTGAACTAGTTAAATTATTAAAGTTGTAACCCAAAACACACAGATAGAATTATTGTTTTCAAAATATGCACATTTTAAAATTGAGGGTATTTATATAATTGTATGATTCTTATTCGACTTTCGGTTTTGGACGGAATCCAAAATCGAAACCGAATAAAAAAATTTTGTATTTTGAAAACCGAAATCGAACTGAAATGTTTTGAAACTGAACCGAATCTCTTATTCGGTTCGGTTCGGTTCGATTTTCGGTCCAAAACCGAATAATGCTCACCCCTAAGTGCACCCGATCCCTTCTCAACCGTTGGATTGTCCAGAAATGTGTACATATACACATCCCTATGGTAATCCAACGATTGGCATGAAAAGAATGCAGTGCATCCGGCACACTCAATAATTCCTCCTGTGCTGTCGTGGTCTCAATTGTTTGCTCCGGCATATGAGATCTACACGATCGCAGCGATCTGATAGGAAAACCTTTTGCTTAAGTTTCAAGTGGTTGGTTGATTTTTATTGTTGTAATTTGAACTATGAGAGAATACTGGACCACAGCCTTCTTTGTTTTGATTCTTGAACGTGAGGCTAATAGGCTTTAGGCGACTGATCATGCATGAGTATAAGCATAGTGACATTATAGTTTTCTTTATCGAAGAAAGTATTGAAATATTAAACAATAAAGGCAGCACTGACCTTCAATCTCTCACCATTAATGGCGATCTAACAGAGAGAAGTGATTGTTTCCGCCAAAACATAAAAGAATAAACAAAGACCACGATTAAAGATATGAGCTATATCAAATTAGCCAAGAACATAACAATGTGTTACTATTTTCGAGACAGATCTATATGAAAAAACCATCAGAAAGAGAGATCTCACACAAATAAATTTGTTTTTTCTGTTCTAAATCAGAAGTTGTAAACAAGACTTCAGAGAGTTCTAACACAAACAAGTTTGCTCTCCAAAGAATTCGAATCCAACGAAAGACAACTGTTACTTTTTTTTAAATTACAAAATGACATAATAGAATTCTCGTTCTTCTTTCCAATCGCAGTTGCAGACAGAAAAAACAGATTACAAGATGCAGAAAATAAGTGGAAGAAGAAGAAGAAGAAGAAGAAGAAGAAGAAGAAGAAGAAGAAGAAACAATTCTTGCTGAGGTGATGAAGATTACCGTTGCTCAAAGCAATATTCGTCCCCACGTAATCTGCTCCCAAGAACTTCTGTAAGGCTCGTTGCCACCTCCTGTCTGGACTCGCACGAACTCCTCTGGACTCCAATGGTGGCAACCCTCTTAGTCTCTCAATTTCGAATTAAGTCCTCAAAGAAGGCACCAAGAAAATATTTAGAGTAGGGAGATAATCATAACCCTAATCTTGGCCGTCAACTGATTACGAAAAATATGATCTACTTTAATTCAAATCCCACATAAAATGGATATGAATAATTGACACAATTTTTCTTATGAATTTTTCCATGAGAGCATGACAATTAAAAAGCATTAATGCTTTCCTTGATGAGTTAATCATTTTTTCTCATAGAAAACACTCTCATATGAGCCCTACTACACCCCACGCGCACACCTCAACTCGAGCAAAGCTTTATAGTATACCCACTTGGTGGTGTATCCAATGTGGGACTATTCTTTCTAGTCCAAAGGCAAAAAACACAATATAACGTCCCAGTCCCAAAATATATACATAGGACCAAGTACATGAACATGCCAGCTGCACATGTACGAAGCATACTCCAATATATGTAATCCTCGTATACGCACATAAGCTGTAAATAAAATAATCACAGGCCAGAATAATATAATCTAATCTCATCATAGCTCAACACAAAAGATAATAGAGTCCAGATAATAAATAAGTGTATCAAAAGATAGCCGGGTGGATATACCCACTCCAAACATCTATGAAAATAGTCTCATAAGATTGGAGTCCAACGTCCTCCGCAAATAGAAAGAAAAGAGATGCAAAAATATCCACTAATGTCTCAATAAATGAATCATTTAGAAATCCGCAGGAGAAGCCTCGTCATCAATATAGGATGGATCCAGTGTCGCTCCGTACTCCTGCTGAAACTCGTCTAACCCTGGAGAGATAACCAGGTCCTCAGCAGGATATAACAAGATACAAGAAAATACCATGCCATATAAACTGTGATAATAAATAGAAAATAAAGTGATGCATGCAATATGGTACCTAACCATTCTACTGTGAATATGCAGTTGAGATACAATCATTCGACGCATGAGCCCTGACTGAATATAGAATCCGGTATAGTCCCCTCTTGGGCACCAGTGACCAAGCGCATAACGTTCAAAAACGTCAGTGGCCAACCTGAGAGGATAATCATACCCATATTTCTAGCGGAGCTTCCGGGTTACAGGGGTAGTGTAATCTAAGCCTATACGTCAGGTATTGTTCTCCCCACCCAATGCCTAGTCTCATCATCTCCATGACTGATATGAACCTCTAGTAACCACCAACTCTTCTAACATGTAATTCTATTGGCAGTTACTCATATCCATTGCACGCTCCATACGTATCGGTGGCCAGGCGACTACGCGGGTACGTATCCTACATGTGACTCACAATACGTGGTAAAGCAAGTGTCAAGGCCGTACGAGATATGTAGCGCCCCGCTTTCGATAGGCGACGGAACTTCATAATATGCTAGCGCCGAGTCAGATCGGCCGGGAACTCAGATGGCCATCTGACTCGATCGCTAAGCTTGGTAAACGTTAACGCCTTGCGGCATCGATTCAATTCGATTTGGACGGAAGATACGAGAATCGATCCAACTAATGGAACGACTTCTGTTGGAACAAGTCCTAGATGCAGCGGGCTGCGTCTCGGCGCGCGAGCTCTCTATAAGAGTCCCTTCGACGGGACCGGACCGCTATATGGTTTTCTTGGAGCTTTGCCGCTTGGCTTGATTGAAGTGCTTTCGCGTCGTTTTCATGGATGCAATTACAAATTTCGATACAAGGGGAAAAGAAGGAAATCTAACCAAGTGTTGATGCATTGCAGGAGCTCGCGTAACTAAGGATTGACGTTGCGTAGCGCTTCGACGACCTGCACAAAGCAAAGTGATCGGTGGGTGATTCGGCCCCTTCTTTTCTACTCTGTCCCGCAAACTTATTCCTTGCTTCGAATTCATTCAAATCGAACGATGCCAAGTTAATTGCATGCCAATCCACTAAGTCCAAGAACTCGGGAAAATGTATCGATTTAGAGAAATTTACTCTGAAAATACAAGTCTATCACATAAACCAGAAAGTTTAAGGTTCTAGTAAAAAGATAGACTATTTTACGTGCTGCAAAATATTATGAAACGTCGATCGTGGGTTATGATGCCTCGGACAATTTGGTGCCTACGGGACGCTAAATCGGAGTACGGCTTGGGGAAAATGAAACGTTGCATGAGTTGGGGTTAATGATAATGTCGTTCTATACTGTCCGCGCTATACAAAACTGGTTGCATATATAAACTGTTCACGCATTGGCATGGTCATGGACAGCTTGTGCACAAGTTGATATTTTCCTCGAATCGATATCCGGGGCATCGGAATCGACTCGACCTAGGAGGAATGAATAATCGTGCTTCGGCACTGATGCATTGCGGGACCGTCAGTCAGGCTTGCAACCTAGACTGAGCGGGCCGAAATGCCGTTGAGATAGTCCCACGTGATGTGTAACATCAATGACCGCATATAAGATAGTAGCATGCTCACCTATTGTCTTATGCAGGGTAAATATTATCTCTGTTTTCATGCAGGGACGAACACGGCCGTGGTAAGAAATATGATAAACTGCTATGTTTCACTGTATGCTTTATTACGCAAAGATGGCTATCGAATATGAACTGAATTCATTTAGTTCTAATAGAAAGACAACTCTAAAGCATGCCTACCCTAACAATCAGAGTCGGTTTAGACGAGTGGGTTCGTCTCGTCCACTTAGCAAGTGTGCTAATCCCATTCCCCCAATTTCCCCAGGTGCGACGGGCGCGCCCAACTAAACTGGAGCTGAAGTGCGGAGAGGCGTTTTGAAGCTCTTCCTATACTGAAGTATTTTGAAGCCAATTCAAGTCGACGGCTTATGTATAAAGGGGCGAATGTATGGAACGGCAAGCGTTAGTTCAGGCAACTTGTCGAATGTATCTTCTTTCTGTTTTCAATCAATGTAGCCGCAACGGCATCCAATGTAAATTACGACTTGCACTTCGTTGCAAGCTATGAATGAAAAGCATTTCTATCTTCCTATACTGCGTCTTATATTCTGATGTGAATTGTGAAGTTTCGACTTGGCGTATTAATATCAAAATTTAACGATAACCATTTGAGAACTTGTCATCTTGCCTTGCACGAGCGCAACTCCAGGCTCGTGCGGCATCACGCCTTAGCGAGGACGATCGAATCGGCAAAGTAACACCGGGGACGAACGGTTTGTCGACTCGGGACGTGACAAATTGGTATCAGAGCACAGTTATGTTTCCTCGGATTTTCGAAAGATGTTTCATTATTGGAATGTCCGTTGCGATGGCTCGATTGAATGCTTGTCGGCATGTTGCGTGAAATAAGAGTTCCATACAGGTAAGCCCGTAGATATTTTTGAAAAATACTAACGGGTTTACTCTGTTTTGTAGGAATGACTAAGAAAAGGAACAATCCTGCCCCAACCCAAACTGTAGATAGTACGTCGAGCACAAAAAGCACCGAGCCTAGCGAGACGACTATGCAAAAGATGCTACAGTTGATGGAGCTGCAGCAGCAGCAGCTTCAGACACAATTCAAAGCCCAATTCGAAGCGCAACAAAGACAGATGAATGCCCTGACTCAGATAGTCAGCAGAATGGCGGGCAACATGAAGACGACGGACGAAGGGCCCGAGGGAAACCAAGGCAACCAAGAAGAAAACGAGGAAGAAGAGACTCAACCGCAAATGATAGATTCTTCTTCCTTGTTCAAGGCAAAGGAGTTCCGCAAGATGAATCCACCGAAGTTCAACGGCCGAGCGGAGCCCGATGTAATCGTAGGATGGCTCGCGGAGATGGAGGACCTGTTTAATCTGCTTAGCATTGAAGGGTCCCAGCGGGTAACTTGTGCGGCGTTACAGCTGCAACTGAGGGCGTACGACTGGTGGGCCGCTAAAAAGCAGGAGATCTATGAAGCCGATACAGACGCCACGATCTCCTGGAAAATATTCAAGGAAGACTTCCTCGAACAATACGTTCCTCGTGCCGTCCGTCAACAAAAAGAAGACGAGTTCATGACGCTGCGACAGGGAAATATGTCTGTCGACGATTATGATTCGAGCTTCTCAAAGCTGGCGAAGTTTGCCGGCGCCTTTCTGCCCAACAAGGAAGCCTGGTGTGAACGCTTCCAACAGGGCCTAAATGACGAACTGCGAAGGGACGTCGTGAATCAAAGGTGCCAAACATACCGTGAATCCTATAATGCCGCTCTTAATAGTGAACGCATCTTTGGCCATATGTCGAGTAGAGGCATCCGTAACCACTTCAACAAGCGTCCTAACGACGCCGGCGCCGGGGGATCGGGAATAACAAAGCGTCCGAACAGGTTGGATGACCGAGGCCATGGCAGTCAGCACTGCACCAGGTGCGGTAGGCGTGGGCACCGAACCGTCGACTGCGTCACGAGATCTTGCTATAAATGTGGCGAGGTAGGCCATATAGTTACATATTGTCCGCACAAAGGTCCGAATCAACACAACCCACCGAGGAACGTCCCGAACCCGCATAAAGCGCCGATATTGCAAGGCGCAAATGCGGTGCCCGTCAACCAGCAGAACCAACGCCACGGAGCTCAAGGCCGAGTTTATGCCTTAACTCGGGACGAGGCGTACGCGTCCGATACTGTTGTAACAGGTATATTACTCTACAAAAGTATACCTGCACGAGTCCTATTCGATTCGGGTGCGACGCATAGCTTTATATCTGCTGATTTTGCGAAAGAAAATAAAATAACCATGCAATCACTAGATATAAATATTAGCGTTAGCACTCCGTCGGGAGTTGATATGTCTGCGAACTTTATTTGTAGGGATGGCCACATTTGCGTCGGGGGAAGATATCTATCCTTGGATGCCGTCGTGCTAGACATAAAAGATTACGACATAATCCTGGGCATGGATTGGTTGGGCGCTTGTCGTGCAACGATCGAGTGCGCGGAGAAGAGAGTGGTGTTTCGCCTTCCTGGCGAGACAGAGTTCTCATATTCGTGCGGTATGGCCTCGAAGACGGCGATGATGGTGTCGGCAATCTCGGCAAGGCGTATGCTGCGTTCCGGCTGTGCGGGATACTTGGCATCAGTTCGAGACACGCGGACGGATAATACAAACACAATGCAGACTGATGTTGTGGCAGATTTTCCGGACGTCTTTCCTGACGAGATGCCCGGGATGCCGCCGGATCGAGAAATTGAATTCAGCATCGACACCTTTCCGGATACGCGGCCGATATCAAAGGCGCCTTACCGAATGGCTCCAGCAGAACTGAAGGAGCTGAAGGTGCAATTACAAGAGTTGCTAGACCGCGGATTTATTCGCCCTAGCGTCTCTCCGTGGGGAGCTCCCGTACTGTTCGTGAAGAAGAAAGATGGGTCGTTGCGGCTATGCATCGACTATCGGGAACTCAACAAGGCGACCGTGCGGAACAAGTATCCTTTGCCGCGAATCGACGACTTGTTTGACCAACTGCAAGGTGCGGCGATATTTTCAAAAATCGATCTTCGTTCAGGCTATCATCTGTTGAAGATCAAGTCCGACGACATATCGAAGTCTGCCTTCCGCACTCGATATGGTCATTACGAATTCCTCGTCATGCCGTTCGGTTTGACGAATGCCCCTGCCGCTTTCATGGATCTGATGAACCGAGTCTTCCGACCTCAAATAGATAAATTTGTAGTCGTATTCATCGACGATATCCTTGTCTACTCAAAGAATCGGGAAGAGCACGCGGAACATTTGAAGACGGTACTGCAGATTCTGCGTGAAAACAAATTGTACGCCAAGCAGAGTAAGTGCGAGTTCTGGATGAGTAGCGTGACATTCCTTGGGCACGTAATCTCTGCCGAAGGTGTCGCGGTGGACCCAAAGAAGATTGATGCGGTGGTGGATTGGAAACGACCTGCCTCGGCTAGCGACATTCGGAGCTTCCTGGGCTTAGCGGGCTACTATCGTAGATTCGTGCGAAGCTTCTCAAAACTAGCGTCGCCTCTGACTCGCCTCACCCAGAAGGGAGTAGTATTCGAATGGAGCGACGACTGTGAATCCAGCTTTCAAGAGTTGAAGCAACGGCTCGTCTCAGCTCCAATCCTTGCACTTTCAGACGGTCCCGAAGGCTTTCAGATATTCAGCGACGCGTCAGAAACTGGCCTCGGGTGCGTACTCATGCAGAGAGACAAAGTCATCTCCTACGCTTCACGGCAGTTGAAGCAGCACGAGAAAAATTACCCGACGCACGACTTAGAATTGGCGGCGATCGTCTTTGCATTGAAGTTATGGCGGCACTATCTCTATGGTGTAGCATGCAGAATCTACACAGATCATAAAAGCCTGAAGTACTTGTTCACGCAATGGGAACTCAACCTACGACAGCGACGATGGCTCGAACTCATAAAAGATTACGAGCTAACGATCGAGTACACGCCGGGCAAGGGAAACGTGGTGGCCGACGCACTCAGCAGAATGTTTATGGGAACACTGGCCATAAACAAGGAGATAAAGCGAGACCTTGAAGCGATGGATATCGAACTCGGAATTGAGTATCGACACCTGCACCTAGTTCAACTGAAGTTAGGATCGAGCCTGCTTAGCAAGATAAAGACCGCACAGGAGGACGACTCATTCCTGAAGAAGATGCGCGAGCTGATTTCAACGGGAAGGGCGACTGACTTTGCGGAAGACGGAGACGGGACGATGCGACTAAAGGAAAGGCTCTGCATTCCTGAAACTGCCGAACTCAGAAAAGAAATTCTGACGGAGGCGCATTATGCGAAGTACTCGTTACATCCTGGGAGCACCAAGATGTACAAGGACTTGCGCACAAATTTTTGGTGGCACGGCATGAAGAAAGACGTGGCTACGTTCGTATCGCAATGCATGGCGTGTCAGCAGGTGAAGGCGGAACACCAGAGGCCCGGCGGAGAGCTGCAGAACATCCCCATTCCCGAGTGGAAGTGGGACAATATCTCGATGGATTTCATTGTGGGATTTCCGAAGACGTCGCAGGGGAATGACGCAATTTGGGTCATTGTTGATAGATTGACCAAGTCGGCTCACTTTATCGCAATTAAAGTAGGATGGAGCGTCGATCGGTTAGCGCAAATCTACGTCGATGAGATTGTTCGACTGCACGGGGTGCCGGCCTCAATAATTTCGGACAGAGACGGGCGATTCCTATCGCGTTTCTGGACGAGCCTCCAAGCGGCGATGGGAACCAAACTGAACTTTAGTTCGGCGTACCATCCCCAAACAGACGGACAGACGGAGAGGGTGAATCAAATCCTAGAAGACATGCTGCGTCTGTGTGCGATCGACCTAAAGACTAGTTGGGATACGCATTTGCCGCTTGCGGAGTTTGCGTATAACAACAGTTATCAGTCGAGTATTCGGATGGCTCCATACGAAGCGCTCTACGGGAGGAAGTACCGTTCGCCGATATGCTGGGATGACGTCGGAGAGCGACAAGTGCTGGGACCGGAACTAGTGGAGCAGGCCGTCAAAAAGGTCCGCTTGATCCGAGATAGACTCCGCATCGCGCAAAGTCGACAAAAGAGCTACGCAGATCTTCGTCGATGACCACTAGAGTTCTTGGCCGGGGACCATGTGTTTCTGAAAGTAACGCCCATGCGCGGAGTGATGCGGTTCGGCGTTAAAGGCAAATTGAGCCCGAGATTTGTAGGCCCCTTCGAGATCATTGAGCGAGTTGCGACTGTTGCTTATCGGATCGCACTACCTCCTGCCTTAGCCGATGTGCACGATGTTTTCCACGTTTCACAACTTCGAAAATACGTGCACGATCCAAGTCATGTGGTTAGCTTCGATCAGTTGGAGCTACGTACTGACTTGTCTTACTCGGAGGAGCCTATTCAAATTTTGGACCGCAAGGAAAAGGTGCTACGAAATCGGTCGATGTCCTTGGTCCGCGTGCTTTGGCGGAACCATACAGTCGAGGAGTCGACGTGGGAGATGGAGGCGGAGATGAAGGAGAAGTACCCTGCGTTGTTCGTCTAAATTAAGGTCCGACCCTTGTTCTTAAGTTTCGGGACGAAACTTTTTCTTAGTGGTATATTATGTAGCGCCCCGCTTTCGATAGGCGACGGAACTTCATAATATGCTAGCGCCGAGTCAGATCGGTCGGGAACTCAGATGGCCATCTGACTCGATCGCTAAGCTTGGTAAACGTTAACGTCTTGCGGCATCGATTCAATTCGATTTGGACGGAAGATACGAGAATCGATCCAACTAATGGAACGACTTCTGTTGGAACAAGTCCTAGATGCAGCGGGCTGCGTCTCGGCGCGCGAGCTCTCTATAAGAGTCCCTTCGACGGGACCGGACCGCTGTATGGTTTTCTTGGAGCTTTGCCGCTTGGCTTGATTGAAGTGCTTTCGCGTCGTTTTCATGGATGCAATTACAAATTTCGATGCAAGGGGAAAAGAAGGAAATCTAACCAAGTGTTGATGCATTGCAGGAGCTCGCGTAACTAAGGATTGACGTTGCGTAGCGCTTCGACGACCTGCACAAAGCAAAGTGATCGGTGGGTGATTCGGCCCCTTCTTTTCTACTCTGTCCCGCAAACTTATTCCTTGCTTCGAATTCATTCAAATCGAACGATGCCAAGTTAATTGCATGCCAATCCACTAAGTCCAAGAACTCGGGAAAACGTATCGATTTAGAGAAATTTACTCTGAAAATACAAGTCTATCACATAAACCAGAAAGTTTAAGGTTCTAGTAAAAAGATAGACTATTTTACGTGCTGCAAAATATTATGAAACGTCGATCGTGGGTTATGATGCCTCGGACAATTTGGTGCCTACGGGACGCTAAATCGGAGTACGGCTTGGGGAAAATGAAACGTTGCATGAGTTGGGGGAAATGATAGTGTCGTTCTATACTGTCCGCGCTATACAAAACTGGTTGCATATATAAACTGTTCACGCATTGGCATGGTCATGGACAGCTTGTGCACAAGTTGATATTTTCCTCGAATCGATATCCGGGGCATCGGAATCGACTCGACCTAGGAGGAATGAATAATCGTGCTTCGGCACTGATGCATTACGGGACCGTCAGTCAGGCTTGCAACCTAGACTGAGCGGGCCGAAATGCCGTTGAGATAGTCCCACGTGATGTGTAACATCAATGACCACATATAAGATAGTAGCATGCTCACCTATTGTCTTATGCAGGGTAAATATTATCTCTGTTTTCATGCAGGGACGAGCACGGCCGTGGTAAGAAATATGATAAACTGCTATGTTTCACTGTATGCTTTATTACGCAAAGATGGCTATCGAATATGAACTGAATTCATTTAGTTCTAATAGAAAGACAACTCTAAAGCATGCCTACCTAACAATCAGAGTCGGTTTAGACGAGTGGGTTCGTCTCGTCCACTTAGCAAGTGTGCTAATCCCATTCCCCCAATTTCCCCAGGTGCGACGGGCGCGCCCAACTAAACTGGAGCTAAAGTGCGGAGAGGCGTTTTGAAGCTCTTCCTATACTGAAGTATTTTGAAGCCAATTCAAGTCGACGGCTTATGTATAAAGGGGCGAATATATGGGACGGCAAGCGTTAGTTCAGGCAACTTATCGAATGTATCTTCTTTCTGTTTTCAATCAATGTAGCCGCAACGGCATCCAATGTAAATTACGACTTGCACTTCGTTGCAAGCTATGAATGAAAAGCATTTCTATCTTCCTATACTGCGTCTTATATTCTGATGTGAATTGTGAAGTTTCGACTTGGCGTATTAATATCAAAATTTAACGATAACCATTTGAGAACTTGTCATCTTGCCTTGCACGAGCGCAACTCCAGGCTCGTGCGGCATCACGCCTTAGCGAGGACGATCGAATCGGCAAAGTAACACCGGGGACGAACGGTTTGTCGACTCGGGGCGTGACAAGATATACCAATACCTCATCAACAATGGGTGGTCACTATACTAAGTCAATGCAAGAGAAATAAATAAAAACAAGAAAACGACCGATAGAGTCGCTTGGACCCAAGTGTGACCTGTACGCACAGTTTTATAATATCAACAAATAAGAAATGCTGAAAATAACAACTAAAAATAAGAATATAATAACCACAGAGTAAGGTGGCAAGGTATCTTGCCTGATGGTGCGAAGGTGGCAAGTCCAAGAATCACAATGTCAGCAAAAGAAATGTCACAATCTCCAAACAACTCTGGATGATGAAACAAACATCAAGAACGTGTTCGGAATAAGTGATATATCTAGGAAATGCCTGTCCAAAAGTCAAATTCTGGAACAGGAACAAAATCATAATTTTGGATTAAAACGATGTCCGTCGTTGGACCCGTTTTGCACCGAAATGTGTGCCAATGTCTACGGTCTCTAAAGTCGTCAAACTATATGTCTACAGATCCGGTTTGAGGAGACGAACCCAACGGTATGTCCAATTTTGGATTCCGATGAGCCATGCACAAAATCATCCGTTGGATCGGATCGCGGGCCAGCCAAATTGGCGTTCCGATCAACCTTCTCAGAATCTGACCAAACTTAGTATACGGGACCAGAAAATCGATACGGTCCTGTTGGCATAAGTTTCG
This sequence comes from Iris pallida, assembly GCA_029216955.1. Taxonomy (NCBI): domain Eukaryota; kingdom Viridiplantae; phylum Streptophyta; class Magnoliopsida; order Asparagales; family Iridaceae; genus Iris; species Iris pallida. Next base: position 20,559,058 of record JANAVB010031417.1, on the reverse strand, counting down.
CGTCGATCTGACGAACGTGCACGAAGTTATGACCAAGTTTGCAAAACGTCAATACGGGGGGTATCTCGACGGATACGCACTGATTTCGTCGCACACGCACAACGAAATCGAGTTCCTTCAGTTCCCACACGTCAGCAACATCCATACGCGCCTTTCGATGTGTATAGTGTGCGACCATGTCGCCCGATTTGTCGGGACGCACGCCGTATCGGAAAGTTTTTAATAAAATTTTCACAGTTAAAAGTGGTTTTTCTCGAACTTTAACATCAGATATTTTCGTAGACAGTGAGTTATAAATTAATCTAAAAGAAGGGGTCGATAGTCCTATAAGTGTTCTAAAACTCTGTTCAGAAACTATCCAGAAATACTAGTAAACTGCTCACAATCCTACTCGAAAAAGGGGTCCTTCACTGGTCGTATGCTCTGCCTTTGGGGCAGTTTTCTCGACGACTTCGCGTCGATTTAACGATCAATCAAGGGGGTATGTCGAATTCCCTTTGGAGGGTTTCGAAGGGGGATGCATAGGGTTTCCAGAACTAGTTACAAAATCGAAATCGATTCATTATATAAGAAGAATTCAGATCGAGAACTATGGTACCAGGCGTGCGCGAACACAGAACGTGGCTGTGTATGCGGTCGGGTTTGGGCTGTCGTCCGGTGGTGCGACGGCTTCCAACGGCATGCAGACGGCCGAGGCGAGGTGCGGGGGTGTCTGCGTCGTTCTGGAGTCGAAGATCGGGATTGGGGACGAGTGTAGATGAATAATTTTTGTGAAGAACCCTAGTTGCGCATGTTAATATAGGATGTTTAAATCCTTCTTGGATTCGGATTCGATTCCTATTACACACAAGAATGGGCCGATATGAAGAGGAGAAGGATTAGGATGAGGAGAGGATGAATAGGCTTAAGATTTGATTCAATCAAATCTTCAAAATCGTTTTGTTCGCGGGAAGGAAGGAATGAGGGGGTCGGGCTATTTGCGTTACTGTTCACTTCGTGAACAGTGCGTTACTGTTAACTAAAACTTATATATATATTTTTTTTCTCTTTACTTATATATATATACTCTTATATATTTGTATACTTATATAGTAATACTTACATTCATAAGCCATTAAAATACAAGAAAATCCTAAAATAAATTATAAACTTAATTATATCCTTATGAGTATTTTTTTTTTTTTTGAAAAATATTTTGAAGCAAGTAATATAGAATATTATTGTCTTGCAATACATACTATATAAGATCAAGTACTTATGAATATCAAAATTACTAAATAAAATATAAAAATTTCTATATAGAAATAGGGGGTTTTACACATAAACATGTGTATTTGTCAGTAAACATTTTTTAAACTAACAAAGATATTAATAAACTATATAAATGATAAATAATTCTAAACATCGAATTATCAAGGAGTTGTTGGAAATAACTATTTTATAAAAAGAATAATGATATTCGTTCCTCTAAATTGTCCCTCCAAATTATCCTTTCTTATGTGGCAGCTGATGTGACATGTTGATGTAACAACTGACATGACACAATTTAAAATTAACATCAAAATTAAAATTATTATTAACATTAATATTAGCATTAACATTAAAATGAATATTAACGTTAACATTAAAAATAATATTAATATTAACATTAACATTAATATTAATATTAACATAAAATTTTTTGGGTAATTATTATTTTTTGCTTAAAATTTATCATATCATATGACACATAATATTATTTAACATGATATGTCAGCTGCCACATAAGGAAGAATGATTTAGACAATTTAGAGGTATGAACAACATTATTCTTATAAAATTGTGTTATACATACAGCAAAAGTTTCCATGTGCTTTCTTTAACACTGACAAACTTGTGCCTTCTGCTGCCAAATTATTTCTAAAATTGTACATGAGATAATTACTATCTAAAACATATATAAACATCCACTTTATTTTTTCTTTTTTTCTCGGGATCAAAAACAAAAACAATGAACCAAATAAAATTAAAAAATATCAAATCAAAGTTGAGAAAATATATACAACCCCAAATGAAGCGAGCATATTGTGCTTATCTATTAGTATAACCATATCCATTCGTAGGTTCCATGTCAAAAAGGCGTTGTTTCGGTATCAGTACCGTATCCGTGTCTGTAATTACGTCCGTGCAGGCAAGCTAATACCAGTACGACAGATCATCGTAATAGAGCTAATCCAAGTTAGCATTTTCCAATCCGGGCCCTGCTACCTTGTCCGCTGCGAGCCAGCCCGTTCGTCACGTGGCGCCGCTCCATTGGCAGGTCAACTGACATGGGACCCCATGCAAAGGGGGGGAGGGGTCAATGGAGTTCGGCCATGCAGGCGGGCAGGCCAGCCCGCCTGCAGGCAAGTTAGCATTTTCCAATCCTGAAGATGGGCACACTGTCAAGTGCGTGCGAATAAACAAAGAAATCCCCGTGCAGAGGCCTCCACCGCGCGCGCGCGCTCTCGCTCGCTCGCTCGCTCATGTGGCTTTCATTTGCTCACCAGCAATCCTAATATGCGATTAGTTTAGTGAAGGGGTGTGGGTGTACTAATCAAGAACTTTGAGGTGGTGTAGCTTTCATCTTTTCCTATACTCTCTCTTGTGCCTCTGCTTTGGACCTAAAGACATAGGCGTGTCGCTGGCTGAGAATTTGAATTCTTTTCTGTCATGTGGGCATCAAAGATTGAACGCACAAGTGTGGAGTTTCCCCATGGCCATGGGCACAGTGAATCCTAAGCATTGACTGCTTTTGTAGTAACTTGGTAGCAAGTAATCTTCGCTTAATTATATTGGTGATTGATAATTACTGGACCGCAAAGTTGTCAGAATGAAGCTTGAATCGATCGGTTCGATCGACATATATAGCAAGACTGACTCCTGCGTACCAATGTGATCATACTACGCGCGCAGTTCGCTTGACAGGGGCGGCGCGGGGGAGGGGCAGACACGACTTGGGCCTGGGTCCCCAAAGTCCAAGGGGCCCCAAAAATTTTCAAAGTTAGCATAATAGTATATATGCCTTCTACAAACTAGTAAAGGACTATGGAATGGCCCCAAAGCGGCTCGTATGAGAGACTTAGCAAATAGAATATGGGGCACAGTAGCAGCAAATATGGGCGCACAGCAGCGACACAACGCTTCCTATTCCTTCCGTATGGGATTTGGGAAACTAATTAGACATCAACGCTTCATATTCCTCTTCCGCACGGGATTTGAAAATTTAGAGGCTTTGAAAAAAAAGAAAAAAATGTCTTCCGGTTGTGCTGTCTCTTCCTATTTCTCTTCTTCTCGTTGTTTCCGATTTTCCATGGACAACGGTACTTTTTTTTTAAATTGTAAATTTTAGTTCTCTCTTTCCTTTCTTTCTTTGGCAGATTGGTTTATAAATTGAACCACAAATTTCTATTTTTTTTAATATCTTCTCCTAACTCCTCCATAGGAACTGCGATGTCAGACTACGCGAAGAAGGCCATGGAAGAACTCTCTCTGGCCTCTGCAGCTTTGCTTGTTTTTTGACTGGAAGAGGACGAGAAGGTGAGACAGAGGTATCAATATGAACCTGATATTTCATCATTTCAGCAAGACTTTCATTTAAAATGCTAGTTAAGGCTACATCTCATAATGTCTCATAACTTCTGTCGTTTAATCACAGGACACCTATCGTCTGATGGTGATTTATCAATTTTATATCATAGATGTGAGAATTATGTTTTTCCCTATCAATTACAGATGCACGTTGCACATAAGAGTGACAACTTTCATAATTTAATTCTGTATGGGTTCATAACTTAGTTGGATGCTACTTTTTGTTGTTGTTGCTAATTTATGCTTTCCTCTGTTTAAAAACTGAAGTTATAATATACTAGTTGTCTTAGGAAGATTCAACCGGTCGCATTTGCATACTCATGTACTAGAGAAAATCAATGTAGTGTATGAACGAATAGATTCAAGTCTATGCTTTAATGGAAGCAAGGTCAACAACGTTATGTGGCATATTTACATCAGGATGAGTAGAGCATTCAGATTTATAGTTCTATCTAAAAGAGATTATTTTCTAATGACTTGTTATTGATCCTACTAATTTTGGTACTTGTTTGTCTTCGACTTGTTATTGATCTATCAGATTTCTTATGTATAGATACAATTTCTAATGCAAGTTTCATGTACATTCTACAGTTTATTAGAAGTTGGTTAGATTATTGGAAGTTAGTAGGTTTCTTGTGTCTAGAAATTTTTATTGATTTTGTCGAACATTTTGATGATATTGTGTTTAAACGTGGTCAAGACGCTTGTACTTAAGTTGCTAGAGCACTCTTTCCTCGAATGACGCGAGGTTTTAACGAGACCCTAAATATATGACATGTTCATGATAATGAGATATTGAAATTTTTCAAAAAAAAAAATGATTCTTTATTTTCAATATATCTTTTGAACAAGGGACATCATTTTAAATTTCGTCTTGGACATTAAAATATTCCGGGCCGGCCCTGTCGCTTGAATTAATGGCTGGTGTTTGATTTCTTGTTGGTTGTTTATATTAACCCAGGCCCTGTATAGAACTTGGAATTCATGTTGGATGAATGGAAGATTTGCCATCCAACATAGTACTCTTGTGGCTTCGGTGGTTGATATTGTACAATTGGACTACAACATTCAGAAGCAACCTCATGAACAAACGAAAAGGAAATTAAAGTGTAGCAACGAAAGCTATTGCTAACTGAAGGATTCATCTTTAATTTTGCATCACCGACATGTCACATTGCGTCGGAACTGCTCGTGGATGTAATGAACTGTGTTTTGTAGGGATTTCTGATCCCTTTTGCGATTTACACAGGAAAAAAAAAAGCAATAAAAAAGACGAAAAGGAAAACATAAAAACACAAATTTTAACGTGGTTCATTTCTCAAATAAAAGCTACGTACACAGCAGCTGCTGTATACGAAATTTCTACTATGTTCTGAAGATCATATACAAGTTGTGTCCTATACAAGTTAATTATACAAGTTATGTTCTAATACTCCTTTTATAGGCATAGGTTATTAGAACGACTTAATTATATGTGAAATATCCAGCATATACTTGGGAAAATAATAAATTACTAAAGCGATCAAACTAGGAGGGTTCAGCAAATTAGGCTCCACACAACCTAACAGATTTCATGAAGCCTGAGCATTGACTGCTTTTGAGGTTTAACAGTAAGAAAATATGACTATGCTGATTGGTCTCAGTCAGGGTGGAGGCACACTATAGCTGCACTGTAGCCCAGTGCAAGCTTAAAAGAAAAAGGTAAAAAAAAAAATTCAATGAGAAGGATGTAGCACAACCCAGTTCTCCAACACATCCCTTGCTCCCACGTCAACGCATCACAACACTTTCTTCCATGACTAAATTGTTAATCCCTTACTCTCGACCGGCGACCGCCAAACCTAGTAGGCAGCTGCGGCTGCTCTCCCTCTCCAGCCGAACGCCGATGTCGACCGACGCGCGCTGCAGCCGGCAACGGCTGCTCTCCTGCTCTGGCCTAAATTTTTAATAAGTAAACATTACCAAATTTTAGGCTTAAATTTACAAAGAAAATTCTGTCGAATATCATCGAATTTACAAAGGAACTCAGACAAATTTTTGGCAAATTTTTTTTAGAACCTTGTAGTAATTATTAGCTAGCCCACCATGTTCCAAAATCCTGGCTCCGCCCCTGGTCTAGTTATATGGAGCAAAGGTTTTGTTGTCACTATTGCTGTTACAACACTGAAAAACTTTAATACCATTGAACCTGCAGATTGCTCTACGAGACATATATAAGGAAATATATTAAGTTGTAGCCTGGCAATGCTTCACCAGATCCAATTAATGGTTAGGTTTTGTCAATACTTTGAAGTGCTTTCAGAGTCTAGACATTCAGTAATAGCATTCATAAGCAGGAGCGGATCCAGAAACTATAACTGGGATGGACTACTTAAAAAATTGCATAAGGCTAACACATGCAAGGACGAAGAAAATGCATCCCAAGTATCAAAACCATACCTACCATTCTTGTGAAAAAAACATGCCGACATCTTCAATCGACTCCCAACTCCTTTGGGCTCAATTTTAGAATAAACACTCGACATTGTAGAGGTCGGTTAAATATCAGAAAAGAAGAAGAAAATAATATATATAAAGATCGCTATGTGCTACTGACTATTGTTTTTACTTACACCTCATTCCCTACAACACACGAACTTCCTACTCGAATACTAGTGCAATTCTTTTTCAAACGCTTAGCTAGATCGCTAAAACGATAATGAGAAATGCAGAGCAAAAAAAAAGGAAGGTTAAAACTTTAATATTATATAACATAATAGAGAGAGTTCTAGGCCTAAGATATTTTTACATGAGGAGAAGATTCTAAAACTTCTATAAAGATAGGGACGCTACTAGGGATTTTCATGAAGACTTCACCAAAATATGGAGAATTTTAGAGATTTCAGGAAGAATCCACCACACTCTGGAGAATTTGAGAAGCTTCCAACTAAACCTTGGAATGAAAAATCTCGCGCGTGACATATGGATCAATATTATCTCTTGATTTTTCTGATTCAACCACTTATCACAATAAATTTGAATGTCCTCGTTACTGAACAACCTGCGCACGTTTGTTAAACATCGCATCTCATCTTACTTGTGTTTTCTGCGGATTGTTGAGTATTTATTGGCAAGTTCAGAGTCTTTCTTCTCTCCATCGTTGAGTATTTATGCACAATAATTGTGTCTATCCTTCACCATTCTGTTATTGTAATGTTGGCAACATCAGTTGCTATTAGAATTATGGAGCAGATTAGTCTTTAGTTTCTAACATGTACAATATGCATATCATTATTTTTATTTGTATTTTTTTTTTAGGTGTCTTTTTCTTTGGATCGGCGAACAACGCCTACGGGAGGATTCGAACCGTGCCCATCCCCACGGGACCCTGGTGTGCCCAACAGGCTACACCCCCACGGATCGACTAGTCATTAGCATATCAAATTTGTTGGGTAATAGTGATGTGTGATGGCATGGTTAGAGAATTCTAGGGGCCTAGGGAGTGGTTTGAAAGTGAGACTTTCGAGTAAATGAAAAATATCAAAATTTTCTAAACGAATTTTATCAAAAATTTTCTTGGATATCAATATTTATCAATCAAAATCTACTTACGAAAATTAATGATGAAAAAAAAGTAACTAGTTGATTAACCTTATTCACGTTTTTTCTTCTAACAATCAAATAAGACAAATAAAAATAAGATCATTTGGAGACAAATGAAAAAAATTAACTTTTAGATTAATAATAAATATTTGAAAAAAATAATAAGTAAATTAGTTGGTCTCGTAACAATGACTCTCTTAATACATTTTTTGATTTATGGTTCGAACCATATTATTGTCATTTTTGTTACTAAACTCACTACGAGCCTTCCTACTAAAGTATACTACGGAGTATTATTTAAGTTGGTCTATAGTCAGTTTGAGCCTTCCCATTGTAAGAGTTGGCCCGACTAAGTAAATAATCCCACGTCATATTTGGAGGTCTTGTCTATTAAGGGACGGCCGTCCAGCCCGCCCATCCCATGGGCCAGCCGTGATTGCATAATTCTAGCCATAGTGATAAAGAAAACCTTGCTCATGAGACTTTCACCACAACCTGCAGCATTAGAATTGGCAGCATCTTCAGATTGTGAACATAAAATACTTTGAAGTACCAATAGAAGCTCATTCATAACACAAACAATACACAATTTTATAGCATTTTATGTTTACAAAGTTAGGTATCGATAAAGATGAAGATCGATAGGCAGCAAATGAAGAAAAAAAAAAAAAAAAACCAGAGCAAAATGTAATAACAAAACTCTTCTGGCATAATTTACAAGCCATTAGTGCTTCGAGTAAGCAAAGACAATTGTTGATATTGAAAGAACCCACACAACCTAGTTGCACAATTTGGTGATGGGACGGCTAACATGTATATATTGGAAAAAGATTGGGGAAGAAAAGATGGGAATCTGTGTTTTTAGACTATACAGATTAGTTCAAAATATCATAAGAAATTGAATACTTAAGAAGGTATTAAGAAGGTATGGTCCAAAAATACAGATCCAACGGTTACTATTTTGAATACATTCGAGAATGAAATAGTGATTCATACTCATTGGTTTATACTAACTGTTAATATATTACAACAAACTATGTTGGATTTGGGACATATTAACATAATGAATGTAGACAACTTGACTTCCAGATCGCAATGAATCGTCAAAAAAAAAATCCATTCATCCAGAAAATGAGTTATAAGTTTTTAAATACCTAAAATAAGATTAGAGTACTAGGACGGCAAATTCAACTTCTAAAAAGAATCACTAAACCTTTATAGATTTCCAAGTCTCCTTCTGAGTGGCTAGATAGAACTACATTGGACATGTAATATATGCAAAACAATATCAGTCAGCCAAAAATAATCGTGGCTCGATCCACTAATCTTCTGCCACCTTGGCAGGATCATATGCCTCTCTCCGATAACCACAAAAGTCACTCGAGTTCTACCATTATTTATTTTCTTTTCGCAGAATCCATTTATAATGTGTGCCAGAAAGATCAAAGTGGATTACTTTGATACCAAATTAAAGTTCCTTATGACACCAATGTACATCACATCACATGACCTAAGCAAAGGAATTGATATCAAGCGAGCAGATATGCCAGAAAAGGCCATGGGCTGGACCGAATCACGAAGAACAGGATTAGGGTCCAGGTCTCACAGGGCTGAGTCTGGCAACAAAGGGTCAGTCCAGGCCCATTGTCAATATATATAGGATGCCCTGTATTTCCTCCTCTTCATTTCAAACTATTTTTTCTAGATTTTTTTTTTTCAAATAAAACTTAACACGCCAGTTTTAAGAGGTTTTTCTTTTTCATTTTTGGAACACACAAATATATTCGAGATATATTGCTTCATAACAAAATTATTGGTGGGTTCGAACCTATTTGTTGCAGTTGGATTGTGGACAACAAAGGACTGCCAAAATTTTGTCAGCCCAAATTCAAAGCATAAATTTATTAGACTGTCAGTCCTAACAACATTGAAACGGCCAAAATTTTGACAGTTCTAATAAATTTAAGTTCATAATTTCTGATAGCCCCTAAATTTTTTAAAAGTGTATTATGAATATGAAAAATGAATTTTTCTTCACAATTTTGTGGTAATATGTAGTGTCCTCAGTAACCACCAAAAACAACAACAACAAAAACAAAGACAACAACTAGGGTGAGCATTATTCTATTTTGGATCGAAAATCGAACCAAATAAAAGATTCGGTTCAGTCTAAAAAAATCGGTTCTGTTTCGGTTTTGAAAATACTAAATTTTCTTATTCGATTTCGGTTTCGGTTTCGATCTAAAACTGAAAACCGAATAAGAAAAGATGCAGGTAATGTATCGTCTGCTGCTTGGAAGATTATTGATGAAGTACAAACTTGTGAAGTTTGGAACCCAAGTGGATCATCAACGCCGTGTTTTATGTGATAGCCCGCCGAATCGATTGGTCATCTTTTTACCTTTAACGTCCGGTCGTAGCGGCTATATGGGATGAGCAGTTTCACCAAATCCGCGGGGTGTGTGGTGGTGCGTTGTCCATAGGGGCGGTCATAGGAAGGATAGAGACAGAGAGGATCATTGTGGTTCAGGGAGGCCAGGCTTCGGTTAGTGGCTACAGTTTGTCAGTCCTAACAACATTGAAACGGCCAAAATTTTGACAGTTCTAATAAATTTAAGTTCATAATTTCTGATAGCCCCTAAATTTTTTAAAAGTGTATTATGAATATGAAAAATGAATTTTTCTTCACAATTTTGTGGTAATATGTAGTGTCCTCAGTAACCACCAAAAACAACAACAACAAAAACAAAGACAACAACTAGGGTGAGCATTATTCTATTTTGGATCGAAAATCGAACCAAATAAAAGATTCGGTTCAGTCTAAAAAAATCGGTTTTGTTTCGGTTTTGAAAATACTAAATTTTCTTATTCGATTTCGATTTCGATTTCGGTTTCGATCTAAAACTGAAAACCGAATAAGAAAAGATGCAGGTAATGTACCGTCTGCTGCTTGGAAGATTATTGATGAAGTACAAACTTGTGAAGTTTGGAACCCAAGTGGATCATCAACGCTGTGTTTTATGTGATAGCCCGCCGAATCGATTGGTCATCTTTTTACCTTTAACGTCCGGTTGTAGCGGCTATATGGGATGAGCAGTTTCACCAAATCCGCGGGGTGTGTGGTGGTGTGTTGTCCATAGGGGCGGTCATAGGAAGGATAGAGACAGAGAGGATCCTTGTGGTTCAGGGAGGCCAGGCTTCGGTTAGTGGCTACAGTTTGTCACGTATGGAGAGAACAAAATAGGAGGATCTTCAAGGGTCTTATTACCTCACCTATTGGACTATCACACAATATTGATTTTGATGTAAATGAGATCGAGATAAGGCGGCGGCCGTGAGTGAAATGTATTAGTTTGTATCCTATGTTTCACTTGGAATAAAATTACCCTTTTATTTCATATATATATATATATATATATATATATATATATATATATATATATATATATATATATATATATATATATATATATATATATATATATATATATATATATATATATTAAAAATGCAAATAAACAAAAAAAATAAACCGAAAATTGAATAGATTTAATTCGGTTCAATTTGATTCAGTTATGGCCCATTTCGGTTCGGTCTCGATTTTTTTCTTATTCATTTTTTGGTTATTTGGTTTGGTTAGAACCGAATTAACCGAATTCTCACCCCTAACAAAACAAATAAAAAAATAGTAGCAAAGAACACTGTATTAGTTGGTAAGGGAAAAAAAGATGAAAAAGGAAGTAAATTCAATTTTTGATTGCTAAGTGATTAGGGGAGGGCTAAAGAATACACTAAGAGCACTTCAGGAAGCAAGATATGTTTAGTTTGTTAAGTTAGAGCATCCGGAGTGGAAAATATTTCAATGCTACATTTTGATTTTAATCAAATTTTGTAGCATTTGAAGCTGTTTACAGTGGACACTTGTCCATACTTGAAAATTGCTAGAAAGCTAAGAGATATTTCAAATTCGGAACGTGTCATAACTCCTCTACATTAATTCATAGACTCACCAATTGTCACGACCCGCACCCATTGTAGGGGCACGAGAAGTGGGTACGTCCAGCCTACGCCGCAGTGTCGGCGGTAGAACGCTGTATAGTTCGTCTATAACATCTAACAACAATATGATATAAACATATCATCCGCACGGAGGTATAATATAACATCTCAACTCTATATCTCAATCACAAGTCTAGGAAAGATGGAGCACGATATAGAATCAGATAAAAAAAAAAGGAACTGAATATAAATAGAGTTATCACACCACACAAAGTAGATGTCCAATACAAATAAATACAAGTCCTGAAATATAACTAAGTCTCAACTAACAATCGAAACAATCCGATACAAACTGAAAACTATAAATACTAGACTAGACTAGGCACCCTCTACTGAGCTAGATGCTCCTCAGGCTTCTGAAGGTCACCCTCATGTGCCCCATAGAAGGTAGGGCAGTCACCATCATCATCTGTAATATTTTCAACAGGTCCAGTCAGGACAGGAGCGAGTACAATACATCTCACGCAGTTCATAACATGTTAAGAAATATAAAGCATGCAAAAGAGTAAGATACATGAAATGTAAGAAGATGTACATGAAAACGAAAGAGAATTTATAACTGAAAATATATACAGAATAAGTAAAACTGCAATACTAGTGATTTAGAGCACAATATGGTTATGTAAACGGGTTAGGTTATACAATAACAATAGGTAGCTTCACCATACGTGAGTGTACAATGGATGCGCACAATAGTCGTACAATGGGATTTGATTACATAACCATTTCCTACTCACCCTCCCCAATAAATACACAAGGATTCAATCCAGTTACGCTACCTTGTACAATAGTTCTCCATGAAGCTCATGTGATCATGAGAGTACAAGATGCACAATTAGTATACATGAATAGGAGTGTACAATAAATACAATATGTTCGTGAAACACACATCATAATATGTATCTGTTGAACACAATGGAGATAACATCGCAAGAGAAGATCCATATAGTACCAATCCGTGATAACAATCGTGCCAGTATCAAGTAAAGTAATCTAGAGCAAGAATATAAGTCCTGACAAGTATGAAACGATCAGAGAATGTACTCGCATGTCGCCCTGAATGACTGATATGAATGGATGTCCGAACTGGTGTCACAGAGTCCTATTTAGAGTAAAACAGGTTATTTAAGTACTCAATTTGAAATAATAAAAATCTGCAATGCAAACTACATGATTCTAAGTCAACTAGGTCAAAGTCAACTCTTGGTCAACTTTGGTCAACTGTCTAGGTCGAACTAGGTCAAACTAGGTCAAGTCCTAGCCCACAAGTCTAACAAGTCTCACTAGGCCTAACCAAGCCTAGGCTAGCAATCAAATACAAGCACAAGCCAAACCAAGCTAAGCTAATCACACACAACATATATATGGAGGGAATAGGGGTGAGTGAACATGTAGGAAAGGCCAAGTGCAATATGCATCAATGTGAACTAGTGTCATAGTGATAGTGTCAACATAGTGCCATAGCAATGTGTCGGGACATAGTGTAAGGGGTACATGAGGTAATATAGGATTTGTGTTAATATAGAACATTGTATCTCATTAACTTGTATATTGCATACATTCCATCCATTATTACACTACATTCATGCTTGCCTTCATTAGTCTTACACACAAACTTGCATGTTTTCAATCATTCATTACATAGATGCTTATATATATATATATATATATATATATATATATATATATATATATATATATATATATATATATATATATATATATATATATATATATTTCCATTTATGCATTCACTCATCATCCATTCATGCATTCATTCATTATCTCAATGTTGCATTATATATACATTACATATATATACCTATTTAGGTTCATTCACATTCATAATGCTTAGAAAGGTAGAGAGGGGGCTAAGAGTGTGTGTGTGTGTGTGTGTGTGGGTTAATAGGAATGAGGGTTTTGTACATGAGTGTGTGTGGAGATGTCACGACCCGCACCCAGTGAAAGGGCACGAGAAGTGAATACGCCCAGCCAACGCCGCAGTGTCGGCGGTAGAACGCTGTCCTGGGTCACAATATCTAATACAGTCTAAAATAAGCTCCGAATGGAGAGTAATAATAAGTAACTCAATCACAATACTAAGATGGAATAGAAGAATGAATCTCAAGAGAGTCACAGATAAAAAGTCTAGGTGTAAACCACCAGAATAAATCTCAAGTACAACTCATAAAGTCTCAAACAGAAATACAAATAAAGTACTAAAACACAGCTAAACTATGGGCAAGTCCTCAGCGACTGTGGGATCCTCCTGAGGGTCCACGTCGCCAGTGTCATCTAAGCCAATGCCATAATAAGTTGGACAGTACTCCTCATCAATACCTGTAAAATTTTCAACATGCCCAGTCAGGACGGAACGAGCACATATCTCTCACAACAGTTCATAGCAGGAATGGACATATAAAGCAAGCTATAGAAGACTATACATGAATCGCTGTAAAGAAAGTCAACAAGAGAGAGAGACTATAAAATGAGATATAATATGATAATAAAGAAATATAACCTTCTACGTGAATCAGAGCATGAATTGGTTATGTAAACGGTCTGGGTTGCACATGGATACAACTATGGAGTGCACATGGATAACAACTACTGGGGATAATGATCACATAACCAACTACACTCTCCCTGCCCCAATCAATACACAATGATCAATGCACGTTATGTTATTGCACATGGATAACAATTACTTTATACATAGGGCTCATATGGTCATGAATGTACATGAATAACACATGAGTGCACATGGATAAAGGTGAATACATGGAGTACATGATGGCCATGATAAAGTACATGAACATGACATACTCGATGTATCCGAGGGGATAACATCGCATGAAAAGATCCATAGGGTACTAATCCGTGTGAACATCGTGTCAGCATCAAGTATACTAGTCTATAACAAGAGAACATATCCAAAGAAGTATGAAAAGATCAGAGAATGTACTCGCCTGGCAAATCGAACTGCTGATGATGAGGTATAGCTAAACTGGAGCAATATAAACCTATTTAAAGTACACACATGTCACAACCAAGTCTATAATATCAAGAGAAATAGCTACAATGCAAGGCTACATGCTTCTAGGTCCATTTTGGTCAAAGTCAACCCTCGGTCAACTCTGGTCAAACCTGGTCAACGCTGGTCAAACCTGGTCAAACTTGGGTCAACTAGTCCGTCTACTAATTTCTAGGTCATACACAAAATTCTAGGTATTTGGAGTTCGTTTGAGTTGAATTGGATCAAGTTTGACTCAAAGTTAACTTTTGTCAATTTGGTCAACTTGTCGGCCAATTCGACTAAACTAAGCTCGAAATGACAAATCAAATCTGTCCTAGGGCTCCTATAGTCATATACACAACTACAATCTAATCTAAGAGAATTAACAAGCTTAAATATATATATATACATATAGGTATATACACACATGTGTATATACAATACAACAAAACCCAAATCTAAAAAAAGTGATGTGTGCGTGTGTGTGTACTGGTGCTTACTGAAATGAGGGTCAAATCTGAGATTAAAACATTCAAACATAATCATGGTATTACCCAATTTATTATACTATTATATACATATATATACAATCAAGAAACTATCTATCTATCTATATATATATATATATATATATATATATATATATATATATACAATGCTCAAAAGGAAAGTAATACCAATGGTTTTTGAAATAGGTTTAGTGAATCCAAATCTGGAATTAAAACCATCTCGACCCATTCTCAACACGTATGTATTAGCAATGGGTTTCAACCGGGTTATATATATATATATATATATATATATATATATATATATATATATATATATATATATATATATATATATATATATATATATATATATATATATATGTATACATAGCTATATATAGAAAAGCATATATACTCATAATTGATGGAAAATTATGAAACAAAACCAAAAGTTGGTTCCCACAAATCCGAAACTTCATATATGTCCTGAAAACTCAGATTTTGTAAACTAAGAAGTTGGAAATCAAAATATCGCATTTAACTCAAAAATCGAAATATCATATAAATCTCAATTTTTTTCCAATTCAATGAAAACCCGATTATGCTTGGAAAAAGGCAAACAAATAGGTGATGATTCCGCAGATCACTTCCCACAAGTTCTAATTATCATATATGAACTAACAATTCAGAAAATACGGACTAAAAAGTCAAGGATCAAAAAATCACATTTATATTCAAAACTTTGAACCCGAAAAACCCAATTTTGACAAAACGACTCAAAACGCAAAATACACCAAAAGAACCCGCAAAACTTGGCATACATGTTGGCCTCGATCCACGTGATGCGTTCGTATACTCTTGGGTTCGAAATCGTGTCCGTGTCGTGTCCACAGAACGTGTATCGGAATTTCTCGATACCGCGTGGTACGCGTGCGTTCTCGCTCGTTTGAGCGCCGCACACGCAACGAAATGCCACGTGCTTGTGCACATAGCGGGGGAGGGGGGGTCCTGGGGTAGGTCTAGAATACGATGACATGGCGACACGATGCACCAAAGTGGCGCATGCAGCCCCCACACCCGTGCGGCCTGCTGCGCGCGCGCTCGCCCGCGCGCCCTCGTGCGCGTGGTGCCGGCCTCGCTGCTCCCTCGTCGGGCCACGCCGTGACTTGGGGTTCGTCCTACGGGTCGTCTATGTCTAGGTCAACATGTCTCGGGTCCTGGAACGGGTCTTCTTTGCGTCGTGTGCGCGCACCAAGTCCGTTTCTGCGACAAAAATCAGCCCGAGTGCACAGTGTGGCTGACCAGTGCACGCACGATTTCTCCGTGCTCGCTCGACAAAACGTCGTGAAATTTTACTGACATGTGGGCAGAGGTTGTCCCTACATGCTCGTAAAATTTCACGCAAGACGGAGCTCTGTGCGTCGAGTTATGACGCACAGACTGCAAGACGTGCACGGGACCGTGTACGGGATCTCGTGCACGCGTGTCCGTGTCCGAAACGTCGCTAAAAATTCATCGATTTCCAATCCGTCTTCACGAAAGTTTATTGAAATGATATTATCTAAACATCCATGAAGTCAGAATCGAAAAACAGCAACTTTCAATCCTAAGCGGTATTTCGTCGAACACGTGCCGTAAGGGACCGACACGGGCTCGATACCTCCATCAAACGGAGTCAAAATCCCACCAAATTTCGTGGGCAAGGCTAGGGCACCTATATGGATGCAAAAATGAAGAAAAAAAACCAGATTTGCAATGGTAGATTAGGGTTTTACCTATTGAGTGTCAAAACTCAATGATCGGGGCTCCTCGGTTGTCGTGTTGGCCAATTTCCCACCAGCAAAACCTTCCTTGTCCACTCCAGAAATGGTCCAGAAGATCCTCCTCTCCTCGACGAGCACAACGGAGTTCGTTTGGAAAGAAACGGACTCCGGATGAAGGAAAAAAAAGTATTTTGGAGAGTTGGATCTCTTAGGGTTTCCTTGTGGAGGCTACAAACTACAAATGAATGCAACAATGGAAGGGGGTACTGCTATTGGGCGGCCAAGGGGGGGTCTCTAGGGTTAGGGTTTCACTTGGGCCAACTCTTTCTCAAGTAGAAATGGGCCCAAGTCGAAAAGCTCAAAGGCCTACATGCAAAAAGGCTAATTAAATAATTAAAAGCCTTAAAAATAATCTAATGCACAAATTAAATTCTAAAAATGAAAATAAAAATTCTAATGCATGGTTAGGCCTCTATACAAGTCCACTAAGGTTAAACCAGTTGCTAGCACAAACAAGAGTCAACATATTCAGGAAATCACATAAAGGTCAAAATGGCTAGAAATCAATTAATCACTCTAAAAATTTACTAATAAAATCTAAATTAATTCTAATGATAATAAATCTAATTTCTGATATAGCATTAAGGTTCTAGGTCGTGGTTGGCTAAGGTCAAACTACCAAGTCACCAGTCTGCAACCAATCAAATCACACTGCAAGCAATCTAATTAATAAATAGATAAAAATTCAAATAAAAATCATAAAAATTAAAATAAATAACAATTACTAAAATACCCTTGAATTTGAAAAGTGAGTGTGACAAATCTACCCTCCTTAAAATAATTTCGTCCTCGAAATTAAGATGATCCTACTCCTAGGTCAAATCCCCAACAATCATGGTCTTAAGAAAACTTATCTAAATCATGTAGTTGGAAAGATATCATACATGATTATGGCAGGTAATCAGTCTGGGGTCTCATCTAGCCAGTATAGTCATACTAGATCAAAAGTAGTCATAAGGTATCAAGCATACAAACATTATGGTAGGGTACAATAATCATCAAGATAGGATAATGTATGGGTCAATAACTCACCTCTACTAGGTCTGGTAGCTGGAACTCTCTCCTGGAGGTAGGCTTCGACTAGGGGCAAGTGTAGTATGACAGTCTCGTATTTTGTGTGCAGCTGACCCACAAAATAGGCACAATCCTAGTCTCTTCCTACAGTCCTTCCATACGTGTCCAAGCTTCTTACAGAAAGTACAGGTAGGCACCCACTCAACTGGCCTCTGCTGGACAGGAATCTGAACTGGATAGGCTGGTCTAGGCTGAAAGCCTCGGTACTCCTGAGGCTCTGGGTATAAACTTCTCCTTGCTCTCTTGGGACTAAGCTCCTCCCTCGAATGCATGTAATCCCACAACAGTTGAAAACTGAGACTTTGCCCTCTCATAAGCTCAGCCTGAAGTC
Source organism: Iris pallida (assembly GCA_029216955.1). Lineage (NCBI taxonomy): Eukaryota > Viridiplantae > Streptophyta > Magnoliopsida > Asparagales > Iridaceae > Iris > Iris pallida. The sequence goes on along the minus strand of JANAVB010031417.1, from coordinate 20,541,073 downwards.
TCTGCACCTCCTGAAGAAGTCTGTAAAGATGAGCTCCATCAGGAATGGCATGGGGTACCACTCTAGGAGGCAAAGGAAGGCCCTCAGTCTCCGGCTGAACTGCAGTCCTCTCCTGAAGGATAGGAGATGGAGGAAAATTCTCCGGTGAGGCTACTAACACCTCCTGAGCAATAGAAGGGGAAAGTATAATCTCAGTCTCATTCGGAATTGCAGCTGTGCATTGGGGACATACTCTGGTCATGGGTACCATTCTGGAAAGATAAGGAAAAAAAATCATCGGACTGTAAGGCAGTCTATCATCCTACACAAATACTGGTGATAAAAAAACAACTGAAATTAACCATAAAGCGTTAATATTCTAAAGATGATCAAAATCGAAAGTTTAAAGCACGACTGTCAATAACACTGAAATCCAAGCACACTATATATATATATAAGAAATTTTAGTCCCGATATGATCTAAGTTGATCAAATCCAGGATGAATCGAGGTTTGGACAAGATGGAGAACGAGGTCATTGAAGTCTGGGCACGAGTATCCAAGACTTGAAATCCATGTCATAATTGAATTAATTCAATTGAATAAGGTTACAATCATTGGATGATAAGGGAATGACCAAGTCGACTGGTCGCGATCAAGGGTTAGAATTCAATACTATTGAAATTCTAAAGGATACTGCGAGGATATAGAAATAAGCTACTATCCTCCTTAAAATAAGGAAGCTAAACGTGATACCCTGGGTTGACCTATTAAGTACAGTGCCTTGTCTTTCTGAAATATGTGAAAGACAAAAGCAAAAAGAGTTCAAAGATGATACTATTGAGTACAATACGTGGTTCATAGACGACGAAAATAGTTCAAGGAGAATTGCCAAACTGTCGTGGATGAGACATATGCCCTAGAGTCTCATCCACGTAGAGTAATATATGAAAGCGAACCAAAGTGTACTAGGTTGATCAGACCATCATACACCGGTTCTGATTAGATAATATGTTAGTGGGTCGACCCAATAAAATATGTCATGATCAAGCTCGAAAAAGAGATAAGCTTGCAAAACTAAGGCTAAATTAGCAGCGTAAGGTAATCAAATATAAGTAAGGGAGGTAATGATGAAGAAGAAAAATAGTCCAAGATCATTAACTAAGCTGGTCAAGCAATCAAGATAAGGTACAAGGTTAAGCATTTCAGAAAATAAGAAGAATACCATCCCATGTCGGGTCGAAAGAATTGAGTCATAGTTGGATCTCGAAATTAAGTCAGAAAGTAATTTAGTATCATGGTAAGGGTTCAAGAGGTGACAACTAATACAAGAATAAAGAAAATCAAGTTGAAGCATGAAATAAATTTAATTAAGAATCCAGTGAAATAATTTAGGGACACAGTACTAAAGGGAGAATACTGTTAAGGAACGATCAAATACAAACGGTTAGAATGTCACAATAAAAGATCTATATTTGAGGGAAGGTTGAGTAAGTCAAGATTGAGATACAGTCACATAGTTTGGCAGACGACTAACAACACTGGAGTATATACTACTATCATAGTCATGAGTGATATGGCAATTAGTGTGGAACACTTCTATCTCATTAAGGTTACCTTGGTGGTCTACCATTACATTCCTTTAAAAAGAAATTTTAAAATAACTACCTCAATTTGTATTCACTCTAAGCCATCCAATCTAATCGTGTCACGGCCCGCACCCACTGTGAGGGTACGAGAACGTAACAACGCCCAGCCTACGCCGCAGTGTCGGCGGTAGAACGCTGTCCTAGGTCAATCATCTAGCAATATAAAGGTACCTGTACAGTATATACCCTCCGAATGGAGGTGACATAACAATATACAGTCTCAATCACATCTAAGGCAGAATGATGAAAATAAAAGATAGATAGATACTGGAATAAAAAGATCCACAGGATACAATCAGAGAGAAAGAGTCTAAGTGTCTACTGCCATACAAACTGAACATCCAACTCAATACAAGTCTCTAATGCTAAAAATGAAAGAATATATACAATCAGATCTCAGAAGACAGAAATAGTAAAACCTAGACTATGGAGCCTCAGCCTCTAAGCTAGTGGATCAGGCTGGAAATCTGGGTCACACATGTCATCTACAGCTTTTGTCACGACCCGCACCCTAGAGTTAGGGCACGAGAACGTAACAACGCCCAGCCTACGCCGCAGTGTCGGCGGTAGAACGCTGTCCTAGGTCTCAATGCATCTAACAGTATAAGACTAAACAGTTTATACTCCCCGAATGGGGGTGACATAGCAGATACAACTCAATCACATCTAAGGTAGAGCATGATAAGAATAGATAAAACATGAAATCCAAAATAAATATAGGAGATAGAAGTCTAAGTGTCTAAGATACATGAACCCAAAAATACATCTCAAAACTCAAATAAAGATACAGTAATCCACAAAGTAAATACAACTCCAGACAAAATGAAATAACTACCTAAACAACCTCTAATGTGTCTCCTCTAGGCTAGCAGGCACCTCCAGACTATCTGTAAAATTTATCAACAGGTCCAGTCAGGACTGGAGCGAGCACAGTACATCTCAACAGATCATAGCAGGTTAGAAAACATATAACATACAGTAAAGTAAGATACAGGTACTGAAGAATGCTGTATGTAAACAGGAAGAGAACTGTAATGCAAATATCTACTATACATAGAGAACTAACAGTGGCTAGTAAGTCAGAGTACGAGATAGCACATGTGAACAGGACAGATTTGCACAGGATGTCGAGGTGCACAGGAATCTACACTACAAAGGAATTGTTCACACGACTACTAGCACTCCCCCGTATCCCCAATCAATACACAAGGATCTAAACAGGTTATGTTATTGCACAGGATATCACATGGGGGCCCATATAGGGTGTACATGATAGTATACATGGAGCTCCGTGAACATGAGAGTACAAGATTCACAGGAGTGCACATGTAATGAAAACACAGGAGTACATGATGTAAGTGAAACGCACAAGCACAATGTACCCGATGCTCCCGAGGGGGATAACATCGTATGTAGAGATCCATATAGTACCAATCCGTGTGACCAACGTGACAGTACAAGTAAAGTAATCTACTGCAGGAAATAATTCTAAGCAGGATATGAAATGATCAGAGAATGTACTCGCCTCGATAACCTGAACAGCTGATAAGTATAGGGGGTCCCACTGAAGCCACAGAGTCCTATTTAAAGCAACACAGGTTACAAGGTGTTCAAGTTAAAATAAATAAATCCCTACAGGCAATCTATATTATTCTAGGTTCTTCTAAGTCAAAACAACTCTAGGTCGACTCCGGTCAATAATCTAGTCAGACTAGGTCAAGTGTTGACTTACAGTTGACTTTGGGTCAACTGATCAACTTAGGTCAATCAGGGTCAATTCTAGTCTAATATAAAATGTACTTCGTTATTTGTACGTTGAAACTTACGACGTGTAAATCGAGATAATAAGATTATCGGTAAGGCTGATAATCTTATTATAGTGATCCACGTGTCCAACTTGTCAATTTCAGCGATATGAGATCACTGGAATTGGCTGATCTCAGTTTCGTTGTACTAATCCCGAAATACGATCATTATATGAATTAATTATTAATTAATTATAAAAAGGTTAAACTTAGAGAAATTATCAACAAACATTGTCGGACGATGAAATGAACATCGTCAACGTGTCCAGAATGGTCAAATTAGCTAGGATAGCCTACCCAACGGTCCAATTTGGACACAAGGGCAAAAAGGTAATTTCGGGTCAAAACGGTGTCCGTGTCGGAGCCGTTTTGCACCGAAAAATGTGCAAGAAAATAAGTCTATAAAATATAACAAATTATATGTCCACGCAACCAGAATGTCGATACGAACCCAACGGTATCTCCAGAATTGGATTTCGTTGTCCCGATCTCATTTTGGCCCATTGACCAGAACTTGGAATTCCGGTTTGCACGAAAATGCGTGCCGGGGCCAAAGTTCTCAAAACTTAGCAAACTACCTGTCAACGAGTCCAGAATGATGACACGAACTCAACGGTATCCCCGAAATTGGATTCCGATGAGCCAATCTCAAAATGACCCGTTGGCCCGGATATTGGTATCCGACTTGCACCGAAATGCGTGCCAGACCTAATGTCCACCAAAACCTAGCAAATTATATGTCAACGAGTCCAGAATGACGATACGAACTCAACGGTATCTCCGGAATTGGATTCCGATGAGCCGGCGTCAAAAAGTCCCGTTGACCCAGAATGTGGGACCCGCTTTGCTCCGAAAAACGTGCCCGGGCCCACGTTCTCCAAATCTAACAAATTTTATATGAAAACATGCCAGAACGATGCCACAAGTCTAATGGTGGTGTCAGAAATGAAATCTGGAGTCCCGTGTTCAAAAATGGAATTTTACAAGTTGGAAATTACGAATTCGGACGGCCAACTTTGGCGTCGAATTCAACCAATCAAACAAGCTCACAATGAAACGAAACTGAAGGAGTAGCAAGAGGGTTATACCAGCTTCGTACCAGAACTGGTAGCACGCCAAACAGAGCTGCGGTGGAGGAGATACAAGCTGACGAAGTTGGCCCCGCGAAACTGTCCAAATTTAATACAATTTAAACGGTCAACTTGGTGGCCGATTTTGATGTATCAAACGATAAAATTAACGGACGAAAATTGACATGAGCGAAGGTGGATATACCGAGATTGCGACGGAGCAAAGAAATTGCCGATCCAACGGTCGGATCTCCGGGAAAATGTGCGCGAAGTCGCTGCGACGGAGCACCAAATCTGAGTTCCAAACTCGCGCGCGCCGACGGGATCTCGTTCAAAACGCACGAATTGCCGCGACGACGCGTCCCGGAGGACGTTGGACGCCATGGGGCCTACCCCAGTGGTGCACCCGAGGGAGGGGGCCACCCACGATGGGTCGCCGGAGTACGGTGGACGACGGCGGCGCGTCCAAGCCTCGCGCGCAGCGCGCGGATCTGTGCACGCTGTGCGCTATGCTGCTGTCGCAGTCCTCCGCCGCGCGGGGCTGCGCACGGAGGTGCGACGAGGGGGCTCGCCGGCCAGTGGTTGCGGGCACGACGTGGTTGGCCTGAGCGGAGGAGGTGGCGGCGGTTTGCCGGAGAAAGGTGGAGGTGGTCGGATTGTTGGAGGAGGAAGAGGAGATAGGGTGTTGGCCGACGGCCTGGAGGCCGGCCAGGGGCATGACCGGAGCCAAGCTCGGCCAGGGAGAAGGGTGGTCGGGCATGGTGAAGGCTATGGAAGGATGATGATGGAGATGATGGTGATGATGGTGAGGATGGTTGATGATCCATGGGAGGAGGAGGAGAAAAGTAGAGGAGAGGTGGCCTGGTTCATGGTGGGAAGGAGAAGGAAGGAAGTGAGGTGGTCGGGGGGTGGCGCCATGGCCGACGGCCAGGGGAGGAGAGGTTGAGTTGGAAGGTCGGGCATGGCTTGCCAAGGCATTGCTGCTGTTGTCTTTGGCATGGTTTTGTTGTTGTTGAGAGTTTTGTTTACATGAAAAAGTGAGAGAGAGAGTAAGGATAAGATTTAAATGATAGGGAGAGAGAGAAGGATTCTCTCCATGCAATTCCTAGGGCCGGCCACATGGATGCTATGGGGTTGGAGGGAATTGAATGGTGATGATTAAAAGTAGGAGAATCCAATGGCTAAGAATTAATATTGAGAAATAGGTTATTCCAAGAGGGATTAAATCAATGGAAAATTTCCCATTAAATAATAAAAATAGATGAAATGAGAAACTGATATTTTTGGACAATAAATATGAGGGTGTCCCGATGGAGAAAATCATGGAGCTGGACTGGGCTCGGTGGAGCCGGATTGGGTCAAAACCGGACATTGTGCGAAAACCGAATTAGAAAATAGGTGTTGATGATCATGGAAAATAAGTAGCACATGGGGATTCCAATAAATGGGACACAAGTGAAGGACGGGTAGTAGGCTCAAAGTGGGCCATGTCCATAGTTGGGGCGGACAGATTTTGGTCGACAGAGAACCCACAAATCAAGTTGGAAAATGAATGTGACGCCGTGGCGTAAAATAAAATCGGGTCACGTGTCGGAAAAGTTGTGCGAATCAAATGGAGCCCAAAATGACGTATCTGAGGGGGAAACGAAGGTCATGGGTGACGAGCGTCTCGAGTAGATCATCAATGAGGAGTTGGTTTCAAGGAAATGACTGGTCTGGCGCTCCCAATTTAAATGTCATGGTAACGCGCTGAAAATGATCAAGGAAAAAAGTGGGAAAATAATTATCAATCAAATGGTCTAAACCGACCCGAAGTTCAGCGAAGCAGAAAGAGCACAAGAGAACAAGTTTGGATGGGACACTATATACCGTCATGAAGGTATTCGTGTCCACTCCAAAACTCGTGAAGAAGATTTCCAGAGTTGAACATCCCTGATACTCCAAATATCAAAGGCATGGAAAAGTACACTTAAGGAAAAAAAATAACAAAATTAATTATTTGATGAAACTAAACAATCAGAAAATAAAATAAAATAAAAAATTCAACCCGAAATTCAGGGTGCTCACATCCTACCCACCTTATAAAAATTTCGTCCTCGAAATTAAAATATCCCTACTCCCTCTAGGTCAAACCCCCACAATCAAAATTCCAGAACTTAAACAAATCATACCATCAAATAAAAGAACGGCATACAGGGTCATGGCAACGATGACAGTGAAGTCTCATCTAGGTTTACTAGTCATGCTAACCAACGGTAATAGGGTATCAAACACACAAGCAAATCCAGGGTGCTAAACGAGAAAAGATGCAGAAATATCAAATCATCAAAACTGTAAGACAGTCTACCATCCCACATGAAAACTGGTACTCAAAAAAAAAAAAAAAAGGTAACTACCAATCATCTGAAAAAGTACTATCCCAAGAAAATCAAAATTGCAAGTTGAAGAATTGAAAGTCACTTGCATTGAAATCCAATCACAAAACATATACAGAGAGAGCGTTAGAGAGGGAAAACTAGCATCATATGTATGGGGACATGTTCATACGGTTAGATAGTAGGCGTGTGTGTGTGTGTGTCCTTGTACAGGGTTATAGCTTAGTATTGAAAGGTTAAATCCAGTTTTAGTTCAGCGTTTACATATAAAAAAAAATCTAAAAGTAAGCTAACATTCAAACCATGAAAAATATGAACATAATGCGGTCTCAGATTTTAGGGTTTGAAATATCACAACAAATCTCAATGGTCCTAACACATCCTAACATGGTAGAGAAGAACCCTAACATACTATCCCCACATTGACCTACGCATACAGTTTAATATTACATGTTAAATCTGAAATTGAACTAAACATTGGAAATCAAATGTGAAAATGTTAACATGTAACTAGTTTTCAGAATTTTGGAGAACTTGAACATTAAAACCCAACTCAATGTTTATCACAACTAGCATGTAAGAATATGAACTTAAATTTATATCCTACTTCCCACAAGGTAGCTCAATATTACATTTAAGGAATAAAACAGCAATTTGAACTAACATTCGGAAATTCAGCATCAAGGGTTAACATGCACAGAAGTCTCAGATTTTACAATTTTAACATAACTTAACCAATTTTTTTGAATTGAAACTCTATGTATAACATACATGTGCAGTGATGTAAACCTAAATAATAACATGAAATTTATATTTAAATTACGACTTTAACTGGAAAAACAGGAAACCATAAATATTGTGGTTTTGAAAATTTAGCATAAATCAACATATTAGTAGTATCTAGATATGTGAGAATCAAGTGTAGCATGCATACGTGTTAGGCAAAGTGTCTGCTATATATATTCATATACATATTCTCATGTCCCAATAAAAATTTAATTCTACGTTAAGACTAACATTTAGATTCCTACCAAGATTGCAAGCAGGTGAGGTGATTGACAAAATCAAGACAGTTTTATTATCACCTAATACAAGATTAATAGCAAGAAGGAATTAACGATAAAATCTGTTTTGTTTATCTGATTAAGGAAAAACTATTTTGAAACCCAGCGCTAAATTATCAAATCCAAGACAAAATCTAGTAAAATCATCGATTCATTGTATTAAGAAAAACTCATAGCAAGAAGTTACACAAGGGTTTATGAAAACGACTAAACATACTCTTAAGTTAAATGACAAGAAACTAGGCAAAACATCAAACAATAATTCCTTTTTTTTGAATGACTGAGAAAAAGTAGAGAAAACATGTTCAAAATATTTTAAGGTGCAATCCGATAATCATATGCGTCTATCCAAAATCATGGTACTCTAAATCCTCGTCATACTAGTAAGCAAGGCTACGATAATCATAGAGCCCTTGACATATGCACATATCTCTAGAATCATGGTATTTAACATTTTTGCGGTGCCGCATGCTTGGCTGCGAAAACCTTAAATTCCTACACCCGAGAAATACATCCAGAGTCAGACTATATGTCCTCACCATGCTGGCTAATGTGACTATAGAAGACTAGATTCCATAACATAGATGACCTAGCCCATATAATTTCATCTTGCCAAAAATCAAATTAAATCAACAATGAATACTCAAAAATCAAATCAAAATTTATTAACGAACATCAAAATTCAAAAGTGAACACAATCCATCAAAATACAAACTCGAATGCAACAGCTATCATCAAAATTCAAAATTCGAAAATCTTCCATCAAAATAAATACAAACTCAAATTCAACAATAATCCGTAAAAATTAAATTTAACAACAAAAGTAAAATAAATTAAATCAAGGGAAAAATAGAGTTTTCAAATCGAAGTTAAATAAGATTCTCCAGGGTCGTCCCGGAAATCTCTCAAGGGTTCCTATCTGTGATTGAGTACCTTCAAAATATATCCTATTCCTAGTGCAGGCTGTAGTGGTACTCAAGTTCGAATACCACTACACTTTAGTCTCGACCTGCATGGGCCACCACTAAAAACGTGTCACGACCCGCACCCTAGAGTTAGGGCACGAGAACGTAACAACGCCCAGCCTACGCCGCAGTGTCGGCGGTAGAACGCTGTCCTAGGTCTCAATGCATCTAACAGTATAAGACTAAACAGTTTATACTCCCCGAATGGGGGTGACATAGCAGATACAACTCAATCACATCTAAGGTAGAGCATGATAAGAATAGATAAAACATGAAATCCAAAATAAAGACAGGAGATAGAAGTCTAAGTGTCTAAGATACATGAACCCAAAAATACATCTCAAAACTCAAATAAAGATACAGTAATCCACAAAGTAAATACAACTCCAGACAAAATGAAATAACTACCTAAACAACCTCTAATGTGTCTCCTCTAGGATAGCAGGCACCTCCAGACTATCTGTAAAATTTATCAACAGGTCCAGTCAGGACTGGAGCGAGCACAGTACATCTCAACAGATCATAGCAGGTTAGAAAACATATAACATGCAGTAAAGTAAGATACAGGTACTGAAGAATGCTGTATGTAAACAGGAAGAGAACTGTAATATAAATATCTACTATACATAGAGAACTAACAGTGGCTAGTGAGTCAGAGTACGAGATAGCACATGTGAACATGACAGATTTGCACAGGATGTCGAGGTGCACAGGAATCTACACTACAAAGGAATTGTTCACACGACTACTAGCACTCCCCCGTATCCCCAATCAATACACAAGGATCTAAACAGGTTATGTTATTGCACAGGATATCACATGGGGGCCCATATAGGGTGCACATGATAGTATACATGGGGCTCCGTGAACATGAGAGTACAAGATTCACAGGAGTGCACATGTAATGAAAGCACAGGAGTACATGATGTAAGTGAAACGCACAAGCACAATATACCCGATGCTTCCGAGGGGGATAACATCGCATGTAGAGATCCATATAGTACCAATCCGTGTGACCAACGTGACAGTACAAGTAAAGTAATCTACTGCAGGAAATAATTCTAAGCAGGATATGAAATGATCAGAGAATGTACTCGCCTCGATAACCTGAACAGCTGATAAGTATAGGGGGTCCCACTGAAGCCACAGAGTCCTATTTAAAGCAACACAGGTTACAAGGTGTTCAAGTTAAAATAAATAAATCCCTACAGGCAATCTATATTATTCTAGGTTCTTCTAAGTCAAAACAACTCTAGGTCGACTCCGGTCAATAATCTAGTCAGACTAGGTCAAGTGTTGACTTACAGTTGACTTTGGGTCAACTGGTCAACTTAGGTCAATCAGGGTCAATTCTAGTCTAATATAAAATGTACTTCGTTATTTGTACGTTGAAACTTACGACGCGTAAATCGAGATAATAAGATTATCGGTAAGGCTGATAATCTTATTATAGTGATCCACGTGTCCAACTTGTCAATTTCAATGATATAAGATCACTGGAATTGGCTGATCTCAGTTTCGTTGTACTAATCCCGAAATACGATCATTATATGAATTAATTATTAATTAATTATAAAAAGGTTAAACTTAGAGAAATTATCAACAAACATTGTCGGACGATGAAATAAACATCGCCAACGTGTCCAGAATGGTCAAATTAGCTAGGATAGCCTACCCAACGGTCCAATTTGGACACAAGGGCAAAAAGGTAATTTCGGGTCAAAACGGTGTCCGTGTCGGAGCCGTTTTGCACCAAAAAATGTGCAAGAAAATAAGTCTATAAAATATAACAAATTATATGTCCACGCAATCAGAATGTCGATACGAACCCAACGGTATCTCCAGAATTGGATTCCGTTGTCCCGATCTCATTTTGGCCCGTTGACCAGAACTTGGAATTCCGGTTTGCACGGAAATGCGTGTCGGGGTCAAAGTTCTCAAAACTTAGCAAACTACCTGTCAACGAGTCCAGAATGATGACACGAACTCAACGGTATCCCCGAAATTAGATTCCGATGAGCCAATCTCAAAATGATCCGTTGGCCCGGATATTGGTATCCGACTTGCACCGAAATGCGTGCCAGACCTAATGTCCACCAAAACCTAGCAAATTATATGTCAACAAGTCCAGAATGACGATACAAACTCAACGGTATCTCTGGAATTGGATTCCGATGAGCCGGCGTCAAAAAGTCCCGTTGACCCAGAATGTGGAACCCGCTTTGCTCCGAAAAACGTGCCCGGGCCCACGTTCTCCAAATCTAACAAATTTTATATGAAAACATGCCAGAACGATGCCACAAGTCTAATGGTGGTGTCAGAAATGAAATCTGGAGTCCCGTGTTCAAAAATAAAATTTTACAAGTTGGAAATTACGAATTCGGACGGCCAACTTTGGCGTCGAATTCAACCAATCAAACAAGCTCACAATGAAACGAAACTGAAGGAGTAGCAAGAGGGTTATACCAGCTTCGCACCAGAACTGGTAGCACGCCAAACGGAGCTACGGTGGAGGAGATACAAGTTGACGAAGTTGGCCCCGCGAAACTGTCCAAATTTAATACAATTTAAACGGTCAACTTGGTGGCCGATTTTGATGTATCAAACGATAAAATTAACGGACGAAAATTGACATGAGCGAAGGTGGATATACCGAGATTGCGACGGAGCAAAAAAATCACCGATCCAACGGTCGGATCTCCGGGAAAACGTGCGCGAAGTCGCTGCGACGGAGCGCCAAATCTGAGTTCCAAACTCGCGCGCGCCGACGGGATCTCGTTCAAAACGCACGAATTGCCTCGACGGCGCGTCCCGGAGGACGTTGGCCGCCATGGGGCCTACCCCAGTGGTGCACCCGAGGGAGGGGGCCACCCACGATGGGTCGTCGGAGTACGGTGGACGACGGCGGCGCGTCCAAGCCTCGCGCGCACGCGCGGATCTGTGCACGCTGTGCGCTATGCTGCTGTCGCAGTCCTCGACGAGGGGGCTCGCCGGCCAGTGGTTGCGGGCACGACGTGGTTGGCCTGAGCGAAGGAGGTGGCGGCGGTTTGCCGGAGAAAGGTGGAGGTGGTCGAATTGTTGGAGGAGGAGGAGAAGATAGGGTGTTGGCCGACGGCCTGGAGGCCGGCCAGGGGCATGACCGGAGCCAAGCTCGGCCAGGGAGGAGGGTGGTCGGGCATGGTGAAGGCTATGGGAGGATGATGATGGAGATGATGGTGATGATGGTGAGGATGGTTGATGATCCATGGGAGGAGGAGGAGAAAAGGAGAGGAGAGGTGGCCTGGTTCATGGAGGGAAGGAGAAGGAAGGAAGTGAGGTGGTCGGGGGTGGCGCCATGGCCGACGGCCAGGGGAGGAGAGGTTGAGGAGGAAGGTCGGGCATGGCTTGCCAAGGCATTGCTGCTGTTGTCTTTGGCATGGTTTTGTTGTTGTTGAGAGTTTTGTTTACATGAAAAAGTGAGAGAGAGAGTAAGGATAAGATTTAAATGATAGGGAGAGAGAGAAAGATTCTCTCCATGCAATTCCTAGGGCCGGCCACATGGATGCTATGGGGTTGGAGGGAATTGAATGGTGATGATTGAAAGTAGGAGAATCCAATGGCTAAGAATTAATATTGAGAAATAGGTTATTCCAAGAGGGATTAAATCAATGGAAAATTTCCCATTAAATAATAAAAGTAGATGAAATGAGAAACTGATATTTTTGGACAATAAATATGAGGGTGTCCCGATGGAGAAAATCATGGAGCTGGACTGGGCTCGGTGGAGCCGGATTGGGTCAAAACCGGACATTGTGCGAAAACCGAATTAGAAAATAGGCGTTGATGATCATGGAGAAATAAGTAGCACATGGGGATTCCAATAAATGGGACACAAGTGACGGACGAGTAGTAGGCTCAAAGTGGGCCATGTCCATAGTTGGGACGGACAGATTTTGGTCGACAGGGGACCCACAAATCAAGTTGGAAAATGAATGTGACGCCGTGGCATAAAATAAAATCGGGTCACGTGTCAGAAAAGTTGTGCGAATCAAATGGAGCCCAAAATGACGTATCTGAGGGGGAAACGAAGGTCATGGATGACTAGCGTCTCGAGTAGATCATCAATGAGGAGTTGGTTTCAAGGAAATGACTGGTCTGGCGCTCTCAATTTAAATGTCATGGTAACGCGCTGAAAATGATCAAGGAAAAAAGTGGGAAAATAATTATCAATCAAATGGTCTAAACCGACCCGAAGTTCAGCGAAGCAGAAAGAGCACAAGAGAACAAGTTTGGATGGGACACTATATACCGTCATGAAGGTATTCGTGTCCACTCCAAAACTCGTGAAGAAGATTTCCAGAGTTGAACATCCCTGATACTCCAAATATCAAAGGCATGGAAAAGTACACTTAAGGAAAAAAAATAACAAAATTAATTATTTGATGAAACTAAACAATCAGAAAATAAAATAAAATAAAAAATTCAACCCGAAATTCAGGGTGCTCACATCTGTCCCATAGTAGGTGTCTATGCAGGCCTCCTCCTCATCCTCTGTAATATTTTCAACAGGTCCAGTCAGGACGGGAGCGTGCACAAAACATCTCACGCAGTTCATATCGAGTTAGGAAATATAAAGCATGCAATAGAGTAAAGTACATGAAACGCTGAAAGAAGAAGATATATGAAAAACTGTAGAGCTTTGATAACAGGAAATATCTAAATATGATAAGTAAGAAATGTAAGGAACATGTGATTTTAGAGTACAATATGGTTATGTAAACGGGCTAGGAAAATGCAATGGTAACTCCATTGTACGTAGGTGTACAATAGACATATACAATAGTTATACAATGTTGTACAATAGGATTTGAGTACATAACCAATTCTACTCCCCTTCCCCAATCAATACACAAGGATCTACTCCAGTTACGTTATCTTATACAATAGTGTACAATGTTATGCAATGGATGTACAATGTTATACAATAGTGTACAATGGTCTATCCCTGGGGCTCATGTGATAATGAGAGTACAATATGCACAATGAGTATACAAGGATATGGGTATTCAATAAATACAATATAGAAGTGAAACGCATGTCACAATATGTATTTAGTGAATACAAGGAGATAACATCTCAAAAGAAGATCCATATAGTACCAATCCGTGATAAAGATCGTGTCAGCATCAAGTACAGTAATCTAGAGCAAGAATGTAAATCCATACAAGTATGAAACGGTCAGAGAATGTACTCGTCTGATAGCCTGAGTGTCTGAAGAGAATATACTGTCCGAGGAGGGGTGTCTGCCTCCTATAGAACAGTACAAGTCACAACAAGTCTAAAATGATAAAATGAAGCTCTATTATGCATTCTACAAGAAACTAGGTCCATCTAGGCCAAAGTCAACTCTTGGTCAACTCTGGAAGTCAAACTAGGTCAGTCTAGTCTAAATAAGTCAAACTAGGTCTAAACAAGTCTAAATTAGTCTAAACAAGGCTAAACTAGCCTATGCTAGTAAGCACACATCAATCCCAAGGCCATACAAACCAACAAACACCCAGATTCCATATAAACATGTATATTGATCAACTCACATAGCTTTTGTTACAGGTGAAATCACTCATAGGCAAAATATATAGGAATCTACCCAAATCAAGTTTATACATACATGCATATATACATAAGTCAATATATATTTAGATACTACATCCAACATTATATATATTACTATATATATAGAGAGTGATAGGGGGTGAAGTGGTGTGTGGTGTCATATATGAGTGTGGACAGGGGTTAATGTGTACATAGACAAGGGTTAAACAAGCATCAATGCACATAGTCCAATTTCAGTTTAGGAATGAATGCTTAGATAAATACATTCAGTTTAGAGGGTGAGGTGGTGTGTCTATATTGAATTAAATCAAACAAAATATTGTGTGTGTGCAGGAACTCTCAGGTTTTGTGTGTGTATGATGTAGAGGACAGTGTGTGAGTGTCAATGAGTGAGGGGAGACATCAACCAGTGTGTGTGTGTGTGTGTGTTAACATGTAGTTGTGTCAAGGGAGTGTGTGGGGATAGGGGGCTGTCCTATAGGCTAATATGGGCCTGAACATGGACTGATTTTAGGACAGTATAGGCTGTGTTAAGGTGGTTTGATGGGGCAACAATGGGCTAATTAGTGGTGCAAAAGGACAGGCATGGGACAGCCATGTAGGTGCTGAATTCAGGACTGTATTGGACTATTTTTGGGCTGCCATGTAGGCTATTTTGGGCATGAAGTAGGCTAATATATGGGGCAGCCAACATTGGGTTATATGACAGAAATGTGCTACAAAAAAGGGGACTGCCATATGACTGGGATGGCATGTGTATGTGAAAACATGTGTGTGTATACTTGTGTTCACAGGAAGACAAATTCAGGAAAATAAATCAGTGAAGAACAGGCAGTGGGTGAATACACTAAATGAAGGAAAACAGTGAATGAAGAAAGAAAGAAAAAAGGCAATTCATCATCAAGTCTAAACTAGAATTTGTTCACATATAATCTCAGGCTTTTTAAGAAAACCCCAACAGTGTAATCTCAGGTTTTTGACAATAAACCAAAACCAAATCCCAGTTTGAACAGTCTACTGTTATCCAGTTTTCAGTCCTAGACTTCATTCCCAGGTTTGTGAACCCAAAACAGTCCTAAATCAAACCAAAATCGACACACACATAGGGGGCATGTAGGAGAGTCATTATGGGGTTTTAAACTACTCTATAAAACAGTATATAATGGTTAAAAAAATGCCAAACTTCATAATTTCAAAACTGGAAAATGAAGAACTGTTAACTAGGTTTCAGAAATTTGGGTAGTGGAAATTGATCAATCAAATTAAGCTAAAATTCACAAACAGAGGTTGGTAATTAAAATATACATAATATACGTGTCAAACAATATAATGGTGTCCACCCAAGTGGACACAATGTGTCCAAACAGAATTAAAAACCAAAACAGCAACCTGGATACAGTGCAGGAAACTAAGCCTCGTGCACGTGTTTACGTCACCCGTGTGCACGACACAAAGTGACACAACCCACGAGATTGTGTCCACGTGTCGACCTAGTGTAGGGCTAGGGTTAGGGCACCCTGATACGTGTCCACGTTGCGTGTGCACGACACGAGACACGCGTATCAGTGGCTAAAAACAACAGCCACTGAACAGTGCAAAAACCCGTGCACGTGTTCGTGCGTGTCCGACACGACACGTGGGGCCCTAAAACTTGGGGAGCCCCGTGTCAGTGTCAGCCCCATACTGTGTGTCAAATCCCAAGTGTCGGGGTGGCGTGTCCGTGTCGCAATCATGCCCGAGTTGCAGGGCACGCACAGTCCCCGTGCGCGCGTGTGCACGACCGCGTGTCACGTGTCTGTGCAGACTCAACACGACTCGAAAATCACATCACGGCACAAGAAATCCATAAGCAATCATAAAACCTATTTTTTTAATCAAAAACTTTTCAGAAAAACAATGGAAATGTCCTCAGTGGCATTTCGACAAACACCTACGTCCTACCCCTGATACGTGTCCAAATGGACACGAAACTCATGAAATCCGACACAACACCAATACAGACACTTAGGGGACCCCTAGGGCTTCCTGAATATGTAAGCAAAACAAAATTTCATGGAGGGATGAGGAATTTACCTATACTTGAACTTTCAATAAGAACCCCCCTTCAATAACTCTTCTCCTTGATGTCCCAATCCAATCAAACCACCACAAACTGAAATAAAACTTCAGTAGCAGCAAGAGTGGGTGTATTAGAACCTAATAGAGAAGATTTGAATGAAAAAGGAAGAGGAATGGATTTGTAGGGATTAAAAGAAATAGAAACAAACCTTTCCTCAAGCTTGAGCTTTCCTAAAAAGAGGCAACCCTAAAAACTAGGAGAATATTTATAGGGTGTTGTTCCCAAGGATGATATGGTGGCTGGCCACTTAGTCTAGGGCTTAGGTTTTGAAATTTGTCTTGGGCTTTGGGCCTAGTCATTAAACAAATGACTTAAAAATCACAAGTCATGACTTGTGGTCAAATCTTTCTATTCAAAACTCAATATCCTTAATTGTTTTCACCAACTAGAGTATGGTTGACCTAACTTAACCTAGGATCTCATATCTAGTCAAGTCCAACTTAACTAGGGTTAGGTCACAAAGTCAAAGCTAGTCAAAGTCAACCTAGTCAACCTTCAATCAAACAATTCCAAAATAAATTCTAAAAATTCCCAAAAATTCCAATAAATCCTAAAATGACCAAAATATCCTCTAGGCTAAAATGTACTAATCAAACATCCTAATCACAATGACTAGGCTCTAGGTCAACAGTCTCTAAGGCTACACTAGTCAATGCACCAAAATCATAAGTCATGATTTAATTAGTTTAAAAATGATTAAAAATTACCAAAAATTATATTATCAATTAAATATCATAATTAAATAAATTAAAATACAAAATTTCAAAATTACCCTCATTTTAGAAAACTGGGTGTTACAAGTCTACCCACCTTAGAAGAATTTCGTCCTCGAAATTAAAATGGTAGTAGTCCTTCTAGGTCAAACACCCCACAATCAGAGTCTCAAACATACCGTCAGATAATCATATGCGTCTGTCCAAAACCATGATACTCAGAATCTCTGTCATGCCAGTGAGCAAGGCTACGATAATCACAGAGTCCTCAACTATGGTACATACCTCTAGAATTGTGGTATTTAAAATTTTCGCATTGTCGCGCGCTTGGCAGCAAAAACCTTAAATTTCTACACCCGAGAAATACATCCATAGTCCGACTATATGTCCTCACTATGCCTGCTAGCATGACCCTAGAGGATTCTAAAATCTCATAATCGAGGCGACCTAGCCCATACGACTTATCTCAGAAGAAAATTTAATCATACTGAAACACCAGATCAAACTTATCAACAATGAAGAAACAAATAGAAAAAGATGGAACTGAATTTTAAGATAGGAATTGCAGAATTGAATCAAAAGAACGGAACCTGCAACTAGATCTCCAACGGCCTGAGCATCCTCGGCTGTCATGGCGAAAGCTCGCCCTGGCTGGCCTTCCCTGGCCTGCTGCTGATGCTGAACAAACCTTTGCTGCTGAGTCTGCAATGGTGGTCCCCTCTGCTTCCCTGCCGGAGCTCTAGCTCCTGGTATTATCTGAGCCAATCGGGTTCTTGGGACACTCTCTATACTGATGCTCCACTGATCCGCAAAGCAAACACATGCCCAGCCTCTTCTTACAGTCGTCCCACCCTTGGCCTTGCTTCTTGCAGAAGTTGTATACAGTGTTCTGCTGCTGCCTGGGTGCCTGCTGATACTGCACCTGTCTCTGTCCCTGATACTGAACAGGCCTCTGCTGCTGCTGCTGGAAATAGGCCATCGGCTGCTGATACTGCTGCTGAAACTCATGCTGAACGTGCGGCCTCTTGGCCGGTCCTTCGCTGCTGCTGCCCCCAACTGGGTCTCGCCCCCTCTTGAGCCTAAGCTCAAGACCATCCTCCGCCAATAAGGCTCCCGTCAAAATCTTCTCAAAAGTAGCATCTCTGTTCCCCTTGGTCAGGGACTTGACCTCCTTGACCAGACCCTTCCGGAACCTCTGGGCCTTCGCCGTCTCGCTCAACCCCTCAACAAACCTGCCAAGACGGCCAACCTCTCCCGCATACTCCTCTACTGAGAGGCTCCCCTGGACCAAGCTCTCAAACTGCGTCTCCAAGGCTCTGACTGCTGAATCTGGGAAGAACTTCTTCTTGAAGAAGCCCCTGAACTGCTCCCAAGTCTGCCCTGGTACCCCCACCCTGGGGTCCGACTGATACCAGGTGCGAGCAAGATCTCGCATCCGGCTAGCTGCTGCCTCGATCTGAAGGTTTGCTGGAATCCTGGCCAAGCGGAAGATCTCCTCCATATGCTCGATCCACTCGTCGGCATACAGGATCCCCTCTGTCCCCAAAAAGTCTCTGGGGCTCATCTTCTGAAACTACTCGATCTCCGGTGTCTTTGGCTGCTGAACCACTGGTCGAGCTGCGGCTGTCGTGACGGCCAACTCCATGCCTCTGTCCTGTCGAGCCTGCTGTCGGTCCATGAACTGCTGGAAATACGCGAACATCTGAGCTGCGTCCACATGTCCTGGAGGCGGTGGCGGCTGGAAAGGATCCTCTGGAATGACTGGGTCCTGCCTCCGAACTGGTGAAGGCATACCCTCAGCTACTGCTGCTGCTGAAGTCCCAATATGAGCAGAGGTGGCAGGAGCTGTAGCCTCCCGACCCTGCTGAACTGGCTGAGAGGTAGCAGTCCCCTCTATAGTATCTCCATGAATGGCAAGCAGTAATCGCGTCTCCACCATCCTGAAGACAGATTAAACAAACAATTGCTGAGAATGAGTCGAAATAGCAAAGGAGGACAGTTATATTCAAGGAGAACAATATCAGCAAGAACTGAGATGGTATGAATTTGATATGAGTTTTTCCTAGTGTGATTGAGTACCTTTAAAATATCCTAATCCTATTGCAGGCTGTAGTGATACTCTAATTCGAATACCACTACATAAACTCGACCTGCATGGGCCACCACTAAAAATGTGTCACCATCCGCAACCACTGTGAGGGTACGAGAACGTAACAACGCCCAGCCTACGCCGCAGTATCGGCGGTAGAACGCTGTCCTAGGTCAATCATCTAGCAATATAAAGGTACCTGTACAGTATATACCCTCCGAATGAAGGTGACATAACAATATACAGTCTCAATCACATCTAAGGCAGAATGATGAAAATAAAAGATAGATAGATACTGGAATAAAAAGATCCACAGGATACAATCAGAGAGAAAGAGTCTAAGTGTCTACTGCCATACAAACTGAACATCCAACTCAATACAAGTCTCTAATGCTAAAAATGAAAGAATATATACAATCAGATCTCAGAAGACAGAAATAGTAAAACCTAGACTATGGAGCCTCAGTCTCTAAGCTAGTAGATCAGGCTGGAAATCTGGGTCACACATGTCATCTACAGCTGTCCCATAGTAGGTGTCTATGCAGGCCTCCTCCTCATCCTCTGTAATATTTTCAACAGGTCCAGTCAGGACGGGAGCGTGCACAAAACATCTCACGCAGTTCATATCGAGTTAGGAAATATAAAGCATGCAATAGAGTAAAGTACATGAAACGCTGAAAGAAGAAGATATATGAAAAACAGTAGAGCTTTGATAACAGGAAATATCTAAATATGATAAGTAAGAAATGTAAGGAACATGTGATTTTAGAGTACAATATGGTTATGTAAACGGGCTAGGAAAATGCAATGGTAACTCCATTGTACGTGGGTGTACAATAGACATATACAATAGTTATACAATGTTGTACAATAGGATTTGAGTAAATAACCAATTCTACTCCCCTTCCCCAATCAATACACAAGGATCTACTCCAGTTACGTTATCTTATACAATAGTGTACAATGTTATGCAATGGATGTACAATATTATACAATAGTGTACAATGGTCTATCCCTGGGGCTCATGTGATAATGAGAGTACAATATACACAATGAGTATACAAGGATATGGGTATTCAATAAATACAATATAGAAGTGAAACGCGTGTCACAATATGTATTTAGTGAATACAAGGAGATAACATCTCAAAAGAAGATCAATATAGTACCAATCCGTGATAAAGATCGTGTCAGCATCAAGTACAGTAATCTAGAGCAAGAATGTAAATCCATACAAGTATGAAACGGTCAGAGAATGTACTCGCCTGATAGCCTGAGTGTCTGAAGAGAATATACTGTCCGAGGAGGGGTGTCTGCCTCCTATAGAACAGTACAAGTCACAACAAGTCTAAAATGATAAAATGAAGCTCTACTATGCATTCTACATGAAACTAGGTCCATCTAGGCCAAAGTCAACTCTTGGTCAACTCTGGAAGTCAAACTAGGTCAGTCTAGTCTAAATAAGTCAAACTAGGTCTAAACAAGTCTAAATTAGTCTAAACAAGGCTAAACTAGCCTATGCTAGTAAGCACACATCAATCCCAAGGCCATACAAACCAACAAACACCCAGATTCCATATAAACATGTATATTGATCAACTCACATAGCTTTTGTTACAGGTGAAATCACTCATAGGCAAAATATATAGGAATCTACCCAAATCAAGTTTATACATACATGCATATATACATAAGTCAATATATATTTAGATACTACATCCAACATTATATATATCACTATATATATAGAGAGTGATAGGGGGTGAGGTGGTGTCATATATGAGTGTGGACAGGGGTTAATGTGTACATAGACAAGGGTTAAACAAGCATCAATGCACATAGTCCAATTTCAGTTTAGGAATGAATGCTTAGATAAATACATTCAGTTTAGAGGGTGAGGTGGTGTGTCTATATTGAATTAAATCAAACAAAATATTGTGTGTGTGCAGGAACTCTCAGGTTTTGTGTGTGTGTGATATAGAGGACAGTGTGTGAGTGTCAATAAGTGAGGGGAGACATCAACCAGTGTGTGTGTGTGTTAACATGTAGTTGTGTCAAGGGAGTGTGTGGGGATAGGGGGCTGTCCTATAGGCTAATATGGGCCTGAACATGGACTGATTTTAGGACAGTATAGGCTGTGTTAAGGTGGTTTGATGGGGCAACAATGGGCTAATTAGTGGTACAAAAGGACAGGCATGGGACAGCCATGTAGGTGCTGAATTCAGGACTGTATTGGACTATTTTTGGGCTGCCATGTAGGCTGTTTTGGGCATGAAGTAGGCTGATATATGGGGCAGCCAACATTGGGTTATATGACTGAAATGTGCTGCAAAAAAGGGGACTGTCATATGGCTGGGATGGCATGTGTATGTGAAAACATGTGTGTGTATACTTGTGTTCACAGGAAGACAAATTCAGGAAAATAAATCAGTGAAGAACAGGCAGTGGGTGAATACACTAAATGAAGGAAAACAGTGAATGAAGAAAGAAAGAAAAAAGGCAATTCATCATCAAGTCTAAACTAGAATTTGTTCACATATAATCTCAGGTTCTTTAAGAAAACCCCAACAGTGTAATCTCAGGTTTTTGACAATAAACCAAAACCAAATCCCAGTTTGAACAGTCTACTATTATCCAGTTTTCAGTCCTAGACTTCATTCCCAGGTTTGTGAACCCAAAACAGTCCTAAATCAAACCAAAATCGACACACACATAGGGGGCATGTAGGAGAGTCATTATGGGGTTTTAAACTACTCTATAAAACAGTATATAATGGTTAAAAAAACTGCCAAACTTCATAATTTCAAAACTGGAAAATGAAGAACTGTTAACTAGGTTTCAGAAATTTGGGTAGTGGAAATTGATCAATCAAATTAAGCTAAAATTCACAAACAGAGGTTGGTAATTAAAATATACATAATATACGTGTCAAACAATATAATGGTGTCCACCCAAGTGGACACAATGTGTCCAAACAGAATTAAAAACCAAAACAGCAACCTGGACACAGTGCAGGAAACTAAGCCTCGTGCACGTGTTTACGTCACTCGTGTGCACGACACAAAGTGACACAACCCACGAGATTATGTCCACGTGTCGACCTAGTGTAGGGCTAGGGTTAGGGCACCCTGACATGTGTCCACGTTGCGTGTGCACGACACGAGACACGCGTATCAGTGGCTAAAAACAACAGCCACTGAACAGTGCAAAAACCTGTGCACGTGTTCGTGCGTGTCCGACACGACACGTGGGGCCTTGAAATTTGGGGAGTCCCGTGTCAGTGTCGGCCCCATACTGTGTGTCAAATCCTAAGTGTCGGGGTGGCGTGTCCGTGTCGCAATCATGCCCGAGTTGCAGGACACGCACAGTCCCCCCGCGCGCGTGTGCACGACCGCGTGTCACGTGTCTGTGCAGACTCAACACGACTCAAAAATCACATCACGACACAAGAAATCCATAAGCAATCATAAAACCTATTTTTTCAATCAAAAACTTTTCAGAAAAACAATGGAAATGTCCTCAGTGGCATTTCGACAAACACCTACGTCCTACCCCTGATACGTGTCCAAATGGACACGAAACTCATGAAACCCGACACGACACCAATGCAGACACTTAGGGGACCCCTAGGGCTTCCTGAATATGTAAGCAAAACGAAATTTCATGGAGGGATGAGGAATTTACCTATACTTGAACTTTCAATAAGAACCCCCCTTCAATAACTCTTCTCCTTGATGTCCCAATCCAATCAAACCACCACAAACTGAAATAAAACTTCAGTAGCAGCAAGAGTGGGTGTATTAGAACCTAATAGAGAAGATTTGAATGAAAAAGGAAGAGGAATGGATTTGTAGGGATTAAAAGAAATAGAAATAAACCTTTCCTCAAGCTTGAGCTTTCCTAAAAAGAGGCAACCCTAAAAACTAGGAGAATATTTATAGGGTGTTGTTCCCAAGGATGATATGGTGGCTGGCCACTTAGTCTAGGGCTTAGGTTTTGAAATTTGTCTTGGGCTTTGGGCCTAGTCATTAAACAAATGACTTAAAAATCACAAGTCATGACTTGTGGTTAAATCTTTCTATTCAAAACTCAATATCCTTAATTGTTTTCACCAACTAGAGTATGGTTGACCTAACTTAACCTAGGATCTCATATCTAGTCAAGTCCAACTTAACTAGGGTTAGGTCACAAAGTCAAAGCTAGTCAAAGTCAACCTAGTCAACCTTCAATCAAACAATTCCAAAATAAATTCTAAAAATTCCCAAAAATTCCAATAAATCCTAAAATGACCAAAATGTCCTCTAGGCTAAAATGTACTAATCAAACATCCTAATCACGATGACTAGGCTCTAGGTCAACAGTCTCTAAGGCTACACTAGTCAATGCACCAAAATCATAAGTCATGATTTAATTAGTTTAAAAATGATTAAAAATTACCAAAAATCATATTATCAATTAAATATCATAATTAAATAAATTAAAATATAAAATTTCAAAATTACCCTTATTTTAGAAAACTGGGTATTACAAGTCTACCCACCTTAGAAGAATTTCGTCCTCGAAATTAAAATGGTAGTAGTCCTTCTAGGTCAAACACCCCACAATCAGAGTCTCAAACATACCGTCAGATAATCATATGCGTCTGTCCAAAACTATGATACTCAGAATCTCTGTCATGCCAGTGAGCAAGGCTACGATAATCACAGAGTCCTCAACTATGGTATATACCTCTAGAATTGTGGTATTTAAAATTTTCGCATTACCGCGCGCTTGGCAGCGAAAACCTTAAATTCCCACACCCGAGAAATACATCCATAGTCCGACTATATGTCCTCACTATGCCTGCTAGCATAACCCTAGAGGATTCTAAAATCTCATAATCGAGGCGACCTAGCCCATACGACTTATCTCAGAAGAAAATTTAATCATACTGAAACACCAGATCAAACTTATCAACAATGAAGAAACAAATAGGAAAAGATGGAACTGAATTTTAAGATAGGAATTACAGAATTGAATCATTGCTTCCACTTAAATTGAAATTCAATAATCATATACATCGCAACTTGTACGACTCAATTTAATAGTTCATACTGCCACCCCCCTTTTTTTGATCAATATCAAACCAATCTATATACGTTCAAAGATGTATAATCATAATCCAATAATTCATGAATCACATCAATTCCTGAAATCGATTTATATAGATTCTAACTATTTTCCTCCAGTATCAAAATATAATTTTATAATCCTCTGGTGATTACTACTTAGAATCTTCAAGATAAATTTTCTTGGTAATATCCCAACTTACAAACTACTAATCATTAAATCATCCTTTTAGAAAATGCCCTTATAACTTAGTCAAAGTATCCGTGTATTCCAATTCCTTAATGTAATCCTTCTAGCCATGTGTTTGACCAATGAGTATATAGCAGTGTAGCCATCTTCCTAACCATTATTAAACACAAGAAAGTAAGGGTATTGGTGAAAAGAGTTCAAACAAGATACAAGAATCAAGGGAGGAAGGTGGATTAAAATAAGGGAAAGGGAATTTTAAATCGAAGCTCAAAATGAGATTCTCAAGGGTCGTCCCAAGAATCTCTCAGGAAATTCTAATAGTGATTGAGTATCCTCTCATTTTAACACCTTACTTCCTATACTCTATAGCAGGAATTGTCGTACTACCACGACATCGCACTAATACGAATCTGGTCCTGCATGGACCGGAGGGATGAAATCGTGTCTCCTTGACTATCTTGAAGACAGATCAACAAGGAATCAATTACTAAAAAAGAAACGAAATCATCAAGGAGGACAATTGTTTTCAAAAGGAGACAACTACCAACAAGAATTTGATAAGAGTTTTCCTAATGTGATTGAGTACCTTAACTTATATCTTATATCCTACTGCAGGTTGTAATGATACTCTAGTTCGAGTACCACTACGAAATCACACTAGTTGTGATTATGACCTGCATGGGCCACCACTAAAAACGTGTCACGACCCGCACCCAGTGAAAGGGCACGAGAAGTGAATACGCCCAGCCTACGCCGCAGTGTCGGCGGTAGAACGCTGTCCTGGGTCACAATATCTAATACAGTCTAAAATAAGCTCCGAATGGAGAGTAATAATAAGTAACTCAATCACAATACTAAGATGGAATAGAAGAATGAATCTCAAGAGAGTCACAGATAAAAAGTCTAGGTGTAAACCACCAGAATAAATCTCAAGTACAACTCATAAAGTCTCAAACAGAAATACAAATAAAGTACTAAAACACAGCTAAATTATGGGCAAGTCCTCAGCGACTGTGGGATCCTCCTGAGGGTCCACGTCGCCAGTGTCATCTAAGCCAATGCCATAATAAGTAGGGCAGTACTCCTCATCAATACCTGTAAAAATTTTAACATGCCCAGTCAGGACAGAACGAGCACATATCTCTCACAACAGTTCATAGCAGGAATGGACATATAAAGCAAGCTATAGAAGACTATACATGAATCGATGTAAAGAAAGTCAACAAGAGAGAGAGACTATAAAATGAGATATAATATGATAATAGAGAAATATAACCTTCTACGTGAATCAGAGCATGAATTGGTTATGTAAACGGTCTGGGTTGCACATGGATACAGCTATGGAGTGCACATGGATAACAACTACTGGGGATAATGATCACATAACCAACTACACTCTCCCTGCCCCAATCAATACACAAGGATCAATGCACGTTATGTTATTGTACATGGATAACAATTACTTTATACATAGGGCTCATATGGTCATGAATGTACATGAATAACACATGAGTGCACATGGATAAAGGTGAATACATGGAGTACATGATGGCCATGATAAAGTACATGAATATGACATACTCGATGTATCCGAGGGGATAACATCGCATGAAAAAATCCATAGGGTACTAATCCGTGTGAATATCGTGTCAGCATCAAGTATACTAGTCTATAACAAGAGAACATATCCAAATAAGTATGAAAAGATCAGAGAATGTACTCGCCTGGCAAATCGAACTGCTGATGATGAGGTATAGCTAAACTGGGGCAATATAAACCTATTTAAAATACACACATGTCACAACCAAGTCTACAATATCAAGAGAAATAGCTACAATGCAAGGCTACATGCTTCTAGGTCCATTTTGGTCAAAGTCAACCCTCAGTCAACTCTGATAAAACCTGTTCAACGCTGGTCAAACCTGGTCAAACTTGGGTCAACTAGTTCGTCTACTAATTTCTAGGTCATACACAAAATTCTAGGTCATTTGGAGTTCGTTTGAGTTGAATTGGATCAAGTTTGACTCAAAGTTGACTTTTGTCAATTTGGTCAACTTGTCGGCCAATTCGACTAAACTAAGCTTGAAATGACAAATCAAATCTGTCCTAGGGCTCCTATAGTCATATACACAACTACAATCTAATCTAAGAGAATTAACAAGCTTAAATATATATATACATATAGGTATATACACACATGTGTATATACAATACAACAAAACCCAAATCTAAAAAAAGTGATGTGTGCGTGTGTGTGTACTGGTGCTTACTGAAATGAGGGTCAAATATGAGATTAAAACATTCAAACATAATCATGGTATTACCCAATTTATTATACTATTATATACATATATATACAATAAAGAAACTATATATATATATATATATATATATATATATATATATATATATATATATATATATATATATATATATATATATATATATATATATATATATATATGTATATATATATACAATGCTCAAAAGGAAAGTAATACCAATGGTTTTTGAAATAGGTTTAGTGAATCCAAATCTGGAATTAAAACCATCTCGACCCATTCTCAACACGTATGTATTAGCAATGGGTTTCAACGGGGTTATATATATATATATATATATATATATATATATATATATATATATATATATATATATATATATATATATATATATATATATATATATATATATATATATATATATATGTATACATAGCTATATATAGAAAAGCATATATACTCATAATTGATGGAAAATTATGAAACAAAACCAAAAGTTGGTTCCCACAAATCCGAAACCTCATATATGTCCTGAAAACTCAGATTTTGTAAACTAAGAAGTTGGAAATCAAAATATCGCATTTAACTCAAAAATCGAAATATCATATAAATCTCAATTTTTTCCAATTCAAGGAAAACCCGATTATGCTTGGAAAAAGGCAAACAAATAGGTGATGATTCTGCAGATCACTTCCCACAAGTTCTAATTATCATATATGAACTAACAATTCATAAAATACGGACTAAAAAGTCAAGGATTGAAAAATTACATTTATATTCAAAACTTTGAACCCGAAAAACCCAATTTTGACAAAACGACTCAAAACGCAAAATACACCAAACGAACCCGCAAAACTTGGCATACACGTTGGCTTCGACCCACGTGATGCGTTCGTATACTCTTGGGTTCGAAATCGTGTCCGTGTCGTGTCCACAGAACGCGTATCAAAATTTCCCGATACCGCGTGGTACGCGTGCGTTCTCGCTCGTTTGAGCGCCGCACACGCAACGAAACGCCACGTGCTTGTGCACATAGCTGGGGGGGGGTCCTGGGGTAGGTCTAGAATATGATGACATGGCGACACGATGTGCCAAAGTGGCGCACGTAGCCCCCGCACCCGCGCGGCCTGCTGTGCGCGCGCGCGCCCGCGCGCCCTCGTGCGCGTGGTGCCTGCCTCGCTGCTCCCTCGTCGGGCCACGCCGTGACTTGGGGTTTGTCCTACATTTTCGTCTAGGTCTAGGTCAACATGTCCCGGGTCCTGGAACGGGTCTTCGCTGCGTCGTGTGCGCGCACGAAGTCCGTTTCTGCGACAAAAATCAGCCCGAGTGCACAGTGTGGCTGACCAGTGCACGCACGATTTCTCCGTGCTCGCTCAACGAAACATCGTGAAATTTTACTGACATGTGGGCAGAGGTTGCCCCTACGTGCTCGTAAAATTTCACGCAAGACGGAGCTCTGTGCGTCGAGTTATGACGCACAGACTGCAGGACGTGCACGGGACCGTGCACGGGATCTCGTGCACGCGTGTCCGTGTCCGAAACGTCGCTAAAAATTCATCGATTTCCAATCCGTCTTCACGAAAGTTTATTGAAATGATATTATCTAAACATCCATGAAGTCAGAATAAAAAAACAGCAACTTTCAATCCTAAGCGGCATTTCGTCGAACACGTGCCGTAAGGGACCGACACGGGCTCGATACCTCCAACAAACGGAGTCAAAATCCCACCAAATTTCGTAGGCAAGGCTAGGGCACCTATATGGATGCAAAAATGAAGAAAAAAAACTAGATTTGCAATGGTAGATTAGGGTTTTACCTATTGAGTGTCAAAACTCTATGATCGGGGCTCCTCGGTTGTCGTGTCGGCCGATTTCCCACCAGCAAAACCTTCCATCTCCACTCCAGAAATGGTCCAGCAGATCCTCCTCTCCTCAACGAGTGCAACGGAGTTCATTTGGGAAGAAACGGACTCCGGATGAAGGAAAAAAGTATTTTGGAGAGTTGGATCTCTTAGGGTTTCCTTGTGGAGGCTACAAACTACAAATGAATGTAATATTGGAAGGGGGTACTGCTGTTGGGCGGCCAAGGGGGGTCTCTAGGATTAGGGTTTCACTTGGGCCAACTCTTTCTCAAGTAGAAATGGGCCCAAGTCGAAAAGCTCAAAGCCTACATGCAAAAAGGCTAATTAAATAATTAAAAGCCTTAAAAATAATATAATGCACAAATTAAATTCTAAAAATAAAAATAACAATTCTAATGCATGGTTAGGCCCCTATACAAGTCCACTAAGGTTAAACCAGTTGCTAGCACAAACAAGAGTCAACATATTCAGGAAATCACATAAAGGTCAAAATGGCTAAAAATCAATTAATCACTCTAAAAATTTACTAATAAAATCTAAATTAATTCTAATGATAATAAATCTAATTTCTGATATAGCATTAAGGTTCTAGGTCATGGTTGGCTAAGGTCAAACTACCAAGTCACCAGTCTGCAACCAATCAAATCACACTGCAAGCAATTTAATTAATAAATAGATAAAAATTCAAATAAAAATCATAAAAATTGAAATAAATAACAATTTCTAAAATACCCTTGAATTTGAAAAGTGAGTGTGACAGGAGAGTTAAAATGTGTAAGAGGGTGTCCATGTCAATCTCAGTTATTACAATGTGCATGAATGTGTGTATGTGAATAATAATGCATAGATGTGTGTGTGAACATACAAGTTGGTGTCAAGATTTAGGGTGTGAGAGTATGTGTGAATGAGTGACAAGGAGTACACATGAGTGTGTCCCTGTCCTAAGTGTGTGTGTAGTGTCATTCAGTGTGGTTCTCAGTCCCAGGTAACAGTCTCAGGTTTGTGTGTGTTAGATAGGTGGCCTGTGTGTGTATGTCATGCCATTCTCAGATTTATATGTTTAACCCAGGTTTACTACATCAATTCGACAGAACAAGCTAGGGACTGAACTATTATAGAGTGTACAGAGTACTACCAACTCAAGTAGAGTATGGATCGAGTGTTCAGATGCCATGTGTGTCAGGGGAAAGGTTAAACAGATTCAATTCATGCATTCATTTCAGTTTCAAGGAAACAGTAAACAATGGAAACACAACTTCAACCAATTCTCAACTCGAATTCAAACATGAAAACTAATCTAGAACCTAAAACTAAACCCAGGTAGAAATAGGAACTCATTTGAATTTAACTGATTCGAATTTAACAGTTAACATAAATATATACCTATATTCAAATTCAATTTTCAGTTTTGAACTCAAAACCCAACTCATTTTGAAGTATCAGTGAAACCAATTGACAGTTTGATAACCAATCGAATTCGAATACTCTACTACAATGCAACCCAGGTTATCATCACATGTATTCATAGTTAATTTATCATTCAAAAACCTATTAAATGTATTCAAAATTACATCAACAGCAGTGAATTAATGTATCAGAGAAAATGGAGGAAATTGAAACCAATTTTCCAATTCAAACTCGAAAACCCAAATAAACCTTCAATTCTAATGTGCAGTCATAAAAACATATTTAAACATGCAATTGGGATGAGTTCGTGTCCATAAAGTTGGACACGAAGTGTCCCAAACAAAAACAAATACTGCATCAGAGCACTCGAGTGCACTGCCTCGTGCTGTCAGTCTCCAATAGATTGGACACAAAATGAAGCATCTGACACCTCGTGCACTTGGACACGGGTAGCCCAACTATAGGGCTACCAGGTCGACACAACACGACATGTCCTTGTTGTGTCTACACGCAATACGAAGGCCGTGTCAGAAGCCTCTGTTCGTACGTAACAGTGTAGTATAAATTCAGTGCACTCGTGTTTTCGTGTCCGACACGACACGAGGTGTCGTGAAACTCGAGGGGGGGTCTGTCCGTGATGGCCTCCACCTCTGTGTCAAGTTGCACGTGTCCACGTTGTAATGTCCCGCTCCGCACGGTGCATTTCGATGAGTCATTGACTCGAAGAGTTGCGTTGACCCGATGAGGTATCGATGCAAATCGATGCGAGAGTTACGTTGACCAAAGGTAAGCCTTGAGTCGGTTGGAATCTATAAATCGAATCGATGCAAAGGATAAGTCCCGTTTGAGAAAGTGCTGATTTTAGTTGATCTGGTGTGCAGGCTATACTTTTACGCTGGACGATAAGAGGTCGGCATTTTGCCTTATGCAATAAAGTGTCCGTGAAACCAAATCGTGGTCTTGTAACAGATTGTGGCATGGGCCCAATAGGCCAAATCAACCGAGTAGTTCAAAGGAATGGCTAAGTCCGGGAGTTAGCTACGCGATCGAGTTATGGAAGCGAGACGCTTCAATCGGCAAAACGATAAGGCGTATCGACTTAAGGTAGGCGGGTTATTGACTCTCTCTCCCTATTCCTTTACGTCTAATAAAAGATATCATTGTATGCGTAAGATGTTATCGAGTTAGCGAGCGTGGCTCGACGACGAAAGGTCCAAGTATGTGTCGAACACTAAGAAAGAACATTGAACAATCGAACAATTGAAGCGACGTGCATCAAGTGTATGAGTCGCGGTAGGGCGGTGATGGTAGAACATTGAAAGACAATATCGAGATGTACATTATGTGCATGGCTCCGAGAATATTGAACACTAGGCGTAGAACATTGATTACGGCGCTGAGCGTGCCTTCGTGCACGGAAGCTAAGGAATAACTAAGTAACTACGGAACTAGGCTATGAGAATGACTTACGAATGGTACGCATCAAATATGAGTATAAGATGACTAAGCCGTTGGGCATCGTGCATCAATATGGATGTGTTGGGGCATAACGCCGACGGAGCTCCCCATATGGATGGTGGATTATGTTTATGAGACGCGAATATGCTTATGGAACGGGACTATATTTATGGAAAACGAGATGTGTTGGAATGTATGACTTGTATGCTTTGGCGCGTTTTGCATGGTCAATGGACTCGGATGGCCCGTGCACCGGTGCGGCTTCCCTCGGACGGTTACGCCGGGGCACCGGGACCGTTCGACCTACGAGGGAATTATGTGTGGTATTTATGGTGCACATCATTCGGACGGATTGCGAGCGTCCAGTGCTGTGATAAGCTATGATATCCGTAAGTTTGGGATCCTTCGGATACTGGACTAGCAACCCGTATCGAAATGATCGTAGGCTTACACATAAGAGATGCCAAGTCCATTACGGTGCGAAACACCGTGACCTTCATATAGATAGGGCCGGTGGGCTGAGATGAGAGTTGGGTGCAAGCGCAGGGCTTGCCACCCCTATGCATATGTTAAGTATGGTCGGTTGAATGCGTGAATAATATGATTCCTATATTTAAGTTTATGGTTGGTTAGTTTGACGAATCGTATGATTGGTTATGTAAGTTCTAACCATTGCAGGCTAGGCGAAAAGGGACGGGCTATGCACGATCACTAAGTTTATGTTCATATTATGCCTAACTGTATCTGCTGCAGGAACACGGTTTGGGACACATTTATGATAAGTTATTATTCGTGAATATTGCCATGAAACTGATCCTAAGGCTAAATAGAAAGATCACAAATTAAGATGCATGTTTCACTAAATGATTTAGTGTTTGGTTTGGGTGCGAGCGATTTCCCGAGTAGTTCAAAGGAATGGCTATGTACGATCACTAAGTTTATGTTCATATTATGCCTAACTGTATCTGCTGCAGGAACACGGTTTGGGATACATTTATGATAAGTTGTTATTCGTGAATATTGCCATGAAACTGATCCTAAGGCTAAATAGAAAGATCACAAATTAAGATGCATGTTTCACTAAATGATTTAGTGTTTGGTTTGGGTGCGAGCGGGTCTTGATCAGTGCGAAGCGAGGACGAAAGCACTAATCCCCCACTAGTTTATGTGCAGGTTCAGGTGTGTTCGGCTCGGGGCGGAACTTGGCTTGGACGTGCCGAGGCATGGAGTCCTTAGCGTTCAAGTGGGGCTACCGCATATGCGTTTGGACTTACGACATGGAGATGTTCGGCCGAAGACTACTTGTTGGCTATAAGGGACATAATGTATGGAACAATGTAATCCTTTGTGAGCTAGAGAGATCATGAGCGTTGTAGCCAATTGGCATATATGTTGGACTATTCAGAGCCATTGTAATCTTCAGTTCATAATCAATAAAAGAGATTCTTATGTTATACTCTGTTTTCCTTCCGCTGCTTATGTTGTCGATTTTAGATAGTTCTATGTGAACCTGTTATCTTGCCTTGCACGAGCGCAACTCCAGGCTCGTGCGGCATCACGCCCCAGCGAGGACAATAATTCGGGTAAAATCTAGCGAGGACGAGCGATTTCTCGGATCAGGGCGTGACAAGTTGGTATCAGAGCGGTTCCATCCTCTGGAACGTGCATGAATCTCTTTGACCCTCAGTTGCTTCGTTATTGAATTCAGTCGACTCTAAGTTATTTTTGCAACCGCATGGCTCATGGATCAGCTCGACGCTACATTGGATGTTCCGTACAATAAGTCTATATTAAGTGCGTACGTCTGCCTCAAGTATGTCGTGACTATTACGCTATCTCCGGGTGCCATCGGAGAGTGTTGGTTGCACGAAGTGCAACGCGTTATGAGATTATGGTTTTCCGAAGTACAAGAAAGTTGTGAGTCGCTGGTCGCACGAA
Organism: Iris pallida; assembly: GCA_029216955.1. NCBI lineage: Eukaryota > Viridiplantae > Streptophyta > Magnoliopsida > Asparagales > Iridaceae > Iris > Iris pallida. The sequence goes on along the minus strand of JANAVB010031417.1, from coordinate 20,507,409 downwards.
GTGCAACGAATATGGTGATGTTGGTTGCACGAAGTGCAATGATATACGTATTGTTGATTGCACGGAATGCGAGGAGTTATGTGTTATCGATCGCACGAAGTGCGAGGAGTTATGTGTTGTTGGTCGTACGAAGTACGAAGAAATATGTGTTGTTGGTCGCACGAAGTACGAGGAGATATGTGTTGTTGGTTGCACGAAGTGCAACGGGTCAATATGTGAGACGATGTTTGTTATATGGCCATGCGAATAGTTATGTGTTGTTGGTTGCACGGAGTGCAGCAAGTCGTGAATCGTTCGTTGCATCAGTGCAAACGAGTCGACATGGTATGATGCGCATTGTATGGCTATACGGATGGATAGCGATATGTTGTACGAGATTGAGTAAAGACCTTAAGTATCGAGAATGAGTTGTTGCACGAGTTACAACGAACGGGATTGGAAAATCGTGGATACGATAATAACGAGTCGAGTTGAGTAGACGAACTTGTAAGTTGGCCGCATTGAAGCTAGTTTCGAAGTAGGCAAACGTTTATGTTGGCCGTATGTCGCGTTGTGATGTGAATAAGCGAATGTTGTGGGTGTGATCGATATGATCGCCAAGATACGGTTAGAGTGAATGCGTGTCAAACTTGAGCGAACGCTAGAGCTGGGATCGGAAGGATCGCCATACGTTATAGTTGATTGAGGAATAGATGTCGGACCTATGCGAAATACGATGTCGAGTAATGACTTGATCTCGAGTGGTATATGCAATACCAATTATGCGATCAGTATAGCGAAGTATTGTATCGATAAAGATAGGCTCGATCCTGAGTGGTATATGGGATACCACTTAGCGATATCTATGTTAAGCCGGTTGGTGACTTGCGAAAGACTTTGTCGAGATGATTATGTTGTTACGATAGGTTTGTCCGTAACGGATGGAGTAATACCGAGACTTGAGTGGGAGTGACTCGATAGAAGTCGATACAAGTATGCCTCGATGAATTGAGTTGAACGATTATGTGTGAAGTCGTGCCTATGGATGATACATCGGGCGAGAATTCGTTAAGCATAAGTCGAACGATAGGCTGAGCATAGCGAAAGAATGTTACGTGGAGGAAATAGTCGACCCGGTCGAACTTATGTTGAGTTAGTACGGAGGCTTCTTCGGAATTAATTGAGTAGGCACGAAAAAATTGTGCGAACGAATTTGGGCTAGTGCGATGAGTCGGTAGCACGATTTGAAGTACGAGTTAGGTGTTGGCCCATTCCATGGTCACACCCAATTTCGATAATCAACACATACTTAAGTCAATACACAAAATATAGAAAATGCTGCTAATCATTTCAGGATACATGAAATCAAATTCAACGGACAATGTACTGCATCAATCATAGCGTCAACATCATCAAATCTTCAGAAGACTCAGTTTTCATTTTATTCTGTATTTTATATTTTATTGAGTCTAGGAATTATTATGTAAAATCAATTTTGGTAATACTGGCTTAGGGTTAAAACTGTCCACATTCCAAAAGCCTACCTATTCGTTTTTTATTTACAAAATATTTCAAAAACATTTTCTTTGAAAATATCCTTTACAAATGATTTTACAAATAACCAAAAACACAGTTTGAAAACTGTTTTTGCAAAAGATTTTCAAATATCTCCTGACAGAACTCGTAACCGAGTTCGGCCCGAGTTCGGTCCGAACTCTGACCGAGTTCGGTCAAAAATGTTTCAAACTTCTGTTGCCTCCAAATCAGCGAGCAACGTCTCTTTGCGAGATATTTGCACCCGAACTCTGCCCGAGTTCTGTCCGAGTTCGGTTGGAGAAAACACCTATAAATAGAGAAGAACTTTTTATTTCAAATCACTCATTCATTCTTCATTCTCTCTTCTCTACTACTCAAGTGTTTTCAAACGATCTAAGATTTTCAAATCATACCTATACATCTCTTAGCCAAAAGCCAGTACTATCAGAGTTGATTTAGAGTCTTTTGGTATTCCAAGAGTTGTAAAGAGGTCGTTCTAGTTCAACAACCTTTCCTGTTGTGGAGCTGGTCGTGCGCTCGTCACCAAGCACGGTGTTGTGAAGCTGGTCGTGCGCTTGTCACCAAGTACGGTGTTGTAAGAGACTGCAAGCTCTCAGTTAAAGCTTGTGCCATAGTGGATTAACATCGAGCAAGAGTACTCGAGACTGGATTAGTCCTCTCAGAGGGATACCAGTATATATCGCTATGTTACTGAGTTTGAATTTTCTCTCTTTATTTACTGTCTCTTATATCACTGCCATAGTTTAAATTTTAATTGGTGATTATTTTCTGCTGCACACACACACTCTATTTACCCCCTCCTAGCGGTGCTCAACGGTCCTACAATTGGTATCAGAGCAGGTTATATTCTTATATAACAAACCTTAGAGAGTATATATGGCAGCCGTGAAAACAATATTCAACGGTGAAGGGCAATCCACAAATAGACCTCCCCTATTTGATGGAACAAATTATACCTACTGGAAAACACGAATGACTTTCTTTCTAAAGTCTCTCGACTTTGATCTTTGGTCAATAGTCATTGATGGTTATAAGAAACCAGCACCAATAGTGGTTGAAGGCCAGCTGGTGGAAAAGACCCATGATAAGTACACTGAAGCTGAAAAGGCTAAAGCTAGCCTAGATGCTCGTGCCATCAATGCACTATTCTGTGCAATTGACAAAACCGAGTTCAACAGAGTTTCAACCTGTAAGACGTCTCACGAAATTTGGAAACTCCTTGAGGTAACCCATGAAGGGACTTCCCAAGTGAAGGAATCCAAAATTAGTAGACTGACACAGAAGTATGAATCTTTTAAGATGAAACCCGGTGAGTCAATTACACAGATGTTTACTCGTTTTCTTGATATAACTAATCCTTTACAATCTCTTGGTAAGGATTACAGCAATCACGAGAAGATCAGAAAAGTGCTGCGGGCTCTAACAAAGAACTAGAATCCAAAAGCCACAGCAATCATTGAAGGAAACGATCTCACCACTATGACTCTGGAAACGCTGATGGACAAACTCATGACCCATGAACTCGACTTGCAAGATTTTGAAGAAGCAACACCAAAGGAGAAATCTATTGCCTTCAAAGCTCAAGCAAGAAAATCAAAGTACAACGATTCCGATGAAGAATCGTCAAGTGGTGATGAACAAGCCCTACTTGTGAAGAACTTCAGGAAGTACCTAAAGTTTACAAGCAGAAAGAAGAAAGATATCCAAGAAAGCAATGAAGATGAAACCATATGCTTTGGATGTAAGAAGTCAGGGCACATGAAGAAGGACTGTCCTACCACCAAGAAGAGCAGTCCATATGACAGATCAAGATCAAGCAGAAAAGCAACAACCGGTCGAAAGTATGCTAACACAAGCATCTGGCATGAAAGTGATGCCAGTGATTCTGAAGAAGAGGATAGACCATGCGGCAATGCAAATGTCTGTCTTATGGCATTTGATAAGGTATCGTCAAACCCTCTATATGATGATTTTACTTTCGATGAGTTAGAAAATGCCTTTAGCGATTTACTTGAAGAACACAAAAATGTGCTTGACAAGTATAAGCAATCTCGAAAAGAGATTAAGGCATACACAACCGAGTTAGCTAGACTGTCCAATTTTATTGAAGATATTAAAGAGACGTCTACTACCGGTAACACGGAAGAGATAGCCAAACTCAAGGTAGACTATCATGAGGCTATCCTCAAAATTGAAAAGAAAGAAAGAGATTATGTTAAGATGCAAAAGTTGTATGACACAGAGAAGAAGATGCACTTAGTAACAGAACACAGACTCTCAGTTATGACTGCTAAATATGAAGAGTCTATTGCGATTTCTAAAAAGTTAGAAATCAAGTTAGGCAAACAGGAAATGCCTGTGACACAGCCTAATTTTAGTCCTAATGCTAAGCATACACCTAAGAGGACTAAAAACAAGAAAGCACAGAAGAAATATGAATATCATCATGCTTTCACTTATAGGTTCTCCAAGAAACCAAACAAGCATGTAAACACAGTTTCAACCATATCTGGTTCTAAACTGACTTGTACTTATTGTGGTACGTACGGACACATATCACAGTATTGTTTAGCAAGAAAGCTTGTTGACAATCATACTTTAGCCTGGAGACCTAAAGCTAATCAGCATGGACCCTTCAGAAAATGGGTACCAAAGGATTCATCTACTTGTTTTGTAGGTGGACCCTCAACCCTCTCATGCTAGAAGCAAATGGATCCTCGATAGCGGATGTTCGCAACACATGACTGGTGATGCATCTTTATTCGCTACGCTATCGATGAAGAAAGAAGGATACGTCTCCTTCGGAAATAACTTGAGAGGTGATATAATAGGTAATGGTACTGTAGGTATTTCTCCTTATTCAATAATAAAGGATGTTTGTCTAGTAACTGAATTGAAACATAACCTATTGAGCATAAGTCATTTGGCTGATAATGGTTATGGTATCAATTTTATGAAAGATAAATGTACCATATATGATATGTCATCTGGTGATCCCGTATATAAAGGGATTAGAGAAGACAACATTTATGTTTTCTTTTTGGAGAATACTAATAATGCAGGAAGGTGCCTAGTAGCCAATCAAGATGAAAGTTGGCTATGGCACATGAGACTAGGACATGCAAACATGGATACTATCTCACGTCTAAATACTAAGAAGTTGGTAAGAGGACTCCCTGAAATTCCATTCAAGAGAGATATGGTATGTGCTGACTGTGAAAAGAACAAAGCACATAGGTCTACTTTTAAATCCATCAACGCTGTAAGTACTTTGAGACCTTTGCAGTTAATTCATATGGATTTATTTGGTCCTAGTAGAGTCGCTAGTCTTGGCGGTAAACTCTACGCTTTTGTTATTGTTGATGATTTCTCTCGATTTACTTGGGTTTATTTCTTATCAAACAAAAGTGATACAATTTTTGAATTTCAGATATTTTGCAAAAAGGTACAAAACGAAAAAGGCTTCATGATTACTCGTATCCGAAGTGATCATGGTGGCGAATTCGAAAATTCTGATTTCAAAAAGTTTTATGATGATAGTGGATATTACCACGAATTTTCTTGTCCTAGAACTCCCCAACAGAATGGTGTTGTGGAGCGGAAGAATCGTACTCTAAGCGAAATGGCTAGAGTCACGCTGAATCAGTATAATCTTCCTAAATATTTTTGGGCAGAAGCTGTTAGTACAGCCTGTCATATTTTAAATAGGGTGTTAATTCGACCAATCTCGAAGAAAATATCATATGAGCTTTGGTTTGGAAGAATTCCAAACATTTTTTATTTCAAAGTTTTTGGTTGTCGCTGTTTTATCCTGAACACCAAGGATAACTTGGGAAAGTTCGACTCCAAAGCAGATAACGGGATATTTTTCGGATATGCTGCTAAGAGTAAGGGATATAGAATTTTTAATAAAAGATCTATGATTGTTGAAGAGACTATTAATGTTACCTTTGATGAGTTAAATAGTCACAGATCTAGCGACAGTGATGATGAAGATACACATACAAAGACTAAGAAGAGTTCTGAGAAAGATCTGACCCAAGAGGCAAGGACTGATAAAAGTTCCGAAGATGCAGGAACTGAGAAGAGCCTTGTGAAAGATATGGCCCAAAGATTTGAATCATTGAGATTCAAGCCAGATCATCCAGAAACTCTTATTATAGGTGATGTATCCAAAGGTGTAAGTACACGTTCATCTCTTAAAGATTCTGATATAGCAGCAAATGTAGCATTTATTTCACAAATAGAACCTAAGAATGTAGATGATGCTTTCACTGATGAGTTTTTGATTTCTGCCATACAAGAGGAACTTAATCAATTTGAGAGAAACCAAGTTTGGGAACTTGTTCCTAAACCTATTGGTCAATCGATAATTGGTACCAAATGGGTGTTCCGAAATAAACTCAGTAAAGATGGACAAGTTCTACGCAACAAAGCACGTCTAGTGGCACAAGGTTATAATCAAGAAGAAGGAATTGATTATGATGAGACCTATGCTCCTGTTGCTAGACTAGAAGCCATCCGCATGTTTTGTGCATTTGCATGTTTTAATGATTTTAAACTTTTTCAAATGGACGTGAAAAGCGCATTTTTAAATAGATTTTTGAAAGAAGAGGTTTTTGTGAAACAACCCCCTGGTTTTGAAGATTTTCAAAAACCTGATCACGTCTTCAAGCTTAAGAAAGCACTTTATGGATCAAACAAGCACCTTGTGCTTGGTATGAACGCCTAAGCACCTTCTTACTTGATAATGGATTTTCAAAAGAAAAGATTGATATTACTTTATTTATTAAATCCATGAATGATGACATTCTTCTAGTGCAAATGTAGACGACATTATATTTGGTTCTACTAATGAAAAACTCTGTCAAGATTTTGCCAAGTGTATGCAGAGTGAATTTGAGATGAGTATGATGGGAGAGCTAAACTTCTTCCTAGGACTTCAAATCAAACAGTACTCGAACGGAACATTCATCAACCAAGCTAAATACACGAAGGATATACTGAAAAAGTACGACTTCAAGAATGTAAAGCCAATCGGGACGCCTATGGCTACATCTACAAAGCTTGATGCTGATGAAAGTGGCAAACCTGTCGATCAGCGTAAGTATCGAGGTATGATTGGTAGTTTATTATACTTAACTGTTAGTCGCCCTGATATTATGTTTAGCGTTTGCATTTGTGCACGTTATCAGGTAAACCCTAAGGAATCATATCTTAGTGCCGTTAAGCGTATCTTCCGATACCTTAAAGGAACTTCTACAGTTGGCTTATGGTATCCCAAAACCAAATCCTTTGACCTTATAGGTTACTCGGATGCGGATTTTACTGGATGCAAAGTGGACCGTAAAAGTACCAGTGGCACATGTCATTTCTTAGGAAAGGCCTTAGTCTCTTGGTTTAGCAAGAAACAAAATTCAGTAGCATTATCAACAACTGAGGCTGAGTATATCGCCGCAGGACGTTATTGTGCTCAGATTTTGTGGATGAAGCAAACCTTAGAGGACTACAATCTGCACTACACAAATGTTCCTATTTATTGTGACAACACTAGTGCTATAAATCTGACTAAGAACCCTATTTGTCATTCACGCACAAAGCACATAGAAATTAGACATCATTTTCTTCGTGATCATCAACAACACGGGGATATCTGCCTAGAATTTATTGACACTGATCATCAACTAGCAGATATATTCACTAAACCATTGGCTGAAGACCGTTTTAACATTTTGAGGCGTGAGCTCGGCATTCTTGAATTCTCATACTCATAATGTATATGGTAATTAAAATTGAATTTATGACTTGATACTTTATTATTTATTTAACGAAAATTATTTTTGGGTACAAACTTAAAAAGGGTATGTCTGTCACCACGGCTACGGCCGAAGCGAAGCGGTATTTAAGAGTTCCCCGGTGAACCTCCGTTAGCTGGGACAACCCCTACAGTTAACCCAAAAATAACAGTCGTTATTTAATATTACAGTCAAAGTTATTAAATTCTACTTTTAAACCTACCAGAATGCATTGACTGTCTCGGGAATGCAAGTGGCCGAACTCGGCCCGAACTCTGACCGAGTTCGGACCGAATTCGGACCGAGTTCGGTCGGCGCTGTTATGGTTCCAGAAACGAACAGCCGGCCCTAGTGCCTATATAATCCATCTTTCCTTCCACTTTTTCCACACAACAACTCGTGGAAATCACTCTTCTCTTCCAAGAAGCCTCTCCTCCTCCATCCTAGCAAGGTTCCTAAGAGATCTAGTGGGCGCTCATCTTGTTCCTCCTTTCTTTTTCCTCAAAAGGTACTTTCTCTCCACTTTCTCATGGCCCCCAAGCGTCAAAGAGGAACCACTTCCCAAGGTGCCTCCTCTTCCTCTGAATACACTCCTGCAAGTTTATTCAGTCCAGCACGACCTAGAGATCCCGAAGAATATGACTCTACTTTGTTCCCGGACAACGACTTCTCGGATCTCTGGTTCGACTCTTTTTCTGGTCGTTGTATTTGTAATGGAGCTTTTGTGAATTTTACTACTTTCTTTGAGTACGCTCCAACTTTTGACCAACTTGGGTACCGAGATTTCTTCGAGGTACAAAAAATATTTTTGACAACGCCATCCGTATGTTTTACTGTAATCTGCAGGTAAAACCAAACAAAAATTTCTATTCTTGCGTTGCTGGGCAAGAGTTAGAATTTAGCGCCACCGACATCAGCGAATTCTTCCATATTCCTGATCTTGGTAATGCTTTGGTTGACATCTATCATATTCAATTTTCTGCTGATGTGACTCTTGCTTCCTTCAGGGAATTAATTTGTCATCCTAACCCTATTTTCCGTAGAATTTTTGCCAAAAATCTGAACCAAACTTTCTATGAACTTCATCGTATGGTTTTCTCCGTTCTTCTTCCAAAGAAAGGGTCAACTGATGAAGTAACCTTTTTGGAACTATCTGCTTTATATCATATCCACTTTGGCATCCCATTCTCTCTTCCCAAAACTGTGATGTCCTGGATGCTTAACTGCAAAAATGCAGGTAGGAATCTAGTATATCCAATGCACTTAGCATCTATCTTTCGACGTTTCGAGATTGATCTTGAGACGTGTGCCTTCTCCTCCACTCCTGTCGAGCTGACTAGATCTCGTCGATTTCCTGCTCTACCTCTGCCTCATGGAGCTCATCCTGCTCCAGCTGCTGATGCTGAGGTCCCTCCTGCTGATGTTCCTCCTGTTCCAGCCCCTGTCCCAGGATTTGATCCGACGTTCTATCAGCATTTTGATGATTTTGTTGCTGTCTCTACGCAACGTCATCAGGATTCGGAGTTTCGGCGCATTTCTCAGGCCCAGGTGCTGAGAAATAGCATTGCTGACCTCCACTACAGCCTGGCTCATGATCCTGTCCATCCAGTCACCATCTTACCTCACCCTACATTTCTAGGTCCTCGATTTACTGATGAGGCTTCCTTTCAGTTTTTTGACCCGACCACAGCTTACTTTTCTCATGAGACTCCTGGTGCGGACGACCCCACGATGTGACGTGGATTCAGCTATGGGCTAGTGGACATTGATTAGATGATGATCAGTTGATGTAGTTTTTTTTTATTTCATGTCTAAACTGATTAGTTAGACATTTTCAGTTGTACTTTTGGATTATTAGTGGAATTTTCATGACTATTTCAGTTTATTACGAGATGTTTCTTTATATATTAGTTGTTTCCATATGTTTTATGCTGTGATTATGTCTTTTTGCTTCACTTTGTCTTGTATTTGTCTATTGTTGGCTTCACATATTACGGGGGAGCCAAGTCATTTTTGTAACCTCCGTTTTCGAGTTTTTAAAATCTTATTGATTTTATTTTAACTATTGGGTTAGAAAAATATATTTATATTTGCATTCCTATGAAAGAAATCTTGAATATTTTTCGAATTATAAAAAGGATTTACTAATTATGTTTAAAAAAAAAATTAGATTTGGATATATAAAATTATTGGGTAATTATTGTTGATTCAATAATAGTTGAATTATTATATTAAGCAAGTAGTAGAGTTATAGTCGATTTAGTTTTTATACTATTTTAAATGAGATGTTCTAATTATATAAAATCATCTACTCTTCAAATATTTGATAATATTAAATATTATTTTATAGTATTATTGTTATGACATATTTATGTCTTCAAATAGTTATTTAAACTGATTTATGGAGAGATTTGATCTATCTTGTTATCTTTAAATTTACAAAAATTATTGAGTACAATATTTGAAAAGTAAAATCTATTATATATTATTTTTCTATTTTTGGAAAGATATTTCATAAATTATTTGATATATATTAGTATTATTTTAAAAACTGTATTGTGATCCATTATAAATTTGAATTTTGACAATATAGCATTAATTAGTTGTTGATTTAAATTATAGAAAGATTGAGTCATTGGATCCTAGTCCCTATCTAATTAGGAACTCCCTTAATAGGAAACCCCTCACCTTATATATAGGGTGACTCCTCCCTTGTTTTCTCCATAAATCCAACAACCCAAGATCAACCATCAACACCACAAAATTTTCTATTGTATCGTGCAACGTGTCTGTGTCCATCATTTTGTACTATTCATTTATATTTACATTTCACCCTCTTCGTGTCCACATGTCAGACACGACCCATATTCTGTGTCACATAGGACACCCCCATCCAGCCTAATCCTTTTTTTGGTGTCGGACGCAACCCCGACACCAAAGTCCTAATCCCCGTCTCAGCCGTAGCCAACACCACCACTGTTCCATCATCTGCCACCGGCCACCTACTTCGCCTCGACCTTCATTCCCCTTCCAGATCCTATCACCTTGACCCTTGTCATCGCTGCACTGCCACCAATCCCCGGAATCCGCCATCAAGACCCTATCCCCTGCTTCCCGGCCACCACCGGCCATCCAAAAATTACACCGCCTGAACCCTATCACCAAAATACCGCCACCTACCAGACCGGAGCTCGTCGATCCTCCTCCGCCCAGTGTTCCGTCTCCCTCAAGCACCGACGAGGTCGGCTCGAGCACTGCCGGCGATCAAACGCCACCTCCATCACCAATTTGAAGAGGTCAGCGCCGGCCGCGTCTTCCCTCCAACGACGTGGCACAACCGCCGGACTATGGGTCTGCACCACCTCATCGTTCTCCGCCTCTTTGGTCATCGAGAACCCTTGTCGCCCTCTCGTTCCCCGCTCAGTGCCGCACTCCGCCATCGGGAGCGAGCTCGAGCGAGCTCCCTATTCTCTGACTCTCTTTCCTGCTCTACATCTTGTTCCCCTCTCTCTGAGTGTTTCTCTCTTCTGCTTTGGGAAGAAGACTCTCTCCATCCATTATAGTTTCTTCAAATTTATTCTCTCTCCAATATTTTCCTCTCTTCCCATCCGATGTTTACTTTTCCAAGGACAAGCAACAGCTTTGATGCTGTTGTATCATCATTAATTATTTTTATTGCTATAACGTAGTAACCAAGAAGTATTAAATAGATATTTTATTATTAAAGTTAGTATTGCTAAGTAAAAGTCTCATTGATATTATTATAATTAAGCATTTTTATTATTATTATTATTATTATTATTATTATTATTATTATTATTATTATTATTATTATTATTATTATTATTATTATTATCATCATCATCTTAGAAATTGTATATTATTAGTTTCCAAATTATATTTTAACAAAAATATTGTATGGGACATGTTATATACTTATTATTTTTTTCAAATTGGGTTTACGAGCCATAAAAATATTATTTTATTATTTTGTATTAGTATATGTCTTTTTAGTTTAATATTTATATTTGATAGAAATTAGACTTCTAAATTGTTTTTCTAGATTTTTCAAGTATTTAGGTACATAAACTTTGAATAAAAGAAATATATAGTTTTAATTATAATTAACTTTCCAATATAGTTTTCCAAATAATAAGTATTTTATAAAAATAGTTATATATATTTATATAAATTTCTTGATTATCTAATCTTATCCATGACCAATCGTTTGTTTCCTATCCCTTGTGAATCTCGAACTTCCTTATATTGTCCCTAACTAAATTGACTATTCTGGACTCAATGGCATAGTCCGTGCATCATCAAAAATCATCTTGCGTAGCTTTGACTTCTGAGACTATTTCTGTGCTGACATAATCATATTGCGCCAGTCAACTGCAACCAACTCAAGGCAAGTACTTGTTGACACCTTCATGTGCATCTACTTTATATTGTCGTATTTCACTTATACATGTTATCTTCCGTGTCTTGACTGTTACACACATAAGAGTTGAGTGTTTGACTATTGATCATGTTTTCTCATTGTTACCGTGATCGTTATCGTGATCATGTTTTCGTGATTGTGAGGTATGGATATTGGAGGGGTACAATTACTAGGCACGTGGACAAAGTCCAGATCGTATTGTTGGCAACTCTCCCGATTACGGGGGCGGGCCTTATAACCTCATCGTTCGCCCAAGCCGTCCATGTGTAGGAACGTTGTACTTCTCATGACACGTGCACTATTATGGTTTACATGAGTTTCTTTGTCTTTTCATTCTCGCTACCTTCTTATGTCGTTTATCATATTGCATATTTCCTTGTTCATATTGTTCGTGTTTTCCATTGATCATTAATTAACATGTTTAGTGTTATATTGCTTTATATTGTATTTGTATTATGAGGGCTAGACTTGTACTTGTTCCAATCCTGACTGGATATTTTTTTCAGTTGACAGATCCTTGATGACTATTCTTGATGACTTGCTATCTTCTTTTGGGTTCCTTCGGGTGGAGTTAGAGGTATCTTGGAGGCCAACCATAGATTCTAGTTAGAATAGTCATATGTAGCAGATTTGTATCGAAAAACAATTTGTATAAATTATTGGATTTTTAAATTAAATAATTATTGTGAATGAGCAAAATAGAGATATTTGTTGTATTTGAGATTTATATTGAGTCCAGACAGCGTACTACCGCCGATGCTGCGGCGTAGGCTGGACTTGACCGCCGATTCTAGTTAGTTATAATGGAATGAATCTTGATGTGTGCAAGACTTGATTCGTATTCAAGTTCGGATAATAGCAATGATTGCAACGGGTTTGAGCTTATGAGAAAGGAAGATGTTCAAGTTATGCATATCGACGATGGTATTGAGGCGTATCAAAGACGATATGCAATAACTCGGGGATACTTTGATCGAATGAACAAAAATTATGTTGGGCATTGTTGTTGGATGAATAAGATGCAAGTTAAGTTGATGTCGATTTGGATGACGATGGTAGGAATGCTTCGGAGAATTTGAGAGTCGATGGATGTTACTCGGAAGAAAACGAAAGTGCTTGATTATTTCGAAGATAACCACAATGTTAACATTTTTGTCTTATGCGAGTGCAACTCCAGCATCGCACATGCGTCACACCAAATTAGGGCGATCATTCCGCGTGAGCACTGGTATGGTGATTCATCCAGCGGGGATGATCGAACTTGCAAGGCGTGACAAATTGGATTTGACTTGTGGTTTGATGCGAAAGTTGTTCGAGGATGGTTTCGATGAGTACGGAATGTGTCGGACTATGATCACGAATAGGTAAACTCGGACTTGAGGCGAGTAGATGTCATACGACTAGCAAAAATAGTCGACGGTAATGCATGAGTGATTCGAGTAGTAATGGCGCGCAAGCGCATGAGTGACTCGAGTAGCTAACGGTGCATCAGTTGCGCGGGGTAGATAAACTATGGATTGGTACGTTACGTCGGAGTGGATAAAGTCTCATAGGAATGGTCGAAAATTGATTTGGCTTCGCGATAGGATATAGCATGGTTCGTATAAACTGTCCTTCGTTGATGATCTTCAATTATCGAACGTAGTTTCGGAACAGATGACCCTAGAAGACTTGACCGCCAAATCAAGTGAATGTTGGAAACCGTAGGACGATCCTGAAGAAGTCGAACAAGAAATTTCGTCGAGGATGAAAGATGATATAGTACATGTTGAGGATAAGTCTAAGCGAGTGGGTATCGTGTTTCGGAAGTTAGCAAGTAGCCTTCGACTAGATGGATACGGCCAGGAAAGGAAATTTATGATCGATCGAATAAGTACGTAAGTAGACTCGGTTGTTCGATAATCGAATAGATGTCGAGGAACGTGCTTAGTATAGCGATGCGGTAAGACGATTGCAAGGAATTTACAATGCGCAAGAGCGGCGGATAGTAGAATGATCCTAAGAGTTATGTCGTGGATCGATTCGAGTAACGGTTAGGCTATGTGTGTTTGAGCGCGCGACCTATGTTATGGCATGAACTAGTTGGGACTAATTCAAAGATTGAGTAAGGGATTCCTATTCGGTCGAGAATCAGAGATAGGAGTGTCGTAAGAGACCTTGGGTCAGAAAGATTGTTGCCTTTGAGTATCGTAGACTCAAGTTGACCTCTGGTGTCGGGAGAACGCGAGCATGATGTCTGGTTAAGTTTGTAGGACCGATTGTAGGAACGAGTTGTAAAGCGCAATACTCTAGAGGGGGGTGAATAGAGTAGGCAGCGAAAATTAACTATTTAAAAATGTTAGTAACAAGATCACAGATAATATATCACAGATATGTAAATAAAAAAGTAGAGAGTAGAGAGCAAACGCAAACACAAGGATGTATACTGGTTTTCCTCTGTTGAGGACTAGTCCAGTCGGCAGAACTCTTGCTACCAGTTGAATCCACTATGGAAAATCACCACAAGTTTTCATCCGAAGATCTTGCAACTTCTACAACGCGAGCTTTGATCCGAAGTACTCGACCAACTTCAATTGTGAAGTGTGTAACTTCAATCAAGCCTCCGATTACAACCACTCTGAAACTTCTAGACTGTACTGCACTGGCAAATCGACTAGAGGATTGTAACTGGCTTGGGATTTGAAAATGAATAGCTCGGAATACTTTGGAAGAAGTAGTAGGCTTATAGAGAAGAGATATGAAAGTGAATGAGTGTATGAGTGAGTTGAAATGATCGAAATCCTTCTCTATTTATAGTTTTTCTAAAGGCAGAACTCTGACAGAATTCGGGCAAAATTCGGGCAGAACTCTATGAGAAAATCTCGGTGGGATCCGTAACTGCAGGAAAACCAAGTTCAAAAAGGAACGTTCACTAACCGAACTCTGGCCGAACTCTGGCCGAATTCGGGCCGAACTCTGGCCGAATTCTGTCCGAGTTCTGTTGGAGTTCTGTCAGGGTTTTTGCAAATTAGTTTTTGGGCTTTTTGAAAAGTCAGGCAGTTAGGAAGTAGTTTGGGCTTATGTAAGTGGGCTTGTTTTCAAAATGAAAGGGTATTTTGAAAACGTTTCTTGGGTAGCCTATTTGCCAGTACGATGCAGTGTACATCATATTCCTAGACTCAATAAATATGAAAAATACATTGATAGAATAGGAGAACCAAGAGCCCTTTGATGACGCCTTTCTTCAAAACTTGAACAGACTTGAAGACGCCTTTTTTACTTGACGGCGGTCGTCCAAAGATAAACAGATCTGGAAATCTGAATACCTTTCGGGGGCTTCGCCCCCGAACCCCTGACGGGGGGCGCTGCCCCCTCGACCCCTGTCCGCTGACCGGGCAGCGGAACCCCCGATGCGAGGCCCCGGATAGGTCGTTAGGCGGTTCAGAGAAATCCTCTTGTATGACGCCGTCTTTGGCCCATTGCATATGTCCTGGTTTGATCATGTTTGATCATGCTTACAGCATGTCTACAA
Source organism: Iris pallida (assembly GCA_029216955.1). Classification (NCBI taxonomy): domain Eukaryota; kingdom Viridiplantae; phylum Streptophyta; class Magnoliopsida; order Asparagales; family Iridaceae; genus Iris; species Iris pallida. The sequence continues at coordinate 20,492,126 of JANAVB010031417.1, read as the reverse complement.
ATATATGTTAGACAAACAAAACCAATATGATACAAGCATAGCAATATGATATAGAACATTTAGGACAATGCTAATATTAGACAATGCTAAGTTTAAGTAACAACATGATAGTGATTACATGAATATTAGTGATGTCATTATGTTAAACTTAATTGATTAGCCATATTCAAAAACATGATATAATCATTGGGCTAACAAAGTTACCTAGCGGGGGTAGCCCCAGACGCAATGCGTGGATAGTTCGAGAACGTAGGTCGTGTTGGGATAGTTGTGTGCGAGACTTAGTATGTATTGTAGGCAAAGGAATTTGTGACATGTTGACATAGTCCATGTCGTTAAGGCCAAATGTTATGAATGATTGGATGAAAGACTTGAGTTATGCGAGGGATAAGAAACGGTTGGGCGAATAGGCGTTGTAGAGAATTGCTGCGATCGGATGTGCAATGACTCGATGCAATACGAGTGTTATGTGGTCAGCGAGAGACTTATGAGATTGAAGTAACGGTTTTGAATCAAGTTATGTGCGAGGATGTTTGCACGCAGTGTAATGCCTGTGGTTCGTATTACGTATTTTGGAATACGTGTACGTATTTTATCTTGTATTGCATGATTCCTTGCTTAGCTTCCTTCTTGGCTTGGTTTATTCTTGGGTTGGTTCGGCTTGGCTCGGTTTGCTTTGGTTCATTATGAACCAAGGGTGAACCCCCTACCTACCACCACCACTACCATTTATTAACCCCCACTTCCTTCTCTCTCTTTATTACTCTTTTTCTTTCCTCCATTAACTCCTCACCTACCAGAGAGAGGGAGAGAGAGGTTTAGGTAAGTGCAACTTGCTTCATGGAGGAACTCCAATTTTATTACTTCATTCTCTTCCTTACAGCATTTTAACTTACTTTAGTACTTGGCGTTTCCACTTTCCATGGCTAGATTCTTGTAGATCTAAGTTTACTTTATTTTCGGAATTCTTGGATTTTGATCTACTTAGCATTGTCATTTCTAAGTTTTGATGGTTCTATGTTGTAGAGAATTTCGTTCTACCCCATTTTGACCTATGGAAGTTCGAATTTGGGCTCCAGATGAGGGTTTTATGGAGCTTGAGAACTTGGCTCTCAGGGTGTTCTTCTTCTCGGAATTTTGGAGAAGATGAACTGTACTTGACTTGACCGCATGAATATTTCATGCGGCAAGTGTCCTCCCAGCCGCATGACTGGAATAACTTCTGGCCGTGTAAGCCTGCTCTCATCCTTGGCCGCATGGACTAGGTCATTCTTGAGCCGCATGTGCACCCATTTCCGCCAGCCGCATGAGGGCCCTTCTTCCTGAACCGCATATACACTCGTCACTTTCAGTCGCATAAGTAACCACATTGGCCCAGCCGCAGTGGGCTCCTCTCCGTTGAGCCGTATGAGACTCTACTCATTTTTGCCGCATGTGCCCTCCCCTTTCCTGGCTGCATGGGGTACAACTCGCCCTCAGTCGCATAAGCCCACTCCTTATTGGCCGCATAAACTGAGTATCACTCCTGGCCGCATAGGGCTTCATGACTTCTGAGCCGCATATGCATTGCTCCCCGCAGCCGCATAGACTTATGTTCCCGCCTGCCGCATATCCACAGCTTCTCCGCCCGCCGTATGAGACTGAGCCCTTTCTGGCCGCATGGATTCCAGCAACCCAGCCGCATGCGCTTGAGCTTCCTTCTAGTCCTGAGCCGCGTGCCTGCTTCATGTTGAACCCGAACTCTTGGGCCGCATGAACCCTCTCGAGTTAACCGCATGGACTCATCTCCCATTGAGCCGCATGGCTCCTTCCCATGTTCTGTCTTGTTATTTTATTTCTATTATGATTGTTGTTAACTCATCCCTTGTGACTCCCAGTGTACTTGGGTCTCTTGTACTATACTGTCCTGCACATGTACCCTGAACATGATTGTGACCCGTAGGGGTGCACTCCTGACTAGTGACCTGGCATGACCTGATAGTGGCCCATCGTGGCGCACTCCTGACAAGTAAACCTGACATGATATATCTTGATAAGTTGTTGCGACGGCTACCTGACATGACATGACCTGTATAATTAACCCGGACACCGTGGGCGATTGTGCTTGTACAAATAATCCAGTCCTGTCTTACATCATATCTAGGAGGGGACTCCTGAGTACCACGGTCAGGAGTACCTACTGAAATGGACTAAGGCTAATAACTAGATTAATACATTAGTCATAAAGAGATCTCCCAGCTACAGGCAATCCCGTTACCTGGGCGCGCCTGGGATCTGTAGCCTGCCGTCGAGTAGGGCACATTTCCAGCACACTGTCATGTGTTGCACCCTTCAAGCTACCTAAGGGTACATGCGTTTCCTGGACGGTGTACCCACCTGAATTCAACCCCTAATTTTCGACCTGGGTAACCTGGATGGTCTGCAGGGCTTGTGGCTGTGGAACAATCTCACTGCATCTTGCTAGTAACTAGGCATGTGATAACCCTAGTTAGTTAAAGTATCAAACCGTACTTATTGCTTGGCCGTGATTGTTGAGTGGGAATTATCAGTCTAGTCTTGCCTTGATCCTGTATAGATTATCACATGTTCTGATTTTCTTACATTATCTTGCTGATAAATGGGAGAAACCAAGTTCGGTTCAGACGAAGGGTTACAATTCCGGTCCTTGTTTGGTTTAAGGATTGTAACCTGGTTATCTGAATGGTCCCATGGTTATCTTACTGTATATCCTAGTGATGTTATATTTTCTCCAGTTTTACTATATTATTATTATCCTCTGTGCTAATTGCTGGTTTTAGTTCCTAAGTGAAGCTTCCTTTGTGGCACTTGCTCTTTCTGGGGTCTGACCCAGCTGGTTTTGTGTTACTAGATTCCGGAGCAGCTCCAGAGGATCTACCAACTTTCCAGCCCGATGGTGACCACCAGGCGTAACCAGGGCAATGAGTGGGTTTATTTTTGATCTCCCACTTTATTGTAAAAATATTCTTTTGAGGCGTTTAGCCGACGAACACCTGTTTAGCTCGATTGCTCTTACTTACTGTCTGCCTACGGGCTGTACCATGATTGACAGATCCTAGGATTGATCATGTATGACTAAACTCTTGCTAGTCCTAACATTTTGTAATGACTAGTTTCATGATCAACTGAATATATAATGTTTGGGACGCCTTACTATTGTATATTTGGTGATCTTACATCTTGTAACATTTACTTACTTACTTGTGATTGAGACACTAGGCTTGTTCATGACCTTAAGAGACTGTTGGCTTGTAGTTAAACCCTCATGTATCTAGACAGCCGTGACCGTATAGCGAGATGGATTCCATTTCATATACGTAGCTGGCTATGTCTGCCCCTGCTCTCCAGTATTCTGGTTCTGGGACGTGACACGCAGGATTCTAAGAATATGCGCTAAGATCTGACTAAGTCGAATACGGAATGATTGGTATTTGAGGATTTAAGTTGAGCTTGTTAGTTGTCCCGATATCCTACAACTGAGCTTGGCTGAAATGCATGTATTGGTGGGACGCCTAAAATATGTGTATGATCCAAACTAAGTTGTATGATTCCAACGATATTAGCACGAGATCGTGAAACGATCTATGCGAGGCACTTGGATTAAGTGTTGGTTTCGGTTCGAGGACGAACCTGATTTTGAGTGGTATATTATGTAATGCCCCGCTCCGTACGGTGCATTTCTGTTACGTCCCGGTTCCCAGAATGACACGAGGCACGTGATACATCTTCCCAGGCTACGCAACTGTACAATGAGTACCGAAATGTACCCTGCGATTGTCGCCTGTAAGGTCCGGGATAGGCATAGATAAAAGGAATAATCACAGAATTCCACAATCACATAACATTCATTTATCTAGAAATATTACACATTTGGCCTAGAATTCATCAAAACACAAATTTTACATTTTTAATTCACTGTCTTCAAACACATGATTGATTCATATTCTTCAACACATAATTTACATAATTGAAAATATTATCAAAATAATACTACATTCCATCCGTTCCACTTCATTCGTAGAGATCATTCTCCGTGTACGCTTGATCCACATCATGATCTTCTTCAGTCCCTAGTGAACAAAACTAGGTCGTCAATACGACGAGCAAGCCCTCAGTCAAAGGAAAGAGTTATGAACGTAATAATAAGACAAGTGAACAAGATTTAGTATCTAGAGTGATTAAATTCATACCTTGATATTAGTCAAAAGTAAGTGATTCTCAATTAATGTCACAAGGACACGACAAGATCTTTCTAGACCTAAATGCAATTTAGAGAAACTCCTGGATCACACACACTCGCCTATCATCTCAATAATAACCCCATTTTGCCCGGGATCAGGCTCGTACAAAACGGGTTGGTGCTTAGATACTCCAGCCGTCTGTACTATCACATATTGATGTGATTACAAGCAAGATAACATCATGAGTGGTTTCCGAATCATCTGGGTCGAGTCATCGCATCATGTGTTATAATCAAGAAGTTCGTATGACTTGGAATTTTCCAAGAATATCGAACCCATTCATTAGAGAGCTGAGCTGAACTCAGGGCCTGGATATCTAATGAATTAACAAATATTTTGAGCTGAAACTCAGGGTAATGTGCAAATGGATAGCTGAGCTGAAACTCAGGGCCTGGATGTCCAATTGCGATCAAGAAAGTGAGCTAAGCCTCACCCCGGATATTCGTACGGCCGCACGAACACCGTATCAGGGACTGATCAGTACGAAAATGAAAAATAATATTGCTAAGAAGTCAGCCGGGTGTGATCCAACGGTTTCTCTCCCAAAAACCCATGCAACCTATTCTAAACATTTAGACCTCAGAGAAACTATCTCCCGAACGGGAGTCCTAGAAGTCAAGTCGCATTCAGATATTAGTTTCGTCTTTTCCGAAACTAAGGTAGCCCGAGAAATATTGGAACCAAGGTAAAATTCCAAGATATCTAATTGGACATGATTCCAAAAATTCCTCCGATATTATAGGTCGGAGATGGATGGTTCAAGTGGTCTAGAACTAGAGTCAAATTTTCCAAGAAATCCGAGTTTGTCGAAAATAGACTAACTCTGGAAATTCTCAAAAATTTCGGCAGAGTCTCCTTTGTATTTACTGACCCGGAAATTAATCCGATACAAGTAAACACAAAAGAAATAATATCCGGGCACGCCGACCCCTTCGGTGGAGCAACCCTCAACACCGGCAACACGCAAATATAAACGGGTACGCCGATCCCTTCGGTGGAGCAACCCTCAACACCGGAACACACGCAATTTATAATAAGGTTATGCACATAAGGTAGCTTTCTCACCTTAGCGAGCAAGCAAGCAATAGGAATAAGATTTTAGCATTTGCCCTTCTTCTAAAACACTCTTCCAAGCTCAAGAAAACTTAATTTAGTAAGTAAAGAATATATTGTAGGCCTAATGCTAGTTGTTTTACAAAACAAAGCACAAAATCTTAACTAGCAATGATATAGTGGACTTCTTGAGTGTACAAGATAGTCCTTTCACTTGAAAAGTTAACTAGTATGTTAACCTATTGGTCCGGTGTCTATTAAATATCAATTCCAACTATGTGTCTATGACAAAATGGTCATTTTAAGCATAAATAAATTTCTGGACAGATTTGCATATTATAAAAAAAATGGTTGACAACAACTCCTATCACATAGTAATTTAACTCATACATTATTGTACCGAATCCTAACTTCTTGAAAGAGCAAAATGAGGTTTCTATGCACAATCACAAATGAACAAGTTATCTAATTCCAATTTCAACATGTCCAATGCTATTACATACTAAAACTAACTTTTAGGGGCACAAAATAGTTATTTTTGACGTAAAAGTTCATAATTGAAGTTACCTTAATGAACCGGTATCAATAAATACATATTTAACTATGAAATCACACTAATTATGTCAAATATATATAATTTCAATTCTGGACAGAATTGAATTAAGATAAAAATAATGGATAAAACTCATAATTTCTCATTTTGGAGTTTATTTAGAAGTACTCTCATGAAAACTACAATATTGGGCTATTTATTTCATGAACTTAGTATGTATGTATGTGCAAATATATGTGTATAACCTTGTACGGAAAATTCTACATTCACAATTTATCCTATGTCGAAGTGTCCAACATTTGTCCAAATCATACTTAAGGGTATATATTTATCCAAAACACTTACTACCAAGTTATCCCTAAAAATCAACCTCGCTATTGTCATAGAATATTGGTTTAAATAAATATATATATATTTATATATATGTTCAAATTATACTCAGAATATTCATGCCAATACAAGAACAACTAAAAATGTACACAAAAAAAATAATGTGAGAGGTGGAAGGAGAGAGGGCTTGCCTTGCTTGAGTATGTCCTCCCTAGAAGAATTTCTTCAAAACCCAAATTAGAAACCTAGGGCACAAATTGGAATTGGGTTAAAGATTTAGAACCCTAGAAATGAATTGAAATTAAAATGGAGAGGAATTGGAAGAAAGGAAGAGAAAGAAGAATAAGAAGATGAAGAAAGGGGGGGGGGTCGGCCGGTGGCCGACCGGGCGGCGGCGCCGGCGGCGCGGCAGCCGCACGGCAGCAGCAGCGCAGCAAGTAGCAGTAGCAGCAGTAACGGCTGCAAGAGCAGCAGGGACAGGAAAAAGAAGAAGAAGAAAGGAAAATAAGAATGGAAGAAGAAGGAGAAGAAGAAGGAGAGGGATTAGAGTGTACCTGGAAATGAAATGGGAAGAGAATGAATTTTTCATTCTCCATTCTCATTCATATAAAAAGGAATGAACAATTTTAGAAAAAGACCAAAATACCCCTAAAGCTTTGTCATGGGGAGAGAATGCCATGTGGCAATTCCTCCATGCATGGTTGACACATAACATTTTATGTAAAATACAAAAATAGATTTTGCATGAGGGGAGTTTTGAAAAGAAAAAAAATCTGATTTATTCATTTACACTATATGTAAATATATAATTTTTTTTTTTGAGAAATAATTATAGGAAAATAGTTTTTGAATGGTTGAAAATAATTAAAATACCAATAATAAAATAGAAATTTAAGGTTATGACAATTTCGATCAGTCATTGACTCGAAGAGTTGTGTTGACCCGATGAGGTATCGATGCAAATCGATACGAGAGTTACGTTGGCCAAAGGTAAGCCTTGAGTCGGTTGGAATCTATGAATCGAATCGATGCAAAGGATAAGTCCCGTTTGAGCAAGTGTTGATTTTAGTTGATCTGGTGTGCAGGCTATACTTTTACGCTGGACGATAAGAGGTCGGCATTTTGCCTTATGCAATGAAGTGTCCGCGAAACCAAATCATGGTCTTGCAACGGATTATGGTATGGGCGCAATAGGCCAAATCAACCGAGTAGTTCAAAGAAATGGCTAAGTCCGAGAGTTAGCTACGCGATCGAGTTATGGAAGCGAGACGCTTCAATCGGCGAAACGACAAGGCGTATCTGCTTAAGGTGGGCGGGTTCTTGACTCTCTTTCCCTATTTCTTCACGTCTAATAAAAGATATTATTGTATGCGTAAGATATTATCGAGTTAGCGCGCGTGGCTCGGCGATGAAAGGTCCAAGTATGTGTCGAACACTAAGATAGAACATTGAACAATCGAACAATTGAAGCGACGTGCATCAAATGTACGAGTCACGGTAGGGCGGTGATGGTAGAACATTGAACGACAATATCGAGATGTGCATCATGTGCACGGCTCTGAGAACATTGAACACTAGGCGTAGAATATTGATTACGGCGCTGAGCGTGCCTTCATGCACGGAAGCTAAGGAATAACTAAGTAACTACGGAACTAGGCTATGAGAATGACTTATGAATGGTACGCATCGAATTTGAGTATGAGATGACTCAGCCGTTGGGCGTCGTGCATCAATATGGATGTGTTGGGGCATAACGCCGACGGAGCTCCCCATATGGATGGTGGATTATGTTTATGAGACGCGAATATGCTTATGGAACGGGACTATGTTTTTGGAAAACGAGATGGGTTGGAATGTATGACTTGTATGCTATGGCGCGTATTGCATGGTCAATGGACTCGGATGGCCCGTGCACGGGTACGGCTTCCCTCGGACGGTTACGCCGGGGCACCGGGACCGTTCGGCCTAGGAGGGAATTATGTGTGGTATTTATGGTGCACATCATTCAGACGGATTGCGACCGTCCAGTGCTGTGATAAGCTATGATATCCGTAAGCTTGGGATCCTTCGGATACTGGGCTAGCAACCCGTATCGAAGTGATCGTAGGCTTACACATAAGAGATGCCAAGTCCATTACGGTGCGAAATACCGTGACCTTCATATAGATAGGGCCGGTGGGCTGAGATGAGAGTTGGGTGCAAGCGCAGGGCTTGCCACCCCTATGCATATGTTAAGTATGGTCGGTTGAATGCGTGAATAATATGATTCCTATGTTTAAGTTTATGGTTGGTTGGTTTGACGAATCATATGATTGGTTATGTAAGTTCTAACCATTGCAGGCTAGGCGAAAAGGGACGGGCTATGCACGATCACTAAGTTTATGTTCATATTATACCTAACTGTATCTGCTGCAGGAACACGGTTTGGGACACATTTATGATAAGTTGTTATTCATGAATATTGCCATGAAACTGATCCTAAGGCTAAATAGAAAGATCACAAATTAAGATGCAAGTTTTACTAAATGATTTAGTGTTTGGTTTGGGTGCGAGCGATTTCCCGAGTAGTTCAAAGGAATGGCTATGTACGATCACTAAGTTTATGTTCATATTATGCCTAACAGTATCTGCTGCAGGAACACGGTTTGGGACACATTTATGATAAGTTGTTATTCGTGAATATTGCCATGAAACTGATCCTAAGGCTAAATAGAAAGATCACAAATTAAGATGCATGTTTCACTAAATGATTTAGAGTTTGGTTTGGGTGCGAGCGGGTCTTGATCAGTGCGAAGCGAGGACGAAAGCACTAATCCTCCACTAGTTTATGTGCAGGTTCAGGTGTGTTTGGCTTGGGGCGGAGCTTGGCTTGGACGTGCCGAGGCATGGAGTCCTTGGTGTTCAAGAGGAGCTACCGCATATGCGTTCGGACTTACGACATGGAGATGTTCGGCCGAAGACTACTTGTTGGCTATAAGGGGCATAATGTATGGAACAATGTAATCCTTTGTGAGCTAGAGAGATCATGAGCGTTGTAGCCAATTGGCATATATGTTAGGCTATTCAGAGCCGTTGTAATCTTCAGTTCATAATCAATAAAAGAGATTCTTATGTTATACTCTGTTTTCCTTCCGCTGCTTATGTTGTCGATTTGAGATAGTTCTATGTGAACCTGTTATCTTGTCTTGCACGAGCGCAACTCCAGGCTCGTGCGATATCACGCCCCAGCGAGGACGATGATTCGGGTAAAATCTAGCGAGGACGAGCAATTTCCCGGATCGGGGCGTGACACACGTGTCCTACACAGAGAGATTTTAGGGTCGGGTAGCATGGCATGTGTACGGGGGTGTCGTGCAGTGAGTTCGTGTCCGTTTTGGACACGGACACGACACAAAACCTAGCTCAGTCTTCACTAAAATTAATTAACACCTAAAGGCCTACAAATTTGTTTAAACACAATTTGAAATTGGCAATATTTATTTCTAACAAGCTGTCACGACCCGCACCCTAGAGTTAGGGTACGAGAACGTAACAACGCCCAGCCTACGCTGCAGTGTCGGCGGTAGAACGCTGTCCTAGGTCTCATGCATCTAACAGTATAAGGCTAAGCAGTTTATACTCCCCGAATGGGGGTGACATAGTAGATACAGTCTCAATCACAACTAAGGTAGAGCAAGATAAAAGATAGGTAAAACATGAAATCCAAAAGAGATACAGCAGATAGAAGCCTAAGAGTCTAAGATACACAAACCCAGAAATACATCTCAAAGCTCAAATACAGTAATCCATAAAATACATACAACTCCAGACAACTGAAAATAGCTAACTAAACAACCTCTAATGTGTCTCCTCTAGGCTAGCAGACAACCTCCAGGCTATCTGTAAAATTTATCAACAGGTCCAGTCAGGACAGGAGCGAGCACAATACATCTCAACATGTCATAACAGGAAAGGAAATGTAATCATGCTAGAGAATAAAATACAGGATCTGAAGAAATAGCATAATGTAAAAGAGAGACTGTAAGTAAATATCTATGATATATATAAAGAGAGACAGTGCTAGTGATTCAGAGTACTGGATAAACATGTGAATGGCTAAGGACTGATTCATGATTACACTACTTGGAATTGATTCATGATTACTCTACTTGGATTTATTCACATGTTCATTTATACTCCCCCATCCCCAATCAATACACAAGGATCCATTCAAGTCACGTTAAGATTCATGATTATACTACGTTGCCCATAAAGGGTGATTCATGAATTGATTCGTGAAGGCTCGGTGATCATGAGGGTACATGAGTCACTAGCTGATTTCCGAAGTTTCATGATGATAGAAGCATATGATACGTGATGTAAGTGAAACACACATGACAAAAGTATCTGATGCTCCCGAGAGGGATAACATCTCATGAAGGGATCCATATAGTACCAACCCGTGTTACCAACGTGTCAGCATCAAGTAAGATAGTCTAGAGCAGGAAATATAATCCTAAACATGATATGAAATGATCAGAGAATGTACTCGCCTGATAACCTGAACAGCCGATAAGTATAGGGGGTCCAACTGAAGCCACAGAGTCCTATTTAAAGCAACACAGGTTACAAGGTGTTCAAGTTGTAATAAATAAATCTCTACAAGCAATCTATTTTATCCTAGGTTCTTCTAAGTCAAAACAACTCTAGGTCAACTCTGGTCAATAATCTAGTCAAACTAGATCAAGTGTTGGTTTACAGTTGACTTTGGGTCAACTGGTCAACTCTGGTCAAATAGGGTCAATTCTAGTCTAATTATTAAAGATATAAAGTGTACTTTGTTATTCGTACGTCGAAACTTACGACACGCAAATCGAGATAAGAAGATCAACGGTAAAGTTGATAATCTTATTATAGTGATCCATGTGTCCATCTTGTCAATTTCAGCGATGTGAGATCACTGGAATTGACTGAACTCAGTTTCGTTGTACTAATCCCGAAATACGAACATTATAAGAATTAATTATTAATAAATTATAAAAAGGTTAAACTCAGAGAAATTATCAACAAACATTGTCGGACGATGAAATAAACATCGCCAACGTGTCCAGAATGGTCAAATTAGCTAGGATAGCCTACCCATCGGTCCAATTTGGACACAAGGGCAAAAAGGTAATTTCGGATCAAAACGGTATCCATGTCGGAGCCGTATTGCACCGAAAAACGTGCAAGAAAATAAGTCTATAAAATATAACAAATTATACGTCCACGAAACCAGAATGACGATACGAACCCAACGGTATCTCCAGAATTGGATTCCGTTGACCCGATCTCAATTTGGTCCGTTGACCAGAACTTGGAATTCCGGTTTGCACGAAAATGCGTGCCGGAGCCAATATTCTCAAAACTCAGCAAACTACATGTCAACGAGTCCAGAATGACAATACGAACTCAACGGTATATCCGGAATTGGATTCCTATGAGCCGGCATCAAAAAGTCCCGTTGACCTGGACTGTGGGACCCACTTTGCATCGAAAAATGTGCCAGGGCCCACGTCCTCTAAATCTAATAAATTTTATATGAAAACATGTCAAAACGACGCCACGAGTCTAATGGTGGTGTCAGAAATGAAATCTGGAGTCCCGTGTTCAAAAATGGAATTTTACAAGTTGGAAATTACGAATTCGGACGGCCAATTTTGGCGTCGAATTCAACCAATCAAACAAGCTCACAATGAAAAGAAACTGGAGGGGTAGCAAGAGGGTTATAATAGCTTCGCACAGGAATTGGTAGCACGCTAAAAGGAGCTGCGGTGGAGGAGATACAAGCTGACGAAGTTGACCCCGCAAAACTGTCCAAATTTAATACAATTTAAACGGTCAACTTGGTGGCCGGTTTTGATGTATCAAACGATAAAATTAACAGACGAAAATTGACAGGAGTGAAGGTGGATATACCGAGATTGTGACGGAGCGAAGAAATTGCAGATCCAACGGTCGAATTTCTGGAAAAACGCGTGCGAAGTCGCTGGCGGAGTGGGGCGCACGGCCAGGGGGCCCACGGCGGCCGTGCGGCGGCGCGACGGCGCACGACGGCGGCCCGCGCTCGCGCGCACGTGCACGCCATGCATGCGTGCAGCTGCTGCTGCTGGCCGGGGGCTCGCGCGGCCTAGCCTGGCCGGCGGCGGCGGCGGGGGCGGCCAGCGTGGCCACAGCGAGGCCGACCACTGCTAGGCTGCTACGGTGGGGGAGGTGGAATGGTGGTGGCGGCCATGGTGTTGATGGTGGTGGATGGCTTGGTGTAGTGGTGGAGGAATGAATGAGGAGGGAAGGAGGAGGAGGAGCTGTGGGTGGCCGAGCTCGGCCAGGGTGGCCGGCGGCGCCTGACAGGGAAGAAGGGGAGGTCGGCCTGGGCTTGGTAGGGTGGTCGGGTGTGTGTGTATGTTTGTTGTAGTTGCTGTGTTGGTGAGGAGAGAAGAAAAGGTGTGGAAAAAATAATAGTGAGAGAGAGAGAAGATGAATTGAATAATTAATGAGAGGGAGGAGAGAGAGATGTGCCTAGCTTTTAGGGCCGGCCACATGTGGCTGGTGGGGGTTTATGGGAAATTGATGAGAGTTGGAGGGAAATTGATGGTGAGGATTAAATGGGAGGATCCTATGGCTAGGATTTAATTAGCTAAAAATTGGGTCATTCCAATGGATTTAATATCAATAGAAATTTCTATTAAATATAAAAAAATAGGTAGAAGAGTACTTGATATTTTCAAGGATAATGAGGCTGGGGGTGTCATGATGGAGAGTAACACGAAGCTGGCTGGACTTGGTGGAGCCGGATTGGATCAAAATCAGACATAGCGAAATAAACGAATTTAAATAGGTGTTCATGATCATGGGCAAATAAGTAGCACATGGAGATTCCAATAAATAGGACACAAGTGGCATACGGATAGTAGGCTCAATGTGGGCCATGTCCATAATTGGGGCTGACAGGTTTTGGTCGACATGGTACCCACAAATTAAGTTGGAAAATAAGTGTGACACCGTGGGGTGAGATAAAATCGGGTCACGTGTCAGAAAAGTTGTGTGAGGCAAATGGAGCACAAAATGGCGTGTCTGAGTGGGACACGTAGGTCATGGGTGACGAGCGTCTCGAGTAGATCATGCATGAGAAATTGGTTTCAAGAAACTGACTGGTCTTGCGCTCCCAAATTAAAAGTCACGGTAACGTGCTAATAATGATCAAGGAAAAGAGTGGGAAAATCAATTAATGATCAAATGGTCTAAATCGACCCGAAGTTCTGCAAAGCAAAAAGAGCACAAGGGAACAAGTTTGAGTGGGACACTATATACCATCATGAAGGTAATCCTGTCCACTCCAAAACTCGTGAAGAAGATTTCCAGAGTTGAACATCCCTGACACTCCAAATATCAAAGGCACGGAAAAGTACACTTAAGAAAAATAACAGAATAAATTATTTATCGAAACCAATCAATCAGAAAATAAAATAAAATAAAATAAAATCAACCCAAAATTTAGGGTGCTCACACAAGCATTTCATCGAACACCTATTCCTACACACCGATACGTGTCCGATACGGACACGTAATGGACACGAATTTCTACCAAACTTAGGCTACACCTAGGGGAACCCTAAATGGATGCATCCATGGAAAGAAAACTAAAATTTGAATAGGTTTGATGGGTTTTACCTATTGAAGGTAAAACCTTAATTTAGAGCTTTTTGAATGAGGGCTCCTCTTCATCTTGCGACGATCCCGAGCCTACGAATCCTTGCTAGCTACCCACTAATGGTGTCCTATACTTTAGGGGAGTCCAATGCACAAGACTATGCTCAATTTGGAGTTGATTTAGACATTTGGGGAGGAATTGGGAAAGAACACAAAAAGAGGCAATTCAAATAATTTAAAAATGATGCTAAAGGGTTAATGTGTTGTATTTATAGAGGGGGTGTTTGATGGCTGCCATTAGGTTAGGGTTAGGGTTTAGGATGAGTGGTCAAGGCTTCTCCAACAAATTCAAGCCAATCTAAGGGCTCACAACTAAAGTAACCTTTCTTAACATTTAGCCTAAAATATCACACTAACAAAATATCTAGATATTAATCTAATTTGATTACTTAGTTGAAACCCTCTAACTTAGACTCTAGGGTCATGACTAACATCTAGATTAGGCTAAACTTCTAGGTCAAGTCTCAATAATTAACTAGCACATATTTAATTCATATAATTTACAATTTCACAAAAGTGTCAAAATGACCAAAATATTCTTAGACTAAAAAGTTGTAATTAGTCATCCTAATCACATGAATAGGCTCCCTTGGTCATGGTTAGTCTCTAGGCTCAGCCAAACTCTAGGGTTACACTAGTCAATCATCAAAATCACAAGTCGTGATTTTAAATAGTTTTAAATTAACTAAAAATTACCAAAAATTATAACATGGTTTAAATATCATTATTAAATGATTCTAATTACAAAGTTTTAAAATTACCCTCATTTTAGAAACTGGGTGCTACACCAATATTAAACGTTAATACGAAACATGGAAGAAAATTAAAGAGGAAACCTTTCCCCAAACTAGAGAGTACCTGCGAGAGAACCGAGCAAACAGCGCACAAACCAAAACACCAAACACAATCACGCAGACACAGAGAATTTTTGACGTGGAAAACCCTTGCGGGAAAAACCACGGGACGATCGGAGTCCAACCCTGAGAAGCCTCCACTAATGGAATATAAGAATTATACTCTCTACAAACTTCTCCCGATCCAAATCGGATCCCCACAACACTTAGAAGCAAGAACAATGATTACAAGGCTACGAAGAACGAGAACGACGAGCAGAGATTACCCGAATCCGATTCTCCTTCGAAAAACACCTTCAATCCTCCGTCTTCTCTTCCAAAGTTGTAATGGCACTCTTGCCTCCTTCCTCTCTCTCCTCTTGTTGTGTGCTACAATTGTGTTACACACTGATTAGGGTTTGGAAATCCCAACTTAACTCCCTAATCCCGCAATAAACCTGAACCGTTTGATTAGATCCAATGGTGAAAAATCACCCAGATTTTTGCCTCAGCCCCGATGACACAGAGTTCGGCCAGAACTCTGTGTCGGGCAAACAGAACCTATCAACAACATTCTGGAACAGCCAGACGGAGTTCGGCCAGAACTCGGCCTGGGACCGAGTTCGGCCCGAACTCGGTGGCTCCAGTCCAGAACCTCCTTTCGGATAGCAGCAGCAGCAACAACTCCTCGTTGCCTACTTCTCGAGCTTCTTCGACATCGAACGGCGCTCGTCGCACTCCGGGATCTTCTCCACATAGGTTGGGAACCCTACCCACTCCAACAAATCTCTCCCTTCACAACTATGGGGAGGATATCGTCATCCCGACGATCTGCCTGCAGTACTCAAACTTCTTCCTTGGTAGAATCTTCGTGAACATATCAGCTCCGTTGTCATCTGTATGAACCTTCTCAAGCTCCGCGTCCTTCTTTTCAACCACATCCCGTATCCAATGATACCGAGTCTCAATGTGTTTGGACCGGCTATGAAACGTCTGATTCTTCACAAGGTGAATAGCACTCTGACTGTCGTAAAGCAAAGTATACTGCTCTTGCTTCAGTCCCATTTCCTGCAGCAGCTTCTTCATCCACAGCAGCTCCTTGCAAGCCTCCGTCGCCGTAATGTACTCTGCCTCTGTCGTTGATAAGGCAACACACTTCTGCAACCGCGACTGCCACGACACCGCTCCTCCCGCAAACATCATCACGTAGCCCGAAGTCGATCGCCTCGTGTCTACATCTTCAGCCATATCAGCGTCGGTATACCCAACCAGCTTCGGCTCGTCACCACCAAAGAAAAGTCTCCAACCAGCAGTGTCCTGAAGATATCGTAGAATCCACTTGACCGCACTCCAATGTACCCTTCCAGGATTTGAAAGATACATGCTAACCGTACCAACTGCATGAGCAATATCTGGCCTCGTACACACCATGGCATACATAAGGCTTCCCACAGCTGAGGCATATGGAACCCGCTCCATATCTTCTTTTTCGTCCTCGGTAGATGGACACTGTACCTCAGTGAGCTTAAAGTGAGCCGTATGGGGGCAACTCACTTTCTTCGACCCGTCCATACCGAAACGCTGAAGTACCCGGTGAATGTACTTCTTTGGGACAAGTATAGCAACTTGGACTCTCTCTCTCTCGGCTGATCTTTATCCCAAGAATAGTCTTCACTGCGCCCAAATCCTTCATAGAGAAGGTCGTGCCCAGTTGGCGCTTCAACTCCGCTATCCTAGTGGCATTCCGACCCACTAATAGCATATCATCAACATAGAGCAATAAAATGATGAAATCATCATCGGCAAAATATCTCACAAATACACAGTGATCCGACGTCGTCTGTGCATAACCATGCTCCCCCATAAACGACTCGAACTTCCTGTACCACTGCCTCGGAGCCTGCTTCAGACCATACAAGCTTTTCTTCAACCGGCAGACCAAATGTGACTTACCCTTCTCACAGAATCCCTCTGGCTGCTCCATGTACAGCTCCTCCTCAAGATCATCGTGGAGGAATGTCGTCTTCACATCCATCTGCTTGACCTCCAAGTCGAGACAGGCTGCTAATGCTAGCACCACCCGAATAGACGAATGCTTGACGACAGGCGAAAAGATCTCATCATAATCCACGCCTTTCCGCTGACCGTAGCCTTTAACTACCAGCCTCGCTTTGTATCGAGGGCGAGTAGCATCATCCATCTGCTTCACTCTAAACACCCATCGATTCTTCAAAGCCTTCTTGCCCTTTGGCAACCGTACCAGCTCATAAGTGGAATTAGTGTGCAAGGAACTCATCTCCTCCTGCATGGCCTCCATCCACTCATGTCTGTGTTCGTCATCCATAGCCTCTGCAAAACTTTCGGGCTCTCCCCCGTTAGTCAATAGCACATACTCATCCGGTGAGTATCTCGTAGATGGTCGACGATCTCTGTCGCTCCTTCTCAGTGGAGCCACTGGTGCTGGCTGTATACCAACAGCCTCCTCCCCTTCAGGAACTGCCTCTCTGGCATGCTCATCCTCCTGAGGGACACCCTGACCACCATCAGCAGGCTGATGATCAAGGTTGGGAGCTACTCCATGTACTGGCTCCCCCATAACTGGATCCTCTGCGATGTCCTCTGGAAACTGTTCGAAGCGAAATGACTCTAACTCAGGCAATTCCTCAGCCTCAGAAGGCGTCTCGAAATCCTGAGTGTTGGTCATGGTCTGATCCTCGACGAACACCATGTCCCTAGTTCTGTAGAGCTTTTTTCCTACCGGGTCGTAGAGTCTATAGCCAAACTCATCCCGACCGTAGCCGACAAAGACGCATCGCCTCGTCTTTGGCTCAAGTTTGGTCCTCTCGTCCTTCGGTACATGCACGAAGGCCTTACAGCCAAACACTCGCAGGTGATTGTATGACGGCTCTTTGTCGTACCATACTTTGTCAGGTACATCACCATGCAAAGGAGCACTAGGAGACAAATTAATAACATAAGCAGCTGTGAGAAGAGCCTCACCCCAATAACTGCCCGGCAAGTTTGCTTCTGACAGCAAACACCGCACCCTCTCCACCAGTGTCTTGTTCATGCGCTCCGCTACACCATTGAGCTGAGGTATCTTGGGCGGAGTCTTCTGGTGTCGTATCCCTTGCTCTCTGCAATACGCATCAAAGGGACCAATGTATTCGCCGCCATTGTCGGACCGAACACACAATAACTTTTTGCCCGTCTCTCTTTCAACAGAGGCCTGAAACTCCTTGAAAGTAGGCAGCACTTGATCCTTGGTCTTTAAGGCATAGACCCAAACCTTTCTGGAACAGTCATCAATAAAGGTTACAAAATAAGAAGCACCACCAAGAGATTTTACCTTCATAGGACCGCAGACATCCGAGTGAATCAACTCGAGCAACGCCGGCTTCCTCGAACTTGGATGACTTTGGAAAGACACCCTATTTTGCTTCCCAGCTAAGCAGTGCGTGCACTTCTCCAACTTTGTAGACTTGAGCCCTGGAATCACCTTCCTGTTCACCAAGTAGCTCATCCCCTTCTCGCTGATATGGCCGAGCCGCCTGTGCCACAACTCGGTAGACGCATCACTGACTGCGTTCACCTCCTATGCCCCCTGTGTGCTCCCTTCCATATAGTAGAGACCGGACTTCTTGCTTCCTCTGGCAATCACCATCGAACCTCTGGAAAGCTTCCACTGACTATTCCCGAAGAGACCGAAGAATCCCTCGTCATCCAACCTTCCAACCGACACCAGGTTGAAACGGATATCAGGGACATGACGAACATCCTTGAGAACAAGAACCGCACCCGTCTTCGTTCTCAAATGCATATCTCCAACGGCAACCGCCTTCGACACATCTCCATTGCCCATCTTCAACACTCCACAGTCGCTTGTTGTGTAAGTGGCGAATAGTGCCATGTTGTGAGATACATGTGCTGAAGCCCCTGAGTCCACCAGCCAAGAATTGTCATCGCAGGCGAGATTAGTAATGACCTCATTACCTACGACGATCACATCGCCTCCATGCATCGAGGCCGTCGCTGTAGTGTTCTCTTTTTGCTTCCCCTTGTCGCCCTTCTTCTCTCTCTTTCAAGCGAAACAGTTCCGCTTGATGTGGCCCTTCTTACCACAATGGTAACACTCTGAGTCCTCGTAACGACCCTTGGACTTCCTCCTGCTCTTGTCTCTGCCACCACCTGGACCCCTGCTTTTGCCCCTTCCGTGGCTCTCTGAAACAAGTGCCTTTGAGTGGTGGGATGTGGATGAAGTGCCCTGAGAACGTCTCCGCATCTCTTCATTCAACACCCCGCTCTTGGCAAACTCCAGACTGACCATGCCCTCTGGAGCAGAAGCGATCATAGATACTCGTACGGTCTCCCACGAGTCTGGCAATGTACACAGCAGCCATAGTCCTTGAACTTCGTCGTCGAACTTGACTCCCATAGAAGATAGCTGGTCAACCACGTCCTGGAACTCACTCAAGTGATCCGAAATAGATGCTCCATCCTTGTATCGCAGACCCATCATCGTTCGGATCAGGAACAACTTGTTTACCCCGGTCTTCTTCGCATACAAGGATTCCAGCTTATCCCACAACGTCTTCGCGTGCTCAATATTGGCAACGTAGTTGTACACGTTCTCATCAACAAACTGCCGTATGTACCCACACACCTGTATATGCTCGAATGTCCAGTCCTCCTCGGATTTATCACTGGGCTTCTCGGATGCAAACACGGGTAGATGCAGCTTCTTAACAAACAGCAAATCTTTCATCTTGCTCCGCCAATAGTGATAGTTGGTGCCATTCAGATTCACCATGCGCACCGGCTTCGCGTCCATCTCTCCTCTCTAGTTTCTGTCAACTCCTGACACCCTTCTGAATTCCAGAACCTGGCTCTGATACCACTCTGTTGGGAAAGAAATGCGGAAACCTTTTCCTAAACTAGAGAGTACCTGTGAGAGAACCGAGCAAACAGCGCACAAACCAAAACACCAAACACAATCACGCAGACACAGAGAATTTTTGACGTGGAAAACCCTTGCAAAAAAAACCACGGGATGATCGGAGTCCAACCCTGAGAAGCCTCCACTAATGGAATAGAAGAATTACACCCTCTACAAATTTTTCCCGATCCAAATCGGATCCCCACAACACTTAGAAGCAAGAACAATGATTACAAGGCTACGAAGAACGAGAACGATGAGCCGAGATTACCCGAATCCGATTCTCCTTCGAAAAACACCTTCAATCCTCCGTCTTCTCTTCCAAAGTTGTAATGGCACTCTTGCCTCCTTCCTCTCTCTCCTCTTGTTGTGTGCTACAATTGTGTTACACACTGATTAGGGTTTGGAAATCCCAACTTAACTCCCTAATCCCGTAACAAACCTGGACCGTTTGATTAGATCCAATGGTGAAAAATCACCCAGATTTCCGCCTCAGCCCCGACGACACAGAGTTCGGCCAGAACTCTGTGTCGGGCAAACAGAACCTATCAGCAACATTCTGGAACAGCCAGACCGAGTTCGGCCAGAACTCGGCCTGGGACCGAGTTCGGCCCGAACTCGGTGGCTCCAGTCCAGAACCTCCTTTCGGATAGCAGCAGCAGCAGCAACTCCTCGTTGCCTACTTCCCGAGCTTCTTCGACATCGAACGGCGCTCATCGCACTCCGGGATCTTCTCCACATAGGTTGGGAACCCCACCCACTCCAACAAATATAACATTTTTTGATCTCTAACTTGGTGTCCAAATATTAAATTTTTTCGACCCCAAACGGTCAACTGGTCATGCAACTGGTTGATTCTATATTTCTTCTCAAATTGAACATGTTGACCAATGGGAATATTTACAACTTGCAACCAACAAAAGTAAAAGAAAAAACACACAAACTAACTCAAACTAAGTCTAAACTGACCAAACTGATTCATCAAAAACTTCCAAACTATTCTTATTAGATGTAAAAAAAACGTCAATGAAGACTATTGTTGATCTTGTGGAAGGATGATGTTGTTGACAATGAGGTGACTGAGATGACTAATGTCTTGGTGTATTTATGATGAAGCATGATGGTTGTAACTAATGACTGCAGTGATTCATGATCGATGGCTGACTACTGCGTCTGATGATTGCTACGATTAATGACTAGTTGTGATGAGGGTGTTGTTGATACTTGTGGTTGTTTCCTTTATATCTCCTCCTAAAGTTGGGTATGACGAATATTAATGCTCAACTTTCAACAAACTAGAGCTCGATGAGCACTAAAACTGGAGGTTTGAAGGCGAAGTTCGCAAACATATGTTGAATTCCTCTTGGAATAACACATATATACTAAGGGACCCATATGTGATTTCTTTTTAATTAATATTGGATCCAAAACTATCTTCAACTTGGAGATTAATGAGACATATATATTGGCCACTACAACTAAAGGTACTATCCCTTACTATGATGGATGTGGTTAATGGTTGATGAGATCAACAAAGACAATGGATGATGATGATGAAGGATGGTGATGAGTGATGACCCGATAACAAACGAGGATGACCACTGATAAAGGAATGACTTTCTCCCCCCTCAATGAGACAACTCGATCAAAAACATGGTCAAAAATTCGGATGGTAATGTAAAAAAAAAATCTAGTACAACAGAACTAGTTGCCAATCTTTGCGATAATTTAACTTCACATTCACAATGAAGATGACGATCCAATAAAATAATGAAGGCGGAGGAGCACCGCAACGATGGAGTAGGACGACGACGATAATCTGAAGGAGGACCCGTAGTTCTCCTTCATCTTCTTCTATTTTGCGACGATGGACAACGATGGATGACAACAATGATCCGATGAAAAATGTAAGATTTATAATTTTTGTTTCTCTTACAACTTCATCTAGGTAAATATTTTCTTCTTCTTTTTATCATCAGTATCCACCTCTTGCCTAGACGTCAAAGTAAATCGATAATGACAATTTCAACGAATTAATATACATGGCTTCTTCTTCTAGAAACATAAAACGATACCGAGTTTGCCCTGATATCATGTAGGGGTTCATGGTATGTTAAGCATGGAGAACGAGACAAGAGAAGAGAAGAGAAGATGGTGGAAACTCTAATTATTTTGTAGAATGACCATCATTTTTCTTATGTATTATACAAATATTTATAACATAGAGAATTATAATAAAACACTAAAATAGTCTTAGAGTCTGCTTGGCAATTATCGGGGTAGCGGTTATGAAGTGTTTTTAGAGTACCGATTATGAGCGGTTATGAGGGGTCCGATTTTGGATGGTTTTTAAGTAGCGGCTTTTAAACTAGTCCAATCCATGCTTGGTAATTCACTAACGAGCGGTTCTGAAAGTTTTTTTACACGAATAAATTAAATAGGGAAGGGTATCGGTAGTTATAATTATATCTATTTTCGTGAGGATATAAATGGAATAAAAAAATAAAGTCGCTCAAAATCTGCCGATTTGAGGTGTTTACAAAGCCACCCAAAAATACATTACACCGGTTTTGGGGGGTTTTTGAGCCGACGAAAACCAGTGCCTCAAAAAAATTAACAAGCAGGAGTTTTCATAAACGGTCGGTTCAAAAACATTCCAAAACCGGTGAAAACACCATTACCAAGCAGACCCTTAAGTAACAATAATAAATATAACAAGATCTAATATTTGGTTGATCTCAAACTTCTTGATGTCCAAATACTTATCCCATATTGAATTACAACAGCTCAATCGATTATACAATCTGTTTATTGCTTGTTATACTTCTACACTTATAGATAGTTGAGGGGGTCAAACAAAAACTATATGGAGGAGGTTTCTAATTTTCAAAAGAAAACCTTCCAAAATCCAAATTGGCCTGAGACAACATCCTCAAAGAGTGGACACTCTTCCAAATGTTGCAACTCACCAAGTTATAACACAAGATGCAACATAAGAAAGAGGGTTAAATGCTTAATTATTTGGAGTTGGTAGGCAATCCGTTATATGCTCTTTCATGTCTTCATCATGTCTCCAACATCACAATCATCATTTAAATTAACTTTTGTTTTAAATGTTTTAAATTAGCTTTTTAGAGTCTTCAACTTCTTAGAAGCGATATGAATGCTGCCCAAGTAGCAGATATCTATACTAATTGATAACTAATTCAAGTACCAGGCTTTAATAAGGTCATGTCTATTCGTTAATATTTGAAAGCATGACCCCTAATCAAAGAAAGAAGATTTGTCGTTTGGTTCACTGTAATGTAATTGTAATAGTAATTTAATCAAATAAAAAAAGTTAATTTATCTTGGATTCTTAATAGTGACGTCCAGTACCACATCACTAATTAGCCAAAATTAAACATATTTTGTAAAAAAAAATGTTTTTTATGACAAATCTCTAGAAAAAGTTAAAGACTTCAACGAAAATTTTTTGTTTCATTTTTTTACCTATATTTGTTAAATAAAATTATTAGTTAAATTTAATGAACAATTAGAAATTTTTGTATAAGAGAAAATTTTTAATGAAATTATCATTTACTATTTTTAAGTAATATGAGAATCGAAAAAAAGAAGAAGAAGTAATATTAAATACTTGAAACGTGCGTACATATATGCAAAAAGAAGAAGAAGAATTTACCTTTCCGATCATGTTTTTGGACATGAACAATTGTATGTCGCTTTATCTCGGGATGTTTTAAGAATATCAACAAGAGTGTTAGTGAAAAAGGAATCGATTGACAACAAGAATGGAATATTTACCATGAATATTGTTTATCAAGAAGTTTTGCTCCCACAAAACTAATCACATATGAGGTACTTGAGTTACTTATGTCTATTAAGTAATGAAATAAAACATATTTAATACCTTTGCTTCCATATAACCTCTTCGGCTTTCCTTATTTCTTGCAGAAAAATGCATGTTATCAATATCGGTGACTATCGACTTTTTATATGTAAGCAAGATTTCCAGTCAACTATCGACTTTTTATATGTAAGCAAGAGTTACCAGTCAAGTCCAGCTGATGACTACCTTTGCTTCCATATATGACATATTTATATTTTTTTGTTTCTTGCAGGACAATGTATGTTGTCAATACCAATGACTATCGACCATTTATATGTAAGCACGAGTCACCTGTCAATTCATGTTGATGAATATGCTGCCCGAAGATGCTAACAAAAAACATTTCCTTAGAGCAAATTTTGTCAAGTGAGTTATTTTCTGTAGTGAAAGTAAATATTTCTGTTCATTAAGTTTGGTGGAATGTTTTCGTTCTTAAATAAGATGATATCAACATTTCTAACATATTCAACTATCCTATCAGACAATACTAATTTATAAAAATAAATTTATCTTATGTAATATTTCCTACATTAAATGGTGTGAACAATAGTAAGATGCGTTGCACACGTATTGCGTGTGCCATGACACTAGTATACAAAGAATAGAACTGAAGATGTTATTATTCCACACACAAAAGCCCAACCCAGCATCCCGACTTCCACATACCCGCTAAAACTGTTCCGGCGCACACCACACCTAACAACCCACACCTCCCGTATATAGACAACGCCACCACCGCCGCCACAAAATTCCACTTCCCCATTCCGACTTTCTCCGACCGGCATGGGCAGCCTCGCGGGGCAGCAGAACACCGTGTCCTCACCGCCGGTGACCGGTCCCGGCGGTGGCCGCAAGCCGAGGTTCCTCTGCCTCCACGGCTTCCGCACCAGCGGCGACATCATGCGGACGCAGGTCCTCGGCAAGTGGCCGGGTCCGGTCACCGCCCGGCTCGATCTCGTCTTCGCCGACGCCCCGTTCCCGGCCGAGGGGAGGTCCGACGTGGACGGAATATTCCCTCCTCCGTACTACGAGTGGTACCAGTTCGACAAAGCCGTATGTTCTACTTTACCCCTATAATTAATTAATTAATTAATTAAATTTTAATGTTATTTTTTGGGAAATGGAATTTTCAGGAGTACAGAAATTTTGAGGAGTGTTTGGAGTATATCGAGGATCTGATTGTCAAATATGGGCCGTTCGATGGTGTGATGGGTTTCTCTCAGGTGATATATATATATATATATATATATATATATATATATATATTTAAGGTTTAATTACAATTTGATACCCTCAACTATTTATTTTTTTAACTTCATATTCTAAACTTTTTTACTCGACAATACCATTAATTATTTAATATTTTTAATTTAATATCAAAAATTCAAAAAAGATAAAATTATCCTCCTCTCCTTACTTCCCAACTGATGTTCACCGCCCCTACCAGGACCGGAGCTGAGATTCGTCAAGGACGATGGGACCTGGTGCGAAAATTAAACGGAGGCCTATTCTCATATAAAAAATTCTAATAAAAATTTCAGAATTTAAATAATCCAAAATTAACATCAATTAAGAAAAAACATTCAACCACAATATCTTTCAATATTTGACTAAAGAAGATAAAATAAAGCAAAACAAACAAGCATCTTTTGCCATCGTTACATTATGAACGATCTTTTAGCATTCATAGCTACAAAATTCTTGATACAATAATTTTCGACGGACGTCGCACTCGTGCGACAAATTTTAATTCCATCAAGTTCCACACTCGAGAAATACCATATGCGTGTTTTGATGCAAACAGTTCGAGTCGGGGTGGTCAGATTTGTTGGGACAACCCTTGTTCGACAAGTTTTTAGATAAAATTATAATTCTGGGAGGCCTACTCTGGCTAATGATTTATTCTTTTTATAGCTCAAATTAACCTACAAAATTATAGAGGTTTAGATTAGAGTTGTAGGAGATCGTATACAATTGTTTTTGAATTTCATTGAACGAGTGTGGAGATCTGCTCGCATGAACTTTCTGAAAACCCACGCTTATTCTGGACAATAGTCTTCTTTGTGCATAGCCTTCTGACGGCGGTTTATGAGCGGGCTCGTCGACGGCTCTAGGGCTTCTGGGTGCTCGTGGGATATTGGCGAAGCATCCTGGATTGGAAACAAGGTAGTTTGGGATCTATGGACGTTTTTTGAAGGAGTAGAGAGTTGGGATTTGTGGACGTTTTTTGAAGGGGAGGTGAGAGGTTGTCGATAGAGTCAAGAATTCATATAATTTTGTTTGAATCATATGTCTTAGGATTTTTCTATTAAGTCTTAGCATTTGTACTGATTTTGAATAGTATTGAATGGAATTGAGAGAATCTTTGACTTAATTTCTTAATTGAAAATAGTGAAAGCCTCTGTTAATTGATTCCCTAATTGAAAATAGATATAGCCTTAGTTAATTGAGAGAATCCCCACTTGATTAGCTTATTATACATAAGGAAGGCCAATGAATGTATAAATTAGTTATTCATTAGTTAGTTTAGTATTATAATATACATAATAAATATACATATACATGAGTTTAACTTATTCATAATTTTTAAATTATGTATTCATAAGTTCGACATTTTTGGATTTTTTAATTGTTTATCTATAAGTTAGTTTAGAATACATAATACATATACATATAAAAAAAATTGGAGGCCTACGAATTCGAGAGGCCTAGTGCGGTCGCACCCATTGCACTCCCTCAAAACCGGCCCTAGCCCCTACGGTGGAAAGCGCTGCTCTGATGTCGGCGGTACGGAGCAGATCGAGGCAGCTGGCGAGTGCGGAAAGGAAGCCAGAGCTGCGAGGACCGAGCTCGGCGTCGTCTTCTTCGAGAGGATGCCTACCAAAGAACGTAGCACTTTCTTCTTCGGGATTCGGGAAGCTCGAAGATGGCATCTTTCTTTATTCTGTTAAATATTGCTTGATTTTCATAGTATTAATTCATCCGGAGAGGGTTTCTTTCACAACGTTGTGAAATTTTTTGAATCTGACGAATCAATCAAAACCCTATTTTAGCCCTAGCAAATCAAATTCGACGATAAAAATAGAAAATTGGAGGGATTAAAAGGCGAACCTCCACCATATCGAGGACAGAGAAACCCCTAACTCCAAACGAGCCGCCGTTGGGCTGGGAGGGGCGCGCGGTCGGGTGGCGAAGGGGAGGAGAGTTGGAGGGGTGTAATTTTAAGTTTAGATTAGGGGTATTTTTGTCCAAAAAAATTTGAAGGTATCAAATTGTTACAAAAAAAGTTTAGGGTATCAAGTTGAAAAACTGGAATAATTGAGAGTATCAAGTTGCAATTAAGCCTATTTTTAAAAAATTTCTCATGTAAATTTACTTTATTTTGTTATAGTTCTCCATATATTTGTTACTTGCGTAGAATTCCCTAAACCCTTTGTTATTTTTATTAGTTCTATATTAAAATCTGATTGATTTTGGGATAAAATGATTAGGGCGCGATTTTGTCGTCGGTGCTCCCAGGTCTGCAAGAAAAGGTGTTCTTTTTTATGTGTTTTTATTTGTTTTAAGGATTTTTTTTTTCAGCAATAAAATTGGTAAATTTTGGTTTGATTGTTTTTTTATTTGTATTAGGGTTTGGCACTGACTAAAGTGCCAAAGTTGAAGTATGTGGTGATAATCGGAGGGGCGAAATCCAGGTCGTCGGCGATCGCGGAGAACGCGTACTCGCCAAAGATCAAATGCCCTTCTCTCCATTTCTTAGGTAATTTTTTTTCCCTGATACTTCTCAAATTTTGAAATGTCAGTGTTTATTTCTTAGAGATGGATAATTTTTTCCTTTTTCTTTTTGAATATGGGGATGAACTAAGAATACATTTTCGCACTGTAACGATGGGCGAAGAGTTCTTGGCGTTGGCCATCATTCATATTGCCATGGGCTGACCATCAACATTTTTATGTAGTCTCTCTCAGTGAATTGTTCCAATGAATTTTGGTTAGCTTGAGTGAGTTGATTTGTAGTTATTAGGGAATCTCAATTCCCACTTCTTGAGGAATTGGTTGTTCCCCTCCCAAATTAAAAAGGTTGGAGGCTCTGATAAAAATTTGCTTAGGCTGGTTTGGGATTGGGCTGCTTATGCTTCTTCGCTTTCTTGGAAAGTGGCTCAAAGGTTGGTTGGTAAGAGCATCAATAGTAGATGGAGCTCAAAAATGCATCTTGAGGCCCAGATTTATAATAAAAAATGTAGAATGGGTTAGGTTTGTATGAGAATAGTAAACAAATAAATCTTAAGGCCCAAATGAGACTAATAGATATAGACCCAGGTGTCAACCTTCTCTTTTTTTCAAAAACTTATATAAAATCTAGAATATATAAATTGGTGCTCCAAATTGAGCCTTACTATTCTACAAAATGAGTTCCTACATTGTGAATGTAGAAATTCCGAGGCCCAAACTATAGCTCTTGTGGCTGGGACGGGAACATCATGAGACTCCAATTGAACCTTACTATTCTACAAAATAGACTCCTACGTGCTGAATCTAGAATCCAAAAATTGGGATGAGCCTTACTATTGATGCTCTAACAACTTAACTTTTGAAGATAGGGTTCAATATTTGTGATGTAATGTTATCTGACAAAATTATTTGAGAAAGGGAAGAGATTCAAAATTCATAAAACACCGATTAGTTTCGAGTTTGAATTCATTGAATTGTACTATGGGGGCGTGGATAAAATTTTGCAACTTTCAATTTATTGAATCGTATTGATTCATTGAATACAACAGCTAAACGAGCTTAATTATAGCTGATATTGCATGTGGGCATTTTTGAAGTTTCATAATATAAGGCAAAATTGCTTCTAACTAGGCCCAACCATTGGGCCAACTCCAGCACTGGGTCAAATGCGATTAAATGGTTAAAATAATTGCTTTAGGAATTTGTATTGGGTCTGTTAGGCAAGGCAAATTTGGTTTAAACTGTTTTTTTAACTAAAAGTGGCCACCAAAGTTTATCTTAGAGAAATTATCGAATAACTTTGCCAACGTACTGTTTCTCCTTCAAAATTACAAGCTAGATTCGGCAGAACGATAGCTAGAATTAGCCAAAGGAAGTCGTGCATTGACATTGTTATTAGCAAGCCAACAACAAAAATGTTGAATACTTGCTCAAAATTAGGTATATAATTCCAAAGTAGCTCCAGTACAAAATAGCTTGTTTTATCAGGAAAAATGGTTTTATTTCTAATTGTGTTAATCGCACGCCTTTATGGAGTACACATCTAAGCTAGACAAGTTTTCTGCACATTCGATGTGTAAGAACTTTTTGCTTGGAAACAGCAAACTCCGCATCAAGGATAATGATTCTGATATTGTGGGGTTCTTTGTGCCAGGAATCTTGCCAAACCAAACACATAGGTTGTATTTAATTGCAGAAGCAAATTGTGACAAGGTGCGAAAATTTGAACTTGGAAAAGTAATGTGATGTCAGACGTTAAATAGTTGGTGTTGAGCTGGAAGTGTTCAACCATGAGAAAGAGCGATTCATAACTCCACTGATCAACACCCTGAATGTTACAAATCCTCTCTTGCTATGTAGAGCCTCCTTTGGAATATGGCTCTTAGTTTGACTCTTATTCGCGGTCGGCAATTCTAAATAGGGCTTTTTTAATAAAAGCCCCTAAAATGTTGTTCTTTCCATAAACCCGAATCTTGTTACATAGAAGGAGACCTCTCAAATGTTTGCCCATTTCAACATGAATCCTCCCGTTAGCTTATGTTTAATGTGACCTATTCTTTTAGTTAACTCTAACCATACTTGGCGAATGACCTTTTTGTCCCTAGGGTTTGGTAATATGCATTTGAGGTTAAAGGAGAGGAGGGAGGGGGAATGGAGAAGAAAGGGTACAGGGTGAGGGGGTGGCCTAGGAAGGAGGGTGGTCGAGGGAGGGAGGAAAAAGGGGTGGTTGTGTTCGATGGATTTGTTGTTGGGCTTGAGGGGATATATAACTTCACAAGTCAAATTGTAACAAATATGGATTTGTTGTTGGGCTTGAGGATATATAATTTCACAAGTCAAATTGTAACAAATTATTAAAATCCCACTCCTAATTTGACTAAGACCACCAATATGGACCTAAACTTATAATTTACTTTTTAGACATGAAACAATAGAAGTTGGAAACTGTATGGCAGTTTACCTTGTGCTCAAGGGGCACACTAAAGCAACGAGCATCATGAAGTTATCTTTCCCACTGAAACAATTTGTTCTGCATCAAAATGTCAGTCTTATAAATTGAGTTGTTTGTATGGATATTCAAAATCTTTGCCTACCATTTGGTTAGAGGAATTAAGGAATCAGAGTGTAATTCCTGCCAAACACCATTTTGGTTCACTCAAGAATTAGAATTTCATATTTCTGGTCAAACTTCCTTAATCCCTTCTTTATTGCCTAATTCCTCGCCATGCGTCTTTGACACACAGGAATTGTAATTCCTTGCTTCCCACGAAACCTCCATAATTGTTCTTTTGGCTTCCTAGTCTTTAAGGCTGAAACTGAGGAATTAGCTCCTATTTTTTGTTCCTAATTTCTAAATTGTTAGATGTTGAATTGGTGTGTCATTGAGGAATTAGGCCGAATCCCTTCATCTAGGAATCAACTATCCTAGATTCCCCAATTCCTTCTTCATATGGTACCCATATCACCAAGTCATGGATTTGTAAACTTCCACTTTTAATAGATTTTCTCTAAAACATTCCTTGGATAGTACACACTCAGACTAGAGCAGACAGTTTAAAATACAAACTAGAGTGTACCCCCTGTCAATTTATCTTTAGGCTAAAAAGGATTCAGCCTAGCAATTTGGTCATAGTAATCATCTGATACCTTTGATTAAGGTGGGGAGAATTTGCGCCCACACAAGCGGCCATGTACACTTGAAACCAATGTTATATTAACGGTTTTCATTACATGCTCAGTCCAAGTTTGGTTACGGATCAATCAAATTACTCGAATGATTATTCACAGTTACAGGGCCACTTGAAATTTACAATTATGCGGCCACCTGATTAATTGAATTTTAAGTTGGTGCTTATCCGATTAATGGCCAGTTAATCCTTTTCTTAGAACACTGCTTGAGAGAGTAATTTGATGCCTCACTGACATATTTTATTTGTTAAATCAGTTAAAGCCTTCATTGTTCTTACGTAAAGTGAAGGATGTTCAAGTTTTATCAAATGTTTATTTATCTAATAATCTGACCATTAATTTGCATATTGTATTAGTAAATGAGAGGTCAAGGCATCAGTTAAGTTTGATTAGTTGATGTGTTTGTAGCTTAGGTGCTGACTGAAGCTAGCAGTTGTAGCCAACTTTAAATTGAAATCTTTTCGTTGATTTTGGAATGTCCTTGCTCAATATCTTTTCCAATTCTTTAGGAAAGGACAAAGTCTTAATTGATAAGTATTATCAAGTTCTCTTAATCGTATTACCTCATGTATCTGAATAATCCAATGAATTCTTCAAAAATCACTTTCCCAAAGTAATAAATATCATTTTTCCAAAGGACTATAAGACAGCTTAAATTTGCTAGGTGATTGCTCAATGGCATCAAATGAAATTGAAAGAAGAGTTAGCAGTATTTAGCTGACAGTCGTCTAGTCGATCTTCATCACATACTTAAAATTGCATAATATTCTGGTAATTTGATGTTTGGTAATATTTTTATGAAAATCCTATTGTATTTGGCTTGCAGGTGACATGGATTTCTTAAGAACGCAGGGAGAAGCCCTTCTGGAAGCATTTATTGATCCTATTGTGATCCGCCACCCCAAGGGCCATACTGTCCCCAGACTCGGTATGTTTTATGGTTGCGATCATTCTTCATACCCCAACCCAAAAGGACCCAGTAAAACTACAGCAACTGGATAATGCTTTTGAGAGAATAAAATCAATGATAATCCATATCTGCACTCTTATTAATCCTTAAAATGATAGTCACTATAGACTTGGTAAAATGGATATAAAAATGAAAGATATATGGAATACATCTATTGATGTGTATTTATAAGTATTATAGATTTAAGAAGATTTTCTGAGATCGCAACTACACTTATGTCTATTTTTTTTAACTGTTTAGAAGTTGAAGAAAAAAATGGAAAATCTTTATTTATGTTGGATGCCATGGAATGAATGTGTAAATGCACGAAATGGATACGATGCATGTATATTGGTTTTAAATGTTCTTGTGTACTAGCTTTAGATGTTCTTGCCTTTTTCTTTTCTTTTGTTTATAAGTATTATAGATTTAAGAAGATTTTCTGAGATAGCAACTACACTTATGTCTATTTTTTAACTGTTTAGAAGTTGAAAAAAAAGGAAATATTTATTTATGTTGGATGCCACGGAATGAATGTGTAAATCCACAAAATGGATAGGATGCATGTATATTGGCTTTAAATGTTCTTGTGTACTAGCTTTAGATGTTCTTGCTTTTTCTTTTCTTTTGTGAGAAGGCTGCTCATTAATAACCGTCCATGTCATGGGCTACTAATACAAGACCCCCTCCCATTTCCACTTTTTGTTTACCATGGGTTGGGATTCAAACCCACGTCCATTCCATCCCCTCCCTTACTAACAATAATGGACCCCCTCTTTGTTGGTTTTAGATGTTCTTATAACCTTCTTTTCCCCTTTTTTTATATGTTGTCACAGTGTATATTATTCTAGACAAACAATTGAAAACAAAATTAAGCTTGCATTTTAAAGATGTAGTGGCAATATTTATCTTTGAAAATTTCCAGTTGATGGGTTTGATTCTTATAGCATCCTCTGTTTTACCAGATGATAAAAGTCTGGAGATAATGCTTAGCTATCTAGAGAGGATTGAAAAGGATTTGCAAAAGGATGCAGTCTTGGACGAAGAACACAAGGAAGAGTACATATGTTGATGCAGTAGCTATACTGTTGGACCATATTGTTTGAAGAAAAAGTGGGACTAAGAAGGAATAGAAGATAATTTGTACAAATTCCAATTGATATTTTGCAGTCTTTCTACTTAACTGGCAAACACAATTTCATGTCATTATATCATCTTTAATTATAATGAAACCAACAAACTGATGTTCCTCTTTACAATCACTATATAACCGAGCTCAGTGCAATATAAGCAGGAAATCAAATATGAAGTTATGATCGAGTTTGAGAAATTTCAAAAGTATAATGGAACTACACATAATCGTCTTAAATGCATAAATAATTCCTAAAGGAGGAAAAGTGAATCTCAACTAGGAGTCGAGAAACACATACTGATCAAATGGGCAAAAATAGATCGCAATAGAGATCTGGGAAAACTGAATTTTCTTATAGTAATTAGGCAGAAATTGAGAAAGACATCTATCGTTAGAAAATATGTGAGATATAATTATGAAAATCTAAGCAGAACGTATAGAACACATCATTCATTCTGAAGAAAATACCATACACAGGTATTAGACTACATTTTTCACTGATAAGAAAGCTTTGTTCGTGACAGATTTGATGTAACAAAGAATTTATCCTGTATCAACATCAAATAGGCTAGGTGCAAATCACATAAACCTCCGTTATATGGCAATTCCGGTTGGGAATGCGGTGTGATCCGAACCGGAGTTGGCCCATGAGGTGTGATATTAAATTGGGCCCATATGTCTTAAAAAGAGAATTCTCGTGTAAAGTCTGAACCAATTTCAACTATCTACCCCTCATGAACCCATCGCCTACCCAATGTGGGACTAAATTATCAACTCCATTGTCACCCCCTTTTTGAGGGCTCCACCGGAAACGAGATACAATTCAACAATTCCAAAGTTTTACATATTAGCACTTAGCAGGAGGGTTGTAAACTTGCAATGCCATATATAAGAAAATAAGAACACTTCAATCCAGAATTTTGATGGTTATATGAACTTCTTTTTCATGCCAATTAAGAACAAACTTATTGAACTCTGTACCCTTTTCTAAAGTTCTCCTAGCTTCTCTAGTTAAGATCAAATATCAACTTCCTAGTCTTCTTGCATATTATTCTGAAATCTTAATTGACACCATCTTAATTCGTCTTCCGGTCTTCCCTAGAAAATGCATGGATATGTTGAAAATTGTCTAAATAAGTTTTGACATTACACATTGTGAATAGAAGTAGATATGTAGGTAGCTCTCATCTGTCGTATACTCAAATAGTCTCAACCATGAAATGTTCATCCAATCTAAGATCTGCCCAAATGACATAGTGTACGTCAATTGGCAACCAAAGCAAACACATTTGTTTGCTTACAAAAAAAATCAACTTTCAGTGAGAGTTTTGCCTTCCTCCTGATAGGGATGGTTTTTTGTTGATTTCAAGTGGATGGATCAGAAACCGTGAGAGAGCTATGATTGTCTTGAGAGTCATGTACAAATAGAGAGAATTTGAATATCCTACTGTCAATTTCTCGTGTCGCTAGGTGTAGCCAAGGCAAACAAGGAACTGACTCGTGGGTTGCACAAGACTTTTGTCAAAATCCAATATCTCGTTCGCCTACATGTTAGCCCTTTTTTTTTCCCTTAGCTGCACTTGACAACATAAGAAATTGGCAGCATGGTATAAAAACGGAAGGATCTAGTCTGCTAACAAAATGAGCCTGCTGATATTATGCTTATATGCTACAACAAGGCATGGCCCTCACATTTACAGTAGTAGATTTAATAGAAACCAATCTACCACCTACATGTGGGGAATGCTCTATTTATTGACCAGCAAATTACACACCGATTTTATTTACCAACTTGATTAGCACTGTCAACACTTTAAGATGTTAGGTGTCATAGGTGATGAATTTATATCCAAGTAGTTGTTGTTGGACATCTAAAGAAATTGATTGTGATTTCTGATTGTAGTCATTTTTATTTATCGAGTTCAAGGGATATCTAAGCTTTTTCACCCCTTGTTAAAAAGTTGTTGTCATAAGTTGGTTGTTGGAAGTTGTTACAAGTGGTTGAATGTACCTTTTGGTAACTATGTACCTTTTTGGTAACTATATATACTGCTATAAAAGCAATAAAATGTTTGGTAAAAACCTGCTCCAGTGCCAAAATTAATAAACATGGCAAAACCCTGTAAATTGTTTTTCTTTATTCTTTCTTGGTACCCAATTATCCGTTGAAAGAAGTCTCAGTTATACGCGAGCAGGCAAGGCCACTTGCATGACAGCGAGTTGAATTTACCTTTGCATTACTATAGAATGGTGCTCCATGTTTCAGAGGTGGGCGCATTAGCGATACAATGCACATAATGCATATGAATATAGATCTACATCTAATTATAGCAAAGGGCTAACTCTTCGATTAGTATTTTTGTTTTGCCATCAGTAGATTATTTCCAACTTTGTTCCCACTCGATGTTGGACATGACGATGTAAAAGCCTAGATCAATATATTATAATGTTTAGATTCAAGTTTGGACATACCCAAATTTAATTTTCCCATGTTCGCGAAAGATTTATGAACTTATTAAGTACATTTATTACGACCTAAAGTTTGGTGTCAACTTCCATCTATTTATAACTCATTTCCAAATTGGAAGAAAGAATATGAGTAGAATTGGATAGAGTTGATATCAAGAGCTATGGGGAGCCTTCCTGAGTGTGACATAGTTGATATCAAGGAGAGTAGTAGTAGGAAAGTGAGGGTCCTCTGCCTGCATGGCTTCCGTACCAGCGGCGAGATCCTGAGGAAGCAGTTGGAGGGGAAGTGGCCGGAGTGTGTCAATGCCCGATTTGACTTCGTCTTCCCCAATGCGCCTTTTATGGCCACTGGAAAATCTAGCGTTGAGGGGCTCTTTCCGCCTCCCTACTTCGAGTGGCTCGGCCTCAACGAGGTATAGGACATAGGACACATGCAATGCGACCTGGGCCTAAGTCTACAATGATTGTCGTGTTCATGTCTAACACGTATTGGACACGAAAGAGACAGTCCAAAATGCACTAGGACATGCCAAAACAGGAAAAATATACGTGTCACTGTGTCCATTTCGAGTTTCATTCGTGTTGTTGGAGCAATGTAGCAATTGACTTTGCCCAATGTAGCTCAAATGCATCAATAAGATGATCATCCTCACTGACCAGTTAACTATCTCAACTTTCTTTGGGGTTTTTGTCAGGCATGGATGGACTACAAATGCTACAATGAATCTCTAGCATACATTGAAGACTTCATGATCAAACACGGACCATTTGATGGTCTACTGGGTTTCTCACAGGTACAAATATATATTTTTTTTTTTTGGTCGCCATGACGTGAGCCCTCTGTATTGAATTTAACTCTTCGGATTCTCCATTTTGAGATTTGAAGATTTCCTGAAATATGTCACATTGGACTATATATACAAAAGTCTGACCGGATTTGATATGATCACAAAAACTCGTTAATATGTTAAATAGCCATTAGTTGCATTTTATTACCGTTGGTATTGCTATTGTATTTTTTTTTCTATGGTTTCTAATTGTGCTGAAATCATTAGGGAGGGATTTTAGCTGCTGCTTTACCAGGTCTGCAGGCTAAGGTAATCAGTAACTACATGCAGCTGCAGTGGCGAGATTTTTCGTTTTCTCAAACGAAGATTACCATGATGACTTAATTTATCTTACATATTCTTTTCTAATTATAAACTGTTATGTTTCAAACTGATAGGGTTTGGCATTAACAAGAGTTCCGAAGGTGAAGTTTGTGATTATTATTAGTGGGTCAACATTCTTAACCCCAACTCTGGTATCAAAGGCATTTTCGCAGAAAATTGGATGCAAATCCCTTCACTTCATAGGTATGCGCACTTTTGCGAGTATAAGAAATGACCTAATTATAGTATTTCATGAAAACAGCATCAATAATTTTCTGTTTAATTGTCTTCAAGTAAAACATTTATAGAAATGGAATTGATAAAAGAACTGTGTGTAATTAGTGAAGTTTGCTCAATGGATCTATTAATTTGATGAAGTATATCGACATGCAAGCATCGGTACATAATGCAATGGTTGCAAAAATGCTGCATAACCTATGTGGTATAGCAAGAATTCTAAAGATTTCATATTGCAATTATTTTCCAACTTAGTTTATGTGCCTTAAGTGAAAATTATATACCTATGTTGTGAACATCAAATAAAATCTTGAGCTATGTTGGTGCTAGGTCAAAGGGACTTCCTAAAGAAACGTGGAGAGCTCTTGTCAGAATCTTTTATCGAACCAGAGATAATTTATCACCCCAAGGGCCACACCATTCCTCGACTAGGTAACAATTACTATTGATGTGGTTTTTATTTGGTTTCTCCACAATCATTTTTTCACTTGATTACACATTCTTGGTTACATGAATTCCAATATATACAAATTACAAAAAGCCCACTGATCTTTTTCACTAAATCAAATAGTTGTGGTTCTTTTATTAATCTTTCGAAAGAATGTTTTTTTCCGAAATCTTTGTTCGGCCATGAAGAAGGCTTGTTGAACTTTATACTTATCATGAGCTAGAACATAGTTTTGCAATATTAAGTACATAAATTAGTCCAAATTAAAGGGGCAATTTTTCATACTGAACACAATTCTTGTTGAACCTGACAACAATTTAACTCGATTTCTCTAATCACAACGTTATGAGAAACCTAATATTGTTACTTTTCAAGCCTAGTAGTGCAACTGTTGATTTTGAAATTCAAATGTGCTTAAAAGAAGGAAATGTGATGGCTTTGCTTCACTATTACTTCTAAGAAATGCAATTGCTTGATTTTATTTTATCATTTGCTTGACAGAGGAGAACGATTTGGAGACTGTGCTTCGGTTCGTTGAAAGAATTGAGACCGACATATATAAAGATGAAGGGAAGACCATGCTGCAGTAACAGTGCAGATTTCGTTTGTAACTTTAGTAGTAATATTGCTGAATATTTGCCTAGGTATTGCTTTCAGTATCATCTACTTTCCGGTATGGGCATGTTAAGCTAGGGAATGTACTCATATATCATAATGTTTTGTGATCAATGACTAGATTACTGAAGTCACGCAAGCTCAAATAAGATATTAATAGTCTCGGAATTCTGACCCCCCAAAACTTGATCGATTCATTTCATTGTTCAGACACTCTAATCCCAGGGTTTACCTGTATCCTGCATACTTGATTGTCGCTAAAATGGTTGTCTTAGTTTACATGTTTCGAACTTATTGTCGCTAAAAGGGCCAGTCGTCAAGGTTCCTTGAGTGATGCTTGGTAGGCTTTAATACTAGACCTGTATCCTTCATACTTGATTTGAGTTGTGCTCTACCTAATCTTTTCAGTTTGGTACACTATAATGTAATTGTAACGCAATGTAATCAAATAAAATTTTTTATTTTTTCCATTTGATTACATCAATTACAATTACATTACAGTAACTGGGTCTAAAAGTCTGAATATTGATAACTGAGAAAACCATTTCATGTAGAAATCAGACTACAACACTATCTGGGTGGCCCCTAAAATTGAGAAAGTCCAATTATTCCATAAATCTTATTATTTTGCATCTCTCGAACTATTTGTACAGCATCTCTAACTAATGTAAAATGTAAAAGAGTGTCTTTTGTAAATGATTATTTTTGGCAATGACCCCTTGTGAGCTGGATATTTGTCTTCAAGCGCCAAATTGACCTGCCATTTCGATGTACATTATGGTGCCATATTTACTGCAGGCTCTCTCCTGTTTTCCATTTCATGGGCTTTGTTTAGTTCCATGGAAGTGAGCCAGCCTTGGTGAGATTTTGATTCTTGAAGTATTCTGATAATCTACTATTACAAATCTGAAGACAAAGTGATAATAAATAATGGATACAGATGTAAAAAATATGAAGATGACCAATACATAAAGGCAGAAGGAAAGTTTCCATGACAACAGAAACAATGGTAAACTATAGATAACTGTTGTGTGAGTTTTGGTTAGGAAAATGATTTTCTTGGGATGTCTTGAATCCGGTTTGGTATTAGTATTCTTATTAGATTTTTTTTTTACGTTATTCTATATAATTGGAAGGTTATCAATAATCCATATATATATATTATGTAGATGCTAATACTCGGTCATGCTCTCCACAATAGTGAATTTTCTGCTATATCGGTGGGTTTTCCATGTTTAGGATTTTCACATTAAATCTTTTATGTTTAATATTGTCCAATTTTATTTCCGTGTGTGTCGTTTATTTGTTCTATACTTGATCTACATCAATTCTTCACCTTGGATTAATTTCCTTGCGTGAATATGAGACTGCTTCTGTCCAGATGTCTCGCACAGGATAAGTTCTAACGGTCAACATTAAGCAAGTCCAAATAATGTTTGAACTTGAGAGTATGTGCGCCTCTATGAGTATATCAGTTGGATTGTCCTTAGTGTCGACTTTCTTGATCTTGAACCCTATTCTCTGAATGGATGAAGTGGTATCTCACGCCAATATGCTTCATCCGATCGTGAAGCACCTAACTTCAACAATTAAATTGCAGTATGACTATCGCAATACAAAACAACCTCATCATTATGAAATCCGAGATCACTTACCAACTGTCACGCCCCAGAACCAGAATACTGGAGAGCGGGGGAATGACTCAGCCAGCTACGTATTACGGGTAGATGAATACCGTATAATACGATCAATGCTGTCTAAAGGACGAGGGGGTGCATACTACATGAAAGTCTTACTAGGGTTACTCAACATCTATTGTCTCAATCATTCAAACAAGAAACAGTAAATAGAGAACATGTAAGATAAAGCAGTAAGGCGTCCCAAACGCTTAGTCAAAATGTTCTTGATATCTGGCTTTACAAAACATAGCCAGATGATATAGCAAGGTATACACAATTGTTATCAGCTGCAGTCTGACTTAATTACAATTATGCAAAAGTAAGCGCAAGACAATCCGACTAACATGTCGGGGCCAAACGGCAAAGTATAAAGTAAATAAAAAAACGAGCGGGGAAGTAAGGAACCCACTCGAGTCCTCCTGCGATCATTCCTCTAGTATTTACCATCTTGGAGGTGGAAGTAAACTGAGTCCTCGGGAACCGGCTCTAAATCTGGCCATGCAAAACCAGAGGTTAGACCTCTAATAGCAAGTACCGCAAGGAAGCACGACATGAGGAATTAAACCAGTAAATAAAAGAATATAATAATAGATCTCTGCTTGCTACTGGGATTCACATCACATCACGACACTTCGAACCAACTTTCCAACCAAACAAGGACAGAAGTTGATCCGTCATATCCTGACATTCTGATCATCTCAGTTAGTTAACAGAGTAGATACAGTACACAAACAAGTCAATTTAAACGGCCATGCAACTACTACGGCTTGTTACGGTGAGTTCTAAGTTATCCTGGGATTATGCAATAAGGATTCCTCAGTTCTTACTATGTGCAAGCAAGGCTAGTCTACCCAATCAATCAATTGCGCCAATCATGTATTTAGACGGGTCCCAGCGGGACGCTCGTCGTTAGTATACCATGTACAATAATATAAGCAGATACCGCTCCCTGTCCGTGTGGCAGATTTGCAGTATCTGTGGGAACCAGCCGGCCTGTCGGACACTTAATAGTCCCGAAGAGGGCTGCCATGTAAGAACTCGGGAACCCATTCTCTCCATGCAATCATTATTTTATTTAACTTAGTGGCTTCTATGTTAATTGAAATCTCATGCCGTGAATCATGGTCATTCAGAATGAGTACGTTCGTACAAGTACGATATGCACAACTCTACAACGATGCCCGCGCGGTTAGGTTGTAGGTCTTACATAGCGTAATACAACAATCAAAATTAACCACGGGATAATCATGCCTTGACCATAGAGTACACATGCTGCTTTTGTAGAAAATAAATAAATAAATAAATAAATAAATTGAAGTCTGCATGTGCCTGTATGCCGATATTCGGGATTTGCCAGTCGATTGTAATAGTTCATAGTTCATATGAACGTGTCTCATTCATTTAATTCAATAAGACGACTAGCCAGTCTCTTAGTTCCAACTAGGAACGCATGATCAATTTATTAGTCAAGATAACAATCAATGTCAATTAATGTCAATTCGGGACAAGAACCAGTCAAAAGGGCATTATGGGCTATAGATGGACACCTATCTACTGAAATAAAATCTTATGCGGCTGGAAAATAAAGATTTCATGCGGCTGGAAAATAAAATCTCATGCGGCTGGGAAATAAATTTTTCATGCAGCTGGGAAATAAAGATTTCATGCGGCTGGGAAATAAATATTTCATGCGGCTGGGAAATAAAGATCTCATGCGGCTGGGAAATAAAATCTCATGCGGCTGGGAAATAAATATTTCATGCGGCTGGAAAATAAAATCTCATGCGGCTGGAAAATAAATATCTCATGCGGCTGAAAAATAAATATTTCATGCGGCTGGGAAATAAAATCTCATGCGGCTGGAAAATAAATATATCATGCGGCTGGAAAATAAAGATCTCATGCGGCTGGAAAATAAAATCTCATGCGGCTGGAAAATAAATATTTCCACTGCCAGAATTTGGCTGGCAGATGAACATAGAAATGTCCAAAAATGCTTTTGGCCATAACTTTTTCAAATTAAGTCGAAATCTGACTTTTTAAAAGCCAAACTTTGGTAGAATTGAATTCTCTACAACATGGAACCACTTATTTTCGAAAACAACAAAGTTTGATAGATCAAAACCACAAAATCCATATGAAAAACAAAAACTTAAAACTTAGATCTACACCGAACCATCCATGGAAATCAAGAACTTCAAGATCTAAACTTGTAGAGGAAGAGAAGATAAATAACATAGACTAAAAATAATGGGGATGCATGAAATCCCTCATGGTGTGCAAGATGTACTTGCCTCTCCAAATGGGTGGGTGGGAGAGTAATGGAGGATGAAGAAGGAGAAGTAAATGTGAGTAATGAAGAGAGAGAAAAGATTTTGGAGCTTTAAATGAAGGAATGGTGGTAGGTGGGGAGTTGGGTTCATGTTGAACCATCAAGGCCGGAAAATAAACCAACTCTGGCCGAACCCAAAAGCAAAGCAGAAAGTAAAATGCAGAAAAATAATTAGCAGGAAATTAAAGGAAATTAAATGCAGAACAATACATGATAAATATTAAATAAATACATTCCAGCAGTACACGTATTTAGAATACGTATTCCGAAAACGGGAAGTGACATCTCTACCCTCCTTAGAAAAATTCTGTCCTCGAAATTTCAAATCCAAGCAGGATAGAAACATCGGACCTAGCTAATCTAAGTATAAGCAATTTTTGAGTAAGCAATCATTCTACAATCCAATAGCAAATAACATATCCATGTTTAACTATCGACGACACCAATCAATTCTACTCATAAGGTGACAAGCATGAGGAGTTAAGACAATCAAGGTATACAAAAAGAGATATACCTTGTGAGTCAAACAGGTGCGGATACCGTGATCGGATGTCATCCTCACGTTCCCACATTGACTCCCCTAAAGAGTGATGACCCCAAGCAACCTGAACAAGGTTAATTGTTCGGTTCTTGAGTATCTTCTCTCTTCGGTCCAAAATGGACACCGGCTGCTCCTCGTAAGACAAGTTGGTACCAACAACCAGATCAGAATGATCAAGGATATGGCTTGGGTCCGATACATACCTACGTAATTGAGATACATGGAACACGTCATGCACCTCTCGTAACGAAGGTGGAAGGGATAAACGATAAGCAACATCGCCTATCCGATCAAGGATAACAAACGGGCCCACGTACCGCAGACTCAACTTCCCGCGAACGCCAAATCTAATGACCCCACGGGTAGGTGAGATCCGTAAGAACACGTGGTCCCCAACGGAAAACTCTAGCGGCCTACGATGCTGGTCCGCCCAATGACGATGCCGATCCTGCGCAACTCGAAGTCGCTCTCTAATTCCCTTGACCACCTCAACTGTCTGGACAATCATTTACGGGCCTAACATCTTCCTCTCTCCAATATCATCC
Source organism: Iris pallida (assembly GCA_029216955.1). Classification (NCBI taxonomy): domain Eukaryota; kingdom Viridiplantae; phylum Streptophyta; class Magnoliopsida; order Asparagales; family Iridaceae; genus Iris; species Iris pallida. Next base: position 20,449,526 of record JANAVB010031417.1, on the reverse strand, counting down.
CATGCCAGTGGTGACCTACACTTCTTACCATATAGTGCTTCAAATGGCGCCATCTGGATACTGGCTTGATAACTGTTGTTGTATGAGAATTCGACTAAGTGGAGGTGGCTCTCCCAAGATTCTCCAAAATCCAGAGTGTAAGCTCGCAACATGTCTTCCAAAGTCTGAATTGTTCTTTCTGATTGCCCGTCTGTTTGGGGATGGTAAGCCGTGCTAAATCTTAACTTGGTACCCAGGCTATGATGTAAGCTCTTCCAAAAATGTGATGTAAAACGGGTATCTCTGTCTGACACAATACTGACAGGGACTCCATACTGTCTGACTATCTGTTGCATATACAATTCTGCCAACCTTTCTGTAGATTGCCCTACTCTGAAAGGAAGAAAGTGCGCCACCTTTGTAAGCCGATCTACTATCACCCAAATAGCATCTTTACCACTTGGTGATCTCGGTAAACTGGTCACAAAGTCCATTGTAATATGTTCCCATTTCCATTCCGAAATAGGAAGTGGTCGCAATAACCCATGTCACGACCCGGTCCCCAAATACTTGGGTCGAATCGGATCATGCCCAGCCTGCGCCGTTGATGAGACGGCGGCAGTAAGCTGTAATCCATATTGCAGGTCATTTCAACAACAAGCTTGAATTTAAAAGTTGCCACAACATTTAATTTACGATAATAAAAACTTGTCTTTCAATACAAAGTTCATAAACTGGAAATAAAGAAACAACTAAACTCTCAACTAATGTAGCATCTATGGAGACGCCACAACATCATCATCGGCTGGGAGTACCGCCGGGTACAAGTCAGGATCATAATAGCTATTGATCATCATCTCCAGATCCTCAGTAATACCTAAAATGTTATCCCCAGTCAGGAGGGAGCAAAGTACAATTCATGCAAACTTTTAACAATTAAAATACAATTAATGACATGCACTTTTAAACAATTTAAAGATGAACAGTTTTGAAATAATTCAGTACAGTGATGTGAATAGATAATGAATATGACCGGATTGGGTTACAGTAGTATCCTAGCGATACGGTATGGCTTGTCCCCGTGTGAAGAGGGGAAAGCTAACACAGTCATTATCCTAAGGTTGGAATTGGTCATATCCACTATTCTACTCCCCCAGTCCCCAACAGTACAATCAATGCTCCCGAAGGAGTTCGTGTATAATGGTGGTTTAAAATTGCAATGAAACAATTGTAAAATGATTGTAAAATTTACATAAAATGTACTTGCCTTAATTTCCAGTTGTCAAGGTCTTGCACTTCGGTATTCGTAGTTTACGCACTCCTTGGAAATCCTACAATTTTCCGGAGAACTGGTTTCAGAACAAACTCAGAGCTATCTAGTTACCGTTTCTATTTGTCTTTCCTAGTCATTTTTAGTTGTTAGCTAACTACCACAAAACACAAAGTTTACTAGTGAGTTGTACTTTTGGAAATTCCATTTTATTTTGCTTTTTCAGGAAAACTTGTAATTATCTTCTAATTTATTAAAACTTTGTATTTTGTACATAAATTATTATTTATTTAAAAAAAATGAGAAGAAATCATAATTCATCAATTAATTACTAATAATCTACTATTTACGTTACACTACAATACCCAGAAAAGAAAATAGAAATAAGTCCTAAAATTATTACATTTTCACAGCACGCATAGTAATTTGGGCTTATGCCCTTACAAACCAATTTACACGAATTTAAATAAGACAAAATGGTTAGTCTTAAAATTAAATATTAATAATTCTTCAAAATTCCTAATTTTAAATTATAGAAAAACTGTGAGTCTCAGACTCTGGTCCATTCTTCACATTTAGCTACTCTGCCTCAACGTCCGGTCGAACCGGTGCGTTTGCATTTCACTGGGGCCCAGTGACCGTTTAAGGTCGTCGCCCAAAATATTATAAAAATAATATTTAACTCGAAAAATCATTTCGAAAATCATTTAATAAAATTCCCGAAAATTTCGGCAGCATTCCCTCTGTTTTCGGGATAACCCAAAACTGGGAAATGCTCCGGTTTTCCTGCAGAAATATTTCCAACCCCAAAATATATATATATAACCTTCACAGAAAACTCCCGAAATCCATTCGGAAAACCCGAAATCTCAACAGGACCAACATTCCAGAGAATATAATCCGAAGACAGAGAAATAAAACCAATATATATATATAAATCTATTTTCAGAATTATTCCCGCGATTTCTCAGAAAACCCGAGAAGGAAACGGAAATCCCGAAAGCATCAGAAAATCCCACAGAAACAATACCACAGAAAATGTTTTCCTAAAAGGAAAACCCACAGAACGTAACTTCCAAAATATTCAGAAAATCCGAAACCGAAAATGGAACGGAACCAAACTGAAATTCCGAATTCCCATAGGAATTGGGTTGGACCAATTCATCATAGACAGTAAAGAAAATCATTGGGTCAGGGTGTACCGACAACGGAAAACCCGAGATGGAACTTCGGAATGGGAACGGGGAACAACGGGGCGTGCGGGCGGCCTGGCCGGGTCGGGCGCCGGCGTCAGCGGCGACGGAGGGCCGCACGGGTCAGGTGGCAGCGGCGGACGGCGGCCACGGGGGTCGGCGCCGGTCGGGTACGGCCCAAAGGTCGGGGCTCGGCCGGATCTGATGTTCGCTGGAGTGGGCGCCCAACTTGATCGGAATCGGAGCTCCGGTTCGCCAAAAATGGTGGATTCTCACAAGATTTGGGGAAAGTGTGGGGATGGTGATGGAGAGGGATGGAGAATAGGTTTATATAGAGAGTTTAGAATGGGGGTTACCGGAGTAGGGAGCCGAAGAGCCTCCACGGCCATCAATTCCAGCGGCCGGAGACGAAAAGTTCGACGTTGGAGAAAAACCGAAAGACCTTCAGTTTGAAGAAGAAGAAATGAAGAGTTTCCTTCACTAATGTTGCAACAGCAACAATAAAGGATTCTACAACAACCCACAACTAAGGCCTAAGCCTATGGGCTTATAAGGTCCAACCCAAATGAGTCTTAATAGTTTGCAAATAAATCCAATGGCTTTGTAAAGGACAAAAATAATAAATAGCTTTTTGGGCCTAAACTTTGGGCTCTTAAGACTTGGATAAAATGTCTAAAGCTTAAATGACTTTGAACATCATAAAAAAATGACTTTAACAATAAAATAAATTTTCTTTTTAGAAAATACAACTTAATATTTTAATACCCTGATTAAATATAAAAAAAAAATAATTTAGTCTCAATGGGTTTCGAACCGGGTTCGGGTTTCGGGTCCGGTCTGGGCTGCCAACCAAAAGTCCATGTTTAACAATTTTAAAAATAATTTTTATTACTTAACCAATACAACAATAATTAATAATATTATTCTAACACATAATGTATATACAACACATTATTTAATTAAAAAAATTTACGGAAAAATTACGGGTTTCACAACCTTCCCTCCTTAGAAAATTTCGTCCTCGAAATTTAAAGAGATAGGGTTAGGAATTACCTCAGGTCTCAAACAAGTACGGGTATTTCTTCCGCATCTCATCTTCTCGTTCCCAGGTAGACTCGCCTGGGGAATCATGCCTCCACATAACTCTGACTATAGGAGTCACCGAGGTTCTGGTCTTCTTCTCGCCTCGGTCCAAGATCGCTACTGGCTTCTCTGGTATAGTGAGACTTGGTCCGATCTCCAATTCGGAATGGTCTACAATGTGGTTCTCATCAGGTACATATTCTCTGAGCTGTGAAACATGGAACACGTTGTGCACGCCTTCTAGATTAGCTGGTAGAGCTAACCTATAAGCCACTTCTCCAATCCGGCTAAGAACTTCAAACGGACCAATGTACCTGGGACTTAGCTTCCCAGCTCTGCCAAATCTAATTGTACCTCTGGTAGGAGAAATCTTCACAAAGACTTTATCTCCTTCTTCAAATGTCAGTGGTCGACGACTGCTGTCTGCCCAGTGCTTCTGTCTGTCTTGAGTAATCCTGAGCCTGTCTCTGATAAACTTCACCTTCTCTGCTGCGTCAGTCACCATTTCAGGACCCAGCAGTACTCTTTCACCAACGTCGTCCCATGCCAATGGTGTACGGCAACGACGTCCATAAAGAGCTTCAAACGGGGTCATACCAATACTGGCTTGGTAGCTGTTATTATAAGAAAACTCTACCAAATGCAGATGGTCTTCCCACGATCCTCCAAATTCCAAGACACAAGCTCGCAGCATATCCTCAAGTGTCTGAATCGTCCTCTCAGATTGCCCATCTGTCTGGGGATGATAAGCCGTGCTGAACTTCAACTGAGTCCCCAAGCTGTCATGCAAGCTCTTCCAAAAATGTGAGGTAAAACGAGTATCTCGGTCAGAAACAATGCTTACCGGTACGCCATGAATCCGGTAGATGTGCCGCATGTACAATGCTGCCAACTTCTCAGTGGATAAACCCACTTTGAAGGGGATAAAGTGAGCTGACTTGGTTAGTCGGTCCACTATTACCCAGATGGCATCCTTCCCTCCTTGGGAACGAGGCAGTCCTGACACGAAATCCATTGTGATATGCTCCCACTTCCACTCTGGAATGTCCAGTGGTTGTAGAAGTCCTGCAGGTCTTTGTCTACTAGCCTTCACTTGTTGACAGATCAAGCATCTAGCGACATACCTGGTGACATCTTTCTTCATTCCACTCCACCAGACAATAGTGCGCATATCCCGATACATCTTATTGGCTCCAGGATGTATGGAATATTGAGACTGATGCGCTTCCTTCATCAACTCATTCCTTAATTCGCCAGTCGGTACACAAAGCCTTGTACCATTTTTCAGAGCTCCATCGCTGGCGATTGAGAAACTCTCCAGTGTTCCTGCTAACACTTGATCTCTCAGCTTGCAAAGTGCCTCGTCTTGAAACTGCGTCTCCTTGACTTTGTCCATCAGGTACGAGCTCACTTGCAACTTCATCATCACAGAATCAGCATCCAGTTCCTTCCGTCCAGGCAGTACAATCTCCAGTCCAAGCTTCTCGATGTCCTCCAGCAGGTGCCTCTCCTTGGTTAAGAACATCGCCACTGGGTATCGACTAAGTGCATCAGCGACCACATTAGCCTTACCCGGGTGGTATTGCAAGTCGATGTCGAAATCCTTCATTAACTCCAGCCATCGCCTTTGCCTCATGTTTAACTCCTTCTGAGTAAAAACATACTTCAGACTTTTATGATCTGTGTATATTTCCACTCTCTCTCCATAGAGATAATGTTTCCAAAGCTTCAACGCAAAGATCACTGCAGCAAGCTCCAGATCATGAGTGGGATAATTCTTCTCATGAGTCCGTAATTGCCTAGATGCATAAGCAATCACTTTCCCATGTTGTTGAAGAACGCAACCCAGTCCTTTGCCTGAGGCGTCACTGTAAATTGTGAAACCACCGGATCCTGCGGGTAGCGCAAGGATTGGTGCAGTAGTGAGCCTCTTCTTCAACTCCTTAAACGCTGCTTGGCAGTCCTCCGTCCAGATGAATTCCTCATTCTTCCGAGTCAGCTTCGTCATAGGTTCAGCAATTCTAGCAAAGTCCTTCACGAACTTCCGGTAGTAGCCCGCCAAGCCCAAGAAACTTCTGATGTCAGCAACTGAGCTTGGGGTAGGCCACTTCTCCACAGCAGCTATCTTCTTAGGATCCACAGAAATTCCTTCTCCTGTGACAACATGGCCAAGAAAATCCACTTTGTCTAGAAAGAATTCACACTTGGATAGCTTACCGTACAGCTTCTCCTTCCTCAAAGTTTCCAGAACTTTCCTGAGGTGCTCTTCGTGCTCCTCCTTCGACTTCGAATAGATCAATATGTCATCAATGAAGACGACGACAAACTGATCTAAGTATTCATGAAAAACCTTGTTCATAAGGTTCATGAACACCGCAGGAGCATTCGTCAGACCAAACGGCATGACCAAGAATTCGAACTGCCCATACTTGGTGTTGAACGCCGTCTTGGGAATGTCTTCCTTCCTGACCTTGATCTGATGATAGCCAGACCTGAGATCAATCTTGGAAAACACCTTGGCTCCACTCAACTGGTCAAATAAGTCATCGATCCGGGGCAGAGGGTACTTGTTCTTGATCGTGACATTGTTCAGCGCCCGGTAGTCGATGCACATCCTCACCGTTCCATCCTTCTTGGGTACAAACAAGACAGGTGCTCCCCAGGGTGAAGCTCCGTCTCGAATGAATCCAAGAGCCTTCAGTTCGTTGATCTGCTCCTTCATCTCTTTGGCCTCCTTCGGGTTGACTCTATAACATCCCTTAGAAATCGGGGGAGAGCCAGGGACTAAATCAATAGTGAATTCTATGTCCCGATCTGGGGGTAGCCCAGGAAGACTATCCGGGAAAACATCCATGAATTCCGCTATGATAGGGTGAGGCAGTCCAGGTTCTTCAGAAATAGAGTAGACAATACTCTCCATAACCTCCGGAGCTCTAGAGACTTCAAACTCTGGCCCTCCAGGTGGGCTGAAGATCACACATCCTCTATGGCAATCTATCAGCGCATGCTGCTTGCTCAACCAGTCCATTCCAAGGACTATATCATAGTTGGGCAAGGGCATCACCAACAAAGGTGCTACAAACTTATGTTCAGAAATTGTAATGGGGCAATTACAAGTCTCCGTTATAGGTAGAGGTCCACCTCCAGTCATAACCCTACATATTCTCTTGCTAAAGCCCGTAACTATGTGATGTGCAGAGATAAACTTTGTTGCTATGAAACTGTGTGTTGCACCAGAGTCGAATAAAGCTAATGCAGGATGAGAATGAACATAGATGTGACCTGATATGACATCCGCATTAGATTCCTGTTCCAGCTCTGGTTCCTCTGCAGTTAGGGCAAAAGCTCGCCCCGTCTTCTGATGTTGCCCAAATTGTTGCTGCTGAGTGGGCAGAGGTCCTTTCTGCTGATTTCCTCCAGCCTTGTTGTTTGACAAGGGACAGTCCCTCACTTGATGGGTGGAAGACCCACAGATCAGACATTGCCCTAGCCTCTTCCTGCAGATGTTTGCCAGATGTCCCGGCCTCTTGCAAAAGTCGCAGATAGGAATCTGCCTCTGGGGTGCTCTTTCATTGTTCCTCGCCTGCTGGTGCTGAGAACGGTTGTTGTTATTGTTGCTGCTGTTGTTGTTGTTGTTGTTGGGCTTCTTCTGATTACCCTGGAAGTTGCTAGTTCCAGGATAATCTCTCTTCGAGCGGGCAGGTTGGCTCTTCTCTATGTCTTGGGCTCTCTCCAGAATCTTCTCATAAGTCTTAGCTCCACCAGAGATCACATGAGTGCGAATCTCCTCTCTAAGTCCATACTTGAATCGTTCTGCACGATCAGCAGGATCAGCCACCATGTTCTTGGCAAATCGGCTGAGCTGGCCGAATTCTGCCGCATACTCTCCCACAGTCATGTTGCCCTGCTTCAGGTTCTGAAATTGTCGCTCCATCTCCCGCATTTCAGAAGTTGGAAAGAATTTCCTCTGGAATAACTTCTTGAAAGTGTCCCAGTCAACCTGTTTATCCTGGAGTCGGGGTTCATTCCGATACCAGGTACTAGCCACTTCTTGCAGTTGGAGTCCTACAGCTTCTGCCTTAAGGTCTTTTGGAAGTCGTGCGACGCTCAGGAGACGTTCCATACTGTCGAGCCATTCGTCAGCATAGACAATTCCCTCGGTTCCCTTGAAAGGTCGAGGGTTCTGCTTTTTGAAGCTCTCAATATCCCCCACCTTACCATAATATGATCTCTAATCACTATTAATGGTCTCAAAAATTATTAAAATTTATCCTCTAGAATGGCACTTACCTTAGCTGGTCTAGGCTCTTCTGGGTTCACTTCTCTCCTTCCAAGTGCAGCCATAGCTACATTGTGGGAGTTCTCCATTCCTTCCTTTATAATCGCGTTCTGCTCGCGATGAGATTCAGCTTCAGCCCTCTGAGTTGCTAGCACTTCCCGCAGCAAACTTATGAGTTCGGAGGGGTTCACTGGAAGCGGCGGGGCAGGTGGGACAGGCATCACCGTCTGCAGTCCAGTCCTCGAGCCTGAAGGATCCGTCGTCTGATGAACTTGAGCGTTTCCAGCATTATGAGGGCGATCAGTCAAATGTCGCGGAGTAGGATCCGGACTATATTGGGGTGGTGATGGGGTGTGCTGAGGTGACAGCTCATCTCCGGCATTGTCATTCTCATTAGTAGCCATGGTCTGGAAAGGTTTAGGACATAAACATAAGCAAGGTATCCTACCCGTCTATAATCGAGCAAAATATAAATTTTTCGGTCCTAAGTTGTGGCAATTTAATGTTCTAGTGTTCCTTGTTGTTTCTAAGTTTTCCTAAGTTGTTGACAAAGACCTGCATGGGCCACCACTAAAAACAACCACTAAAAACATGTCACGACCCGGTCCCCAAATACTTGGGTCGAATCGGATCATGCCCAGCCTGCGCCGTTGATGAGACGGCGGCAGTAAGCTGTAATCCATATTGCAGGTCATTTCAACAACAAGCTTGAATTTAAAAGTTGCCACAACATTTAATTTACGATAATAAAAACTTGTCTTTCAATACAAAGTTCATAAACTGGAAATAAAGAAACAACTAAACTCTCAACTAATGTAGCATCTATGGAGACGCCACAACATCATCATCGGCTGGGAGTACCGCCGGGTACAAGTCAGGATCATAATAGCTATTGATCATCATCTCCAGATCCTCAGTAATACCTAAAATGTTATCCCCAGTCAGGAGGGAGCAAAGTACAATTCATGCAAACTTTTAACAATTAAAATACAATTAATGACATGCACTTTTAAACAATTTAAAGATGAACAGTTTTGAAATAATTCAGTACAGTGATGTGAATAGATAATGAATATGACCGGATTGGGTTACAGTAGTATCCTAGCGATACGGTATGGCTTGTCCCCGTGTGAAGAGGGGAAAGCTAACACAGTCATTATCCTAAGGTTGGAATTGGTCATATCCACTATTCTACTCCCCCAGTCCCCAACAGTACAATCAATGCTCCCGAAGGAGTTCGTGTATAATGGTGGTTTAAAATTGCAATGAAACAATTGTAAAATGATTGTAAAATTTACATAAAATGTACTTGCCTTAATTTCCAGTTGTCAAGGTCTTGCACTTCGGTATTCGTAGTTTACGCACTCCTTGGAAATCCTACAATTTTCCGGAGAACTGGTTTCAGAACAAACTCAGAGCTATCTAGTTACCGTTTCTATTTGTCTTTTCTAGTCATTTTTAGTTGTTAGCTAACTACCACAAAACACAAAGTTTACTAGTGAGTTGTACTTTTGGAAATTCCATTTTATTTTGCTTTTTCAGGAAAACTTGTAATTATCTTCTAATTTATTAAAACTTTGTATTTTGTACATAAATTATTATTTATTTAAAAAAAATGAGAAGAAATCATAATTCATCAATTAATTACTAATAATCTACTATTTACGTTACACTACAATACCCAGAAAAGAAAATAGAAATAAGTCCTAAAATTATTACATTTTCACAGCACGCATAGTAATTTGGGCTTATGCCCTTACAAACCAATTTACACGAATTTAAATAAGACAAAATGGTTAGTCTTAAAATTAAATATTAATAATTCTTCAAAATTCCTAATTTTAAATTATAGAAAAACTGTGAGTCTCAGACTCTGGTCCATTCTTCACATTTAGCTACTCTGCCTCAACGTCCGGTCGAACCGGTGCGTTTGCATTTCACTGGGGCCCAGTGACCGTTTAAGGTCGTCGCCCAAAATATTATAAAAATAATATTTAACTCGAAAAATCATTTCGAAAATCATTTAATAAAATTCCCGAAAATTTCGGCAGCATTCCCTCTGTTTTCGGGATAACCCAAAACTGGGAAATGCTCCGGTTTTCCTGCAGAAATATTTCCAACCCCAAAATATATATATATAACCTTCACAGAAAACTCCCGAAATCCATTCGGAAAACCCGAAATCTCAACAGGACCAACATTCCAGAGAATATAATCCGAAGACAGAGAAATAAAACCAATATATATATAAATCTATTTTCAGAATTATTCCCGCGATTTCTCAGAAAACCCGAGAAGGAAACGGAAATCCCGAAAGCATCAGAAAATCCCACAGAAACAATACCACAGAAAATGTTTTCCTAAAAGGAAAACCCACAGAACGTAACTTCCGAAATATTCAGAAAATCCGAAACCGAAAATGGAACGGAACCAAACTGAAATTCCGAATTCCCATAGGAATTGGGTTGGACCAATTCATCATAGACAGTAAAGAAAATCATTGGGTCAGGGTGTACCGACAACGGAAAACCCGAGATGGAACTTCGGAATGGGAACGGGGAACAACGGGGCGTGCGGGCGGCCTGGCCGGGTCGGGCGCCGACGTCAGCGGCGACGGAGGGCCGCGCGGGTCAGGTGGCAGCGGCGGACGGCGGCCACGGGGGTCGGCGCCGGTCGGGTACGGCCCAAAGGTTGGGGCTCGGCCGGATCTGATGTTCGCTGGAGTGGGCGCCCAACTTGATCGGAATCGGAGCTCCGGTTCGCCAAAAATGGTGGATTCTCACAAGATTTGGGGAAAGTGTGGGGATGGTGATGGAGAGGGATGGAGAATAGGTTTATATAGAGAGTTTAGAATGGGGGTTACCGGAGTAGGGAGCCGAAGAGCCTCCACGGCCATCAATTCCAGCGGCCGGAGACGAAAAGTTCGACGTTGGAGAAAAACCGAAAGACCTTCAGTTTGAAGAAGAAGAAATGAAGAGTTTCCTTCACTAATGTTGCAACAGCAACAATAAAGAATTCTACAACAACCCACAACTAAGGCCTAAGCCTATGGGCTTATAAGGTCCAACCCAAATGAGTCTTAATAGTTTGCAAATAAATCCAATGGCTTTGTAAAGGACAAAAATAATAAATAGCTTTTTGGGCCTAAACTTTGGGCTCTTAAGACTTGGATAAAATGTCTAAAGCTTAAATGACTTTGAACATCATAAAAAAATGACTTTAACAATAAAATAAATTTTCTTTTTAGAAAATACAACTTAATATTTTAATACCCTGATTAAATATAAAAAAAAATAATTTAGTCTCAATGGGTTTCGAACCGGGTTCGGGTTTCGGGTCCGGTCTGGGCTGCCAACCAAAAGTCCATGTTTAACAATTTTAAAAATAATTTTTATTACTTAACCAATACAACAATAATTAATAATATTATTCTAACACATAATGTATATACAACACATTATTTAATTAAAAAAATTTACGGAAAAATTACGGGTTTCACAACCCAGCTGGCCTCTGCTGTTCTGCCTTCACTTGCTGACATACCAAGCAACAAAAAATAAATCTAGCTATCTCCCTCTTCATCCCGTTCCACCAGAAGTGCTGTTTGATATCTTGGTACATCTTGGTCCCTCCAGGGTGTATGGAATACTGAGAACTGTGAGCTTCTGTCATAACCTCCTGTCTGATATCTCCACTAGGCACACATAGACGCGATCCAAACCTAAGTGTACCATCCTCATGAATTTGCATCTCCTTTCTGAGTCCTGACTCACATTCTGTCCTAAGCTTCTGAATCTTTAGGTCCTGCGTCTGAGCTGCCTTGATCCTGTCTACCAAGTCAGATTGAACTTGTAGACTCGCCAGTACTCCTACATCACTAGGAAGTATAACCTCGATGCCCATCTCCTGAAGGTCTTCTAAAATGTGTTTTTGTGTTGTCAACATAAATGCGTCGCCTCTCCTGCTAAGAGCGTCTGCTACCACATTAGCCTTGCCTGGATGATACTGAAGCTCCACGTCATAATCCTTGATCAGCTCTAACCATCTTCTCTGCCTCATGTTCAGCTCCTTCTGAGTAAAGATGTACTTCAGACTTTTGTGGTCTGTGTACATGTCCACTCGATCACCATATAAATAATGCCTCCATAGCTTCAAAGTAAATACTACTGCCGCCAATTCCAAGTCATGAGTTGGGTAATTCTTCTCGTGGTCTCGAAGTTGCCTAGATGCATACGCTATCACCTTTCCATGTTGCATAAGGACACATCCAAGTCCTTTACCTGACGCATCACAATATACAGTGAAACCTCCGGGCCCAACTGGCAATGTCAAAATAGGTGCTGATATCAACTTCTACTTTAGATTCTCAAATGATGCCTGGCATTCTGCCGACCAGACGAATGGTACATCCTTCCGTGTCAAGCGGGTCATGGGTGCTGAAAGTC